>PVKZ01000234.1:0-600000 GCA_004027375.1 Macroglossus sobrinus
TTAAACTATTAAGTGAAAAGAACTATCAGCCTAGAATAATGTATCCACCTAAGCTCTCCTTTATATATTGTTGGGAGCCATTTCTGCTGCCTGTTTTGCAGACAGGGTTAAAGTTGCTTGCGAAGCACAAAGGCTTGCAGAGCTGATAAACTTTGAGGTTAATGATTACTCAAGGAGGGAGTCTTGCTTGAGAAAGCAGGCTGAACAATCCTTAACCTAGGGAACAAGGAACGTTTAACGGGAATAAGGAGAGGGTTGCGGGAACAAAGGATGACGCACAGGGAGCTAGTGCAAGGTCAGAGATTGTATGCAAAACTGTTGCTTTTGTTTGATATGCAATTTGAAGTGTATAAATATGCTGTGCTAAATAAACTCGGGGCACAGTATTTACTGTTGCCCTCCCGACTCTATTCTTCGTCTCTCTTTCTTAGCCTTTCTCTTTTTTTCTCAGCCTCGCTCTCCCTTTCAGAAACTGTTAACTGACTTATTGGGTGCCCAGGGCTCATGATAATATTGAAGTACCTATCACTATTATATGGCCTATATTCATTAATAGAGATACCCACCCATTTGAACATATACAAAACCCACACACATACCTATCAATCTGAAAAACCTTTAATACTAATTGAAAATTCAGTTATTTTACTTTTTTCTTTATTTTTTTAGAAAACATGGGCTATTTAAGTCTACTCCTGGTTAACCATCATTAATGGAACATGACATGAGTGAAGCCTGGAACAAGTCCCTTGGGCAAGAAGCTAGATATGTAGAACACCAAGAAACTAAGTCACTGCTTAGTCAGAGACAATTATACTGACACCTAAGAAAAATAGCATTAGAGTTGCTTGGCAGTTGGAATTGCGGTAAAGGATTATCAAAAATGCTGTATGCCAGGTTCATGCCTAAGGCAGATGACCTGGTTGACAAGCTTGCCCAAACTAATATATTAATGTTTTAGATCAGTTTAAGAGGAACTAGCAGCAGTTCTCTTTAACTCATCATGTTAAAATTGTTAACAGATTTCATGTCTGCTTTTTGGCTGTATAATTGACTATTCATTAGTGGGGTGAAGAGAAAAGTTCATACAAATTGGTTAGAGTATGTGCCTCTTCCTTCTTTCAGTACTAAGAATATGTAAGCTTTCTTTTCTTTTTAAGTTTCTGGTTGTTTCTCCATTAAGTAAAACTCTCCTATAACAGCTAATCTTTTTTTTTTTTCCCCAAAGAAAAATAGATCTGCATGATATAGCTGTCATTTCTGAGGAATGTGCTATGCAAGTAGTAAGCATCATATCTGGGTCACATACTTCTTTTAGAAAAGCACAGAGTTCAAAATTTGGAGTCAAATGCTATTAAAATGTGCTCAATATAAATGCAAATTCTTAACCAATCGGTAAGCCTTGGGGTTTAAAAGTGTGACTATCAAGTTTATGTTTAACATCTATTAAGTACCCTTTTCTTTTCTCTATGGCAAAGCATTTCAATCACATTTGTCCTGGAAATAACTAGATTTTTAAATAAACTTGCCTTACAAGCTGATTTTCAAAATCCCTAAAACATATGTCTGTACGTGATTTCTCTGTTTAGATCTGTCTTTGCTCCTCTCATTTCTTAGGGAAACATTAATTGTTTACTTGTTGAATGTAAAAATGATATTCTCATTGGTTTAACTCACATAGAAATAAAATTAGAAGTAGCTTGCATGATATCTTCTATTAGTATCTAAATCAGATTTTTTTTTTGGACAGAACCTGTATTGGCTTTCATGAAAAGCATCAAAATCTGTTTAAGTCTAATCCTGATTTTTCACTTTTTCTCTATCTCTAGGGATAATACTGGGGATAACTTTATGCTTGAATAATAACTTCTTTATCCTGAGAACAAGAAACCACTGTAGCCACCATCCAGTTGCTTTCTCAAACTTTCTACTCAGGTACTGTAAACTCAAAATGTATGATCTGACTTTGCTGTCCCCAAATAAGTGGGAGTTGTAGTCTTGCTATTTTTTTTTATCCATTAGGTGACATAATAGATGCAACTTTTCAATATCTGTTAAGGTGTGGGTGCCTATATAACATACTTTATAATATTTAATACTCTTAGTTATGTTATTAATGGACTTTAAAGTATACTGATAGAACAACAGTTCCTAAAGGTTTGTTCATAACTACTCACTTCAATGTTTATATTTTGCATCTTGGAACTTATATGGAAACATAATAATTGATTAAGAAAATACTAATTTTCATTTTGCTCTACAATTTAATGGTGATTCAAATGAGAAAAATTATAACAAAAACACAACTGATAGTAATTTAAAAATATGTTTTGAGTATGAATAATCTGCTTTTCTAAGTTTGGTTGAAAAATAAAGCAAAGATGTGAAAAGGCCAGTAAATATTAACAGGTTCTAACAGTGTTTCCTTGGGAACGGGATTTAATTCACTTGTAATTTCTTGCTACTCATAAATTCCATTCTTTATGATCAATGCAATATGATTGTGAAAAAATTTTACCTTTTAATATCTTTTTTATTATATTATAAGTTAATAAGGTTATAATTTAAAGCAATCTAAAATAGGTCATATATTAAAATGTCAAGAATATTTCTTAGTCTTATTCTAATTAAATAGAAGTTCTCAAGAAATAAGCACGAGAAAAAGTAATAAAGCACACCCCCAACACATTTTTTTTATATTATCTGATAGTCTTTACATTCAACTCCCTTTTAGAATATGGCCAGGTTTAATTTTTCATTACTTTCACATGTCGATCGAGTTTCTTCTAAGTTCGAGTCTGAATTACCACTTAACAGGGAAATATAAACTTATTATTATTTTTTGGTGTGGCGGGGTCAATCTGATGTGCACATTTACTCACTTCTTCTCAGAAAAAGGTACTCTAAGATTAACACCCATGAAACTAGTATCTATGAATGTTGTTTCACCCTTATACTTTCCTATGAATGCTCCTTTCTATTTCTACCTATATTTTCAAGCTTGTATAAACTGTGACATGACTCAGTTACAAGTGTAGTAGCACATTTTAATTGGACTCGGCAACTACTTATTTATTCATAATTATAACAGTAAATTGTCCATAAAGCAGGATAATAATAATAATAATAATAATAATAATAATAACTAAAATTTATTAAAGGCTCAACTTTGTGTTAGGTCCAGTGTAAATGACAATATTCTTTATAACAATAACCTTAGGTATAGTTAAATGCAACTATAACACTTTTCTTATTAATTCTCATAATTTTATCATGATTTCCAGATATATATCTTCAATTTGGAGTTTTCCCTGAAGCTCTAAATTTCTGTATTTATCTTTATACTTAGATGTTTTAGATAGTTAGTAAGTATCTTGAGACTTATACACCAATAACAGAACTTTTACCTTTCTTCCATCTCAGTTAATGGCAACTTCGTTCTTTCTGTGGCCTGGACTGATAATCTTGGAGGCATCCTTGATTTTTTTTTTTTGTTCATACACTCCAAATCCAATCACCAATAAATCTTATAGACTCTACTTTCAAAATCCAATCATTCTTTGCCACCTCCACTACCACACTCTTGGTGGAATAACAGTAATTAATGTCTCATGTTAATCTCTCATCCGACTAATTGGTCTTCTTGTCTTTCCCTTGTCAAAACATGTCAGATATGGGAAATCTATCTGCTCAAAATGCTTCAATGGTATCTCACCTCACTCAGATTAAAAGTCGAAGTTTTTAGAAAGGTCTTTGAAGTTCTAAACCATCAGTTTACACCCTCCAAACCATGTCCTTATCTCTTTTACCTCTTCTTCTACTGTGATTCTCTTTGATTGCTCTGTCTATTCATGCTGACTTTCTTACTATTCTTGTGACAAATCAGGTACCAGTAATTTGCAGTTCTCAGGTGATTCCCAGGTGCTGCTCCCTAACTTCCTTCAGACCTTTGCTTAACTACTATTACATTCACAGAAAATAATTTTTTTACTACCCAAGTTTAAATGGAAACCTGATACACCTACCTCCATTGTTCTGACCTTCCTTAAACACTCTCCTTACTTATTTTTTTCCTATGGTACATCCTAACATCTAATATGTTATGCATTTTAACTTCTTATTTAGCTTATTATCTGTCTTTTTCCACTTGAATGTAAGTGGATAAGGGTTGAGATTTTTATGTTTATTCATTACTACTAGAGCAGTGCCCAGAACATTATAGACTCTCAATGACTATTTAATAATTGGATGAACAGATGAGTAATTTTACAGTAGATAAACTGTGGTTTGGGAGGATAAATTATCTTGTTTATTTGTTTTCTTATAAAATGCATATCACTTCTTCAGGAAAGATACTAAAATATTGCAAAAAACACCTTCAAATCTTTGAAATTATTTTCAAATGACTGATGTCAATTTAAAAAAGGAAAAACACATTTATTTGCCTGTGATCTAATTGGGATTAGAGCATGTCGAAGTAGGCATTTAGACATTCTATTCTATTGCTTCCAGAATGTTAAAAGCCTAAAGCAAGTTTGGGAATCAAAAGACTTGGCTCTGCCTCAATTTTGTCTGCCTATATCATTCTGTAGAGAAGAGATACATGTAGAGAAGAGAGATGTCAATACCCAAGGGCTGTTTCTTTTATGAAAATATTTTTAATTTTTACACTGAATACCATGGGTGTCTATGAAGAGAGATGAGAGTACATGCAGTGACAGAAATGGGAGAAGCTGAGTTGATGGAGGCCAATGACAATGGGAATGATGAGAAGGGGATTATCTAAGGATAGGAGAGTTGCCACTGAGAGGCAGATGTAGTTTATCTGATTCACTTTTCAGAACTTGCTAGAAGCATTCTTTAAGGAACTTAGCTTTCTTCCCTGATGTTAGTGAGGTCTTTTCCTAGAGGTAAGAGAAAGGAGGATATTGGTGTCATTTGTTGTTGCTAATGGTGATGGTATGTGTATGTGTGTATTTTTAAAGAAAACTTCAGCACTGTACTAACATTTCTTATTGATGATTTATTTTTTCATATTCTTCATTGATTATGTTATCCCCCCATTGATTTCCAGTATTTCTTTGAAATATATTTATTTAATGACACATATCTAATAAAACACACAAATATCTAGTAAATTACAAAATAAAACTTGAAATAAATTTTGATTTTCATGTAAAATAAAATTAATGTAGGTCCAAAGTTTAAAACAGAGAAATAAAGCTTTAATACTGGAGGAATTTAAGGTGGTCATATTTTTTTTAAACATTTTAATACTATAAATGATGAATTATAGTAAAAAAAAACATTGATTTATAATTGTGCCTTAATTAACAGAGTACATTTTCTGAGATTTTTAAAATTTTGATTTTTCTTTGGTTATCTAGATTGACTTTATTAAATTAAAAGCTCTCTACTATTCTCATATTACAAGGCTGATCATAAAAGAATGGTTTACTAAAACAGTGATGAGAAAGTATAAAGCAAAAAATGTAAAGAATTATATCTTGTGTCTACAAGACTACCCAACATTGCTCTGTGGTAGATATGTGAGTAGAAGAATATCTGTATCTATTGTGGTTATTATAACTACTAAACATAATGTATTTATTTAAAAAAAAATATTGTGTGCGGAATAATATGTTTTCATGTTTAATCATCTTGGCAACAGGTTACTTCAGAAGCTGGAATAGATTTATAATTTCAATAGATAAATGACTAATTGGAATTATATTTTGAAATTTTATAATTTCAGTAGAAATTTGGATGAACAAAAAAATAGCAAATTCAGATTTGATAATCAATGTATTTTTAAAAATTAATACAAGAACCAACAATCCAACTACCTAAATTTCAAAATTAACTGTTAAAGTGTGCTTGGTATACCTTTAAGGTGTACCTCATTTTTTTTATGAGAAAGTATAAATTAAATTTTGAAAATAAAAACTTTAAAAAATTTAAGAGAATATTAATGTATATAAGTAACATCTTTTTATAACCTAACCTTTGATGAAAGTGGACTGATTTTTAATGTTTTACATTATAATTATTTCAAATACATTTTGATTATACTTCACTTCAAGTAAAATATAATTTTTATTAATGCAATAAAGTATTTTCAAAACAATTAATTTACATTAATCCATTTGCATTTTTGTAGCTACTAAAGAAATCTTATCTGAGCAGAATGTCAGCCAATTCACAATATTTTGTAATTTTCTTGGGACATGAGTTGTAGATATGGGCTTACCTAAAATAAATGTGTGATGTCTCATGATAGCTGGATTATATCTCCCCTGGAACCTGTGTTTACTAAGTAAGCTGTTATTTGAAATAACATTTTCTCATTATCTCAGAATAACACTGTAAATTATATGTATTATTCAAAATACTAAACAAATATTTTCAGGAGCTCATCAAGCACCTGATTTATAGCTCTGAAATAGTCCCAATGTTACTTTGAGAACAAATCCTGTTTGTGTATATATTATAAAACCAGAATACACCAAGCCCAGAAGGCAGATACAATCATTCTTTGAATTATATAATAAATCCTACTTCTCTGAAAAGGTCGAAAGCCTATTTGCATTTGTCAGAGGTAATGAAATGCATCTTAATAGACTTAAATATGCAACTTTAATAACTATCAACCAAATATAATCATTTCCTGAGTGTGATCAAGTGGGCTTCTAACATTAAGCTTTGTTTCTTTAGTTAGCTCTTGTTTATTTTTCTTATTAGCACAGCAACAAATATGAACCATTAGACTTGTGGATGGATTGAGCTTCAAAGTTTTTATCTTGTAGAAGCAAACAGGAATCATTTGTTTAGTCAGCAAATATATGCTTCATAAAAAAACATACTATGCTAAGCTCTTTAGAAGATCTGCTGTTAGCTTGATAAGTAAAAATACTACTTTTCCCAAGTCTCTGTAATCTCAGGAATAACAAATGAAATAGAAGCTGTGTTCCAAGAGAGTTTGCATGATTACCTATAATTATGGAAAGTTCCTCTTACCATAACAACTCTATCTATGGATAGACATCTGTGCTCGTAAAGTTTTTCTTTTGATAGAAGTTGACATTGAGAAATGTATATTCTCTTCTTTTCAACTTTTCTGGAAAGCTTTAGAACTTCAAATGGAAACACTACTTAGAAAATTCTTCCTTTCTCTACAGCAGCCTAAGGGCAATTTTAGTATTAGTATTCTGGCCTCACTCATCCTATTTTAATTGGAAACCTTTATCCAAATAGAAGAGATCCTTTCCCACTCCTGAAATGGAGCTAGCAGTTTTAAACTGGAAGCTTTGTATGACTATTTGTTCTAAATGTTGCTTGAAGAGCCTAAACACAATAGCATAAATAAAAATAAACATCCTTCAGAATAATAACATGATGTTCATCACACCTGGATTCATTCTCATCACAGCTGATGTGTAGAGGAATAATTAGAAATCATATAGACACTGATGAGGAGTGAGAGGAAGTTATTTAAAATTCTGCTGCACCTTGAGCTCAAAATATCTCCATTAGCTTATCGTCACTTTCATAAACAATTTAAAAAACCATGTTTTTAATCCTGAAAAAGCTTAATTTTATGAATATTTTAGATATGTTTAGCCAGACTGAAATTTTATAAAATGCATGCTTAACATTTTCTTCTCTATTTTTTAACAGGTATAACTGAAAAAAAAAAAAATTCGAAGGAAAACAAAATACTAACAAATGTTTTCTAGAAAGTGTAGCTTTTCCCTACATAAAAATAATTTTCCTGTTGGTCCATGGTTTTTTTATCATCTCATCCTAATTATTAGGACATGTCTGTTATTTTTATTTTTTTAATGGTATAACTAGATTAGAGTGAAAAAAATCTCTATTTTTATTCTCTTAGTATTCTTCAGGCTGACCATACCCTTCTGCTGATAGTTGTAATGTGTGCTGTGAAAACTTTTTTTGAGCATATTGTTGAATTTTAGTACAATATTTCTTTATTCCCTTAAGTCTATTCTATTTTTTTCTTAATGAGAAGACCTAACTGAGCTGCTGATGCTACATCTATGTTGTTCTCACCATCCTGTTTCTGACTTTTCCATTAGTATAGAGACACCTTCTCTAACATTCCTGAGTAAGAGGCATACTGTTCTGTCTCATCCAAGTATCATAATTTATTTTTTTTGTCTGCTAACATTAGGTATTTTGAACCCTGGAATAATACTCCCCGATTTTAATTTCTCAGCTATACACTGACTTCTAAGTTACTTTTAACCAGTATTTTTTTTTCTTAAACTTAGTTTTTATGTCTCTTCTTAAGATGTATGATTACAGGGTCAATGACTTTATTATTTTTCTAGTCTTGAAGACCATTTTATGTAAAGGTCAGTAGTCCCACTGATCATTTCTACTCAAAAAGAAACTGCACCATGTTGTCTATAGGCTTTCCTTTTCTCTCTAAAAAAGTCTCTTAAAGAAGTTCTCAATAATATAGCTCAGAATTTTTCAAAGTATATTCCAAAGATCACTAATATTGTATTAATGCCATAATAAACACAAAACAATACTGATCATATTCATAGATGTGATTGAGTAATTGGTTAAACAATTTTGCAAAATAATTTATTAAATCAAGTTATTAGATCTTTTTATCAAAGGATTTCTCATTGTCTTTGAGATTCTTAAGTCTTTTGTGAATATCTGGAAATGTTTTCATGAAGAGCATCATGGATTTGTGAATCAGATTTTGAGAAATACTAGTGTAAATTTTTTTTTACTCTCCACTCTAGGAATGACACAGAGAGGACTAAAATTTAACCTGTTCTATCTAGCCTATTTTTTTTGCTATAGGATATTCTAACAATAAGACATGATAGAAAAGCAATCCCTTTACATACAAACATTACATTCTTTTTTGAGCTTAATCTTATGTCCTCCTTCATCAGCCACCACACATTACTTCATAGCTTATCCTTTTTAACCACTTCCTTATATTATCCAGGCACATCCTTTCCAGACCATACATGTGTTTGAGAAGTCTCTACAATACATCTCTTAGATTTCCATCCTGTAGCATTTCTCAAGAACAAAATAAATGTTTAAATTAAAAAAAATATATATCAAATACTATTTAAAAATAATAATAATTACAACAAAATAATTACTAAGTTATACTTTTCTTGATGTAAAACTCTTTCTATTACTTTTATGCATTTTGAAACTGTGAACCCTTGATTATGTAAATCTCCAATGAGCTTTTGGGCATGATTACTGAATAGTATATGTTACAATTTTTATAATGTGGGATTCTGAAAATGATCACATAACAGGTTTACCTTCTGCCATAAAGAACTGTGAAACTGAACAAAATATATAAAGTGACTGTTTTAGACATGAGATAAAATTTCTAATCTAACTATAACCCTTTGAAGAAAGAAAACTCAGAAAAAAAGCTTCACATTTACTCTGCTTTCTGCATGAAGATTATTTTCAAATTTCAGTTTAGAAAGTGAAGCCCAAGTAAAGGTAAGTAGTCTCACTGGAAGGAGGAAAACAAAGGTTAGAGGGCTTCTGAGGCAGCTATAAATTCAGGACAAGTTATCACAGATAATAGCCCAGAAATTAGCATAAGGATACCTTTGATCTTTGAATGAACTCTAAAGGGTCATGCACATTTCAAGATTCAAAGATACCTGGAAGAGAATAGTGATTGGGGACTGTAAACTGGACAAAAATTTTTTGTTATTGTTTATTTGAACAATGATAGGAGAGACTGGGGTTCTGAAGATGCAGAGTGGAGAGAACTTGATGAACATACCAGCTATCTGTTGAAACTCTAAAAAAATTATACCTTAGGGTATTTCATGGTTATACTTTTGGCTGACCATTTTAAAGCCCCAATTGGGAGTCACCAAAGTAATATCTAATAAGCATGTCCAAAGACATCCTGCTCTGAATTCCCAGATCAATTACACATGCCGGCAAAATAACAGCAAGCCACCTGCCAGACAAATAAAGCTTATCAAACTCATGTGCTTAAAATCTAAATGCAACACCAAATATATACCTTCCTCTGTGTTCTCTTCTATGTAATTTGCTCTTCTACTTAGTGACAGAAATAAGATTTTTGGTAACCATACTTGACTTCTTCCTTTTGCCCATTTCAAATAATTATTAGAGTCTATTAATTTAATTTTCTCCATGTATTTAAATTCTTTCACTTTTCCTTCATCTCCCTTGAATCAGAAATCATGAATAACAGAATTATAGGAAAAAAAAACTTTATACTCTTGAACAACCACTAGATTAAAGGAGAAATCGAAAGATGAGAAAATACCTTAAAACAAACAAAAATAGAAACACAACATGCCAAAATTATGGGACGCATTAAAAGCAGTTCTAAGAGAAATGTTTATAGAAATAAATGCCTACATTAAGAAAAAGAAAATCTCAAATGAACAGCTTAAACTATATCTTGAGAAACTCAAAAGAACAGTTAGCAGAAGGAAGAAAGTAAAGATCAGGGTAGAAATAAATAAAAAGACTAGAAAAAGAATAGAAAAGATAAATAAAATAAGAGCTATATTAAATGAGTGAACTGAAATTTTTGTCTCTTATTATTATCACAATAATAAGAATAAATTAATGAACTGTTAATTAGGAGGGGAACTGTACCTGTTTTTGGTTAGCATTTTACATACTGAATATAGTTAAAACTTCTCCTGGACATTCAATTAAAAATGTTTTATGTTAGTTTAATTAGAAGATTCACACCTAAGCAAAGGTTGAAAGTTAGCTCAAATTAATTTTTAGAATATCATCTTTTATGCCCTTCAAATTTGCTAAGAATCTGGCAGCCCCAACATTATAATAGATGTGTTTGGAAAGGGGGGAATTAGTTATCTTTGCTAATAAAATTATTTTAACTTTGAACCTTTCTCTTTCTTTTCTAACTTCATAAATCTCTCATCATAACATAATTACTTAGTTTTCTTGAATGAGCAGGGCTTATACTAATACTGTGTTTACCATTCTGCTATTTCGTATATAATATTTCTTGGATCTTTACTTCCAAGGCAGCCTTATAATTTCAGGGTGGTTTTTCTGTATGTAATAAATGGTGGAATGTTTATGACTATTTAATTTAAGGTCCTCAAAATGCTAAAAAAATGTTTTCTTTTTACCCTTTGAAAGTGACTGTGTTGTAATATATTAATTTTTCTCTATTTGAGAATAATGAACCTTACAGATGTTCTCATTGCTTATATATCCTTTAACCATAGCCAAGTTATTCTTGCAAGGTGAGAAATAGGACTCCAATTTCAAGTGAAGGGATTTTGCTTATACTGACTTAACTCAGGAGATACAAGTGACATTACACAAAAAAGCGTTAGATCTGACTTTACTTCTCATAGAGAAAAGTTGACATTATCTACAAGCAATTTTATTCTTTTCTTTTTAAGCCTATTTTGGTAGTTTTTCTTAATTCTTTTTCTTTTCATAAACTTGAATTCTGCATCAATTTTACCATATTTATTGCTTGATACAAACAAAAGATCCAAACAAGATTATGTCTCAGTTGGTATGGTTTCTACTCATTTTTTTCTTACAAATGAAATTTCATGATTCTTCTAACAGAGATCAAAACAATTAAATTATCGATTAAAATGCCTTTAGGAGTTCAGAGATTTCTCTACACTTTTTTTTTTTTCAGAAAGTACTACTGTACATATATACACACACGCATTTACACACACATACATACACAATGTAGTTAGGGTATCGAAAGTCATATTTAGAGAACTGGTTTTTTGTTATTAAAAATGTTTGTTGGTAACAAATTTGGTAGCAATTTCAAATAGCTTGTAGCTATCCTATATTCTACATAGAGAGATCTTAGGGACAAACTGTAGAGGAGTATGTGGGCAGGGTAATGTTTCCTTTAGCTTTGCTTCCCTTGAAGCAGGAATTCTAGTATATGTGTGTATATATATATCTTTTATTTCTAGAAAGCTTATATGAATATAATCATTTAATATTATTGATGTGGTTCATTTTTCCAATGAAGAAATAGGTCAATTTAAGGAAAATTGGAAGCTAGATCTAGGTCTCTGCTATTTTAGTCCAGTGTGTTTTCAGCCATGCATACTGTCTCTGATAACGTTATCCTTAGCAAGAAGTACCAACATATTTTTGTGATATCATAATTATCTTGGGAGATTCTCTGCAATTCACAACCTGGTGCCTTTCTCTTGACAAAATGTTGGGTGATGTTTATCTAAGAGATTTATCCAGAACAAAAAGGCAAGAATGTGTTAAATCGCCAGTTACCATAATCTATATTCCTACCATATATTCCAAGAACATTGTCACAGATTGTTAATGGAAATCTTTGGCATATACATAAACTCTACTGACACCCCTTCATTATCCTGAACTGAATAAAGTCGCTTTAGTCCTGCAGGCTGCATTGATTTTGAATTATGAACCTCAAGTTGGGTTTATCTTGTAATTTAGATTTCATGTACATATTCTGGCATGACATAATTTCTAGGGACCTTACTGCTTTTCCCAACTTTAAATAAGGACTATTTGGGATTTGTGGAATTTCATCTTATATTCCAGACAAAAATGAAATTTTAGCCAGCTTTTTGGTTAGTTAGGTTTTGGTTAGTTAGGTTTTTAGGATCTTCATATGTAAGGTACTCAGGGTCACACCTATGCTTGTCACTCTACCGAAGACAATATCTCAGATTTATGGTCACCAGCACAAAATTCCAGTTAAAATGCCATATCCAGCTCTCTGGATTAAGGTTGAAGTTACTCAGCACAACCAGAAGTTGGCAGATTATTTCAGTCAGTTCTCAGTTTACTTTTAGGCACTAGAAGCACATAGGAAAATTGTATAGAGTTATTAAGGACATGGACCTTGAAGAGCTGCCTTACTCAAACACAGTTGAAAGATTGTCCTCAGGCTGGTCCTGGTCTTCTCTGTAAAGGGGGTTTGCATTTGTGTTAACTCTTGCTATCCGTTCATCTCCTGAGGGTTTCTAGAATATAAGCTATTTTATCAACTAAATACTGCATTATATGGCTAATTTAATCAGCATAAGTATTTTTTTCCTCCCTTCATATTGTTGATTTTTTTTTTCTTGTTCTTTTTATTGTGGTCTTCTAAAAGGCTGTGTGATCAGTTTGAATTTCTTTCAAAGGATTAGCTATGGTATCTGCTCATAATTCTGTCAAAGCATATGTCATCTTTTTTTTTGTTTTTGAAGGGTGAACTTGTGTTGTTGTTGTAAATCAAATAATGGTAAGGTTCTGTCTTATTGAGTTCAATTTATGTAATCTGTTTCAATTTATGTAATCTGTTTTAACAGGGATTATATGGTCAAATGAACTGTTTTTTGATCCCTAAACATTTATCTTACCCTGTTTTATAAGTGGATATTTGAGACAGTACACTTAAACAGTGAAATTATTTCTTCAGAATAAATCTATTGAGCCTGTAAAATAAAGCAAATGAATTTAAAAGGAACAAATAGCTTTAACACTGTTTGCTGGGGAGGGAAGCAGGGGAGGAGTGATATCATGCCTAAGGGTTTTATTCATGAAAGAAAAAGAATATAAATATTTTAAATTAAAAAAAAAAAACCAGGTTTGAATTCCAAACAGGATAATTTTTGAGAGTTAATTAATCTCACAGAACTTAAGATTTTACTTCAATAAAATGGATATTAAACTTGGTTTAAGTATTTACTAACATAGGTTGCATAGTACCTTTACGAGTTAAGTATTCAATAAATGCTAGCTACCTTCTCCTTCCTTTTTCTCAAATCTTTCTTTATATGGAATATAATTTTTTTTTTTTACATTTACTAAAGAATGAATCCACAGAATAAGACCTAGGCAAGGTAGGTCTTGTAGAAGATTGATTTTGATCTACATCAAAACTAAAGAGACATTTTAAATGCATAGACTTCATTCTTTGAACATAAATATGGTTTATTACAGTTATAATACCACTGTTCCACCAGCAGAGCAGGTTTCCATTTGGGTTCCCATATCATACTTTTGACTGGATTACAGGGATTTAAATCAATGTTCAGTTACTTTCTCGCACATGATTTTGGATAAGTAATTTATCAGCTGCCTCAGTTTTCTTATCTGAAAAATTTCAGATTATTACAGTGCTTTTCTCAATAGAGTTATTATGAGATAATTCATGTAAAGCATTCAACAAAGTGCCTGGATCTTTGAAAGAAATAAAAAGATATCTATATCATCTATATCTATATCTATATCTATATCTCTATATCTATATCATCTATCTAGATCATTTATATCTATATCATCTATCTATATCATCTATATCTATCTATATCATCTATATCTATATATATCTATATCTATATTTATATCTATATCTATCTATATCTATATCTATATCTATCTATATCTATCTATCTCTATCTCTATCTCTATCTCTATCATCTCTATCTCTATCTCTATCTCTATCTATATCTATACCTATAATCTATCTATCTATCTATCTATCTATCTATCTATCTATCTATCTATCTCTCTATCTATCTATATTTATATATAATGGTATTATCTATTTGGCCTTGTGTCTATTTTTTTAATAGATAAGAATTTCCTCCTGCTCTGGTTATGTTTGTATCATCAGTCATGCTGAATGGATAATGGAGTGAATAGCAGAGAGACTGTTTAGGCCAGTGCATAACAATTCCACTGAGATTTCATACTTCAGAAGACAAGTTATGATACTTTAAGGAATGCCAGAACTGTACTGAATAAATATTTTGGAGAATCAGTGTTAAACGAAGGAGGTGACATATTTATGATATCTGCACTCATTCTTTGTTTCTATAATTTTTACCCTTTATGATCTGTGGATAATAGCAATGGTTCAAATGACTTATGGTAATATAAATCCAAGGGGCATAGAATGTGAGGAATTAAATATGATTAAAAAATAATTATCTTGGGACAGGATTAGAATTTACCTATTATATTTGACCCTTAATGGATTTTCTATATTAATCATTAGTACACCAGAAAATGTGACTATTAGAATGTCAAAATAGAATTTTTCTTGAAGAGTTTGACCACATCTACCTTTTTGTGCCATTTCTAGTATAAGTGATTCAATGTTTACCATTGTCTCAATGAAAAGAAGAGGATTCTTATCTCTCATTAGCAACTATAGGTTTACAAAAGTACTGTGTGGAGGGTAATAGCTATAAAATATGAAATCTCATTCAGTGATTATGTACTTAAAGTTAAGCATGTAAGCAAAAAAAAAATTATCAATATGAAAATGTAAGTATTTGAACACTTAAGGAGACAGAAAAATCTACTAAATTTTCTAACTGATAATAAGATTTTTGACAGGCAATATTTCAAATATTATTGACTGGAATAATGAACCTGAAATTGCTAAAATTTAAGTGGCTCCAAAAGTTTATATAACCTTTTAATTGCAGACCAGGTTTTAAAATTGGCTCGTTGATTCCATTAAGTCGTAGAGCTTAGTCCACTAAGCCGTGCTACCTCCATTTAGAACCTACTACCATATATTTTACATGCCTAGAATTCAATATTTGGAGTAACTAAGTCCAATACAACAAGAGTAGCATATTTCTGGATAGATTCGAGCTTATTTGCATATGGATCTCTACTTTTTTATCTTTCTATAGTTTAAATTATGAATTAATAAGCATCTTACATAATGCAAGATTTCTTTCTATGTTGTTAAAATGCTTTCTTTCATGATTATTTTTATCAGAGTGACTGATGTTAGTTTTGTAAGCTCTGCAGGCTGAACTGATATCTCTTAAATCACAGTGATTGATAAAAGGAGGTTAATAAGGCATGGGTCATTACAATTGTAGACCCATGCTAATTTATACTAATGACTAACAGGATTCAGCAAATAAAAGTCTGTGAATTGGAAAGAAAAATAGCTTGATTAAAAACAATGAATTTTATGTGTTTTAGAACAATACAAAGGGAATTATAATTTTGATGTCATCTATCCCTGATTGAAAAGCCATCAATACAGAGAGAGAGAGTATTGCTTATGAATAGCTTATGTGAATGAAAGGATTTATAGACTCATAATAAATCAGGTCCTATTACAGTGAACTCTACAGGAGTTTGGCTATGGTTCTTATAATTTTGATGAAATACTTTCTGAAATAAAGGGTAATCAGTTGGGTGTTTTAGTTATATGAAAAATTTTATTGAAATAGTTTTTATCATAATAGAACTTGACCTATTAATGAAATACAATTTAGTTGCTTTTTTGGGGAATCAGCACATAATATTCTTGTTGGGATTTCTCTTTTATTAGAAATATCAAGAGCTGTGTAGGTAAAGGAAGCCTGAGGATTCAAAGCATTTCCTGAGAATTATCCTGCCACCACAGGCACTAAAGAAGGGCACAGCTGCCGTTCCTTAGAAACATTTAGACAGAGGTGGAAAAAACCCCATCCTTCTGTATCCAAAAAGACAAGTGGAGACTATATGAGTTTTTCTTACTCCAAAGATATTTTTATATTAGGCACTAATGCTAGCTTGTAATAGTGTGTGTGTGTATGTGTGTGTGTGTGTGTGTGTGTGTGTGTGTGTGTGTGTGTTCATGCATACACATGTGTGTTTGGAGGTTGGAGGAACAGGTAACACATAGGTGTTTGAGATATTAATCTTCACTAAAATGAGCCTGTTCATTGATTGGGTAAGATACAACACACTTAAAACATTTTAATTTTAACATTGGCAATGCCAAATAAGAGCAAAAAGAATGGAGGGAAAAGATACTTTTAAGTGGGGAGTGATGCAACCATTTATTAGTGTCCTTACAGAGTTAAATTAGCTTCTGTGAAGCTATGCTGTGAAGGAGCACTTGCACTCTAATTATAGCATGTAATATCAGTCTTGGCTTAGTATAAAGGTGCCAAAGCTATGTTGCTTTGCTGTTAAATTGCAGTCTCTAATACCATTTCTGGTAACCATGGGCAGACTACTTAGGAGAGGAAAAGGAGCTGGGGTCCTGGGTTGGTGGTGTGGCAAGCTGTGAATTATTTAACCCTAAAGCCATCCCTGCTGCCACAGATGAGAAAAGACAGGAAAATTCAGAAATAAAAACTACAGTGTTGAAAAGTAAGTTCTTTCTAAGATGTTGATTGAAGTTTTTCTAGAGAATGAGAGATGTATTTTTGGAAGGGTTAAACTATCACTAATTGATAAAGTCTTGTGTAGGTGTGCCTATACATATTGATGAAAATACATAGAGAAAGAGGGAAGAGTGAGTGAGCATAAAAAGTAACAAATTCACTTAAAAATGTTTTCCACATTGGCTGTTTACCTAAAGATAATCTACACCAAAACAAACATATAAAGAAATATATAAACACTTACATAGAATCACATTGCTTAATTTAGAACTAGATATCCAAATCTTAGCATATATGTGTAGGAATAAACTTTCACAATTGTCACACACAAGTGATGTCCAGTGGTTAAAATCTCTCAATATGTGATTTGGGTTTGGGGTTGGGGAGAATATTTTTTTTAATGTCCCTTTTCTTAGATCAGTTTTAATCAAAAGATTAAATATTAAAAATTGATTACTTAGGAATTATATCAATTGGTAGAGACTAAAACATCTGCCACTATCCTTTATCTTCTAGAGGTACCACAACTAGAAAGTTTTAAGTTTTCAGTTATTTATTAATTCAAAATAATTTGCTGTGTGTTAAAAATTTAAGGAGCAAGTGATTATTCCTCCCACACTACCTACCAATAATTTCTCTAGAGGAATACATTTTTTTAAAGTTTTTTCTTCTCTAACTTTAAGTATGCATGTATATTTGGCTTTTGTCATTTAGAAATGTAGGTTAGAGGGTGTTCTATTCAAGTACTTAAATGACATACAATCACTATAAAAATAGACACCAATTTAATTTTACCTCAAATTCCCTCACTCTTCCTGCTTTACCTTTAGGTGCATACTTTATATACTTGTAAGTTCTTCTAGTGGATCTTTATGCCTTTTAAAATAATATACAATTAACTCTAGTAATCAATTTATCAACCTTAAGAATTACTTAATTTTCATATTTCCTTCAACCTATCTTTCTACTGACCATTGTTGTTCATAGTACCAAAGACATATATTGTCTTTGTTTGTAACATATACATTTTCACTATTATTCCTATAATTGTTTAGCTGTGATTATGTTACTGGAGAGTGGGGTCTTCTCCTGGCACGTTGTCCAAGTTCTTGATGGCTTGAACAAAGAATTGAGTAAGACAAGGAAATATAGTAGAAAAGAAAAGTTTTATTAGAAAGGAAAGTACACTTCCAGAAGTGGAAGTGGGCCTGAGCAAGAGAAATGTAGCTCAAAAGGCCTTTGAGGTTTTTATCCTTTTTGCTGTGGATGGTTACTGTTCTTAGTGGAGAGGGCTTCCTTAATTGACAACTGAGATTGACAGGACTCAGTGATTCATCATTTCACTTTCTGTACATGTTTGTTCCCAGAATTCAGTCTGTTATAATGATATTAACAAACTTCCAGGAATATATATTATATTATAATGATGGTATAATGGGACTCCAGTAAGTTGAAGGTCATTGGGGTCTTCATTGGGCAGGTGAGAGTGACTGGTTTAAACTGGTACCTAAATCTCTGCCTATTGGTTTTTTTTGTGTGAGTTAAAAAAAATGACTTCTGGCTTGTTTAATTGTGGGTGAATTAGGGCAGATTCCTTCTAAGATAGGATAACCTCAGTGTTTTTGCAGGCAGACTTGAAATCCCCTAACTTTCCTGCTTACCTCTAAGAGCCATGAACCCCCTTATTAGTATGGATGTTGAAGAATAGGAGGTCTCTTCTCTATCTGCTTCCTGTTGAGAATGGCCCTAGTCCCTGCCTATAGGGGTTTCATGGAGCTCTTTATTTTTCTGCCTCAGTCAGGGTGGAGTCTTTGGTTTCCTGCTGAAATGCCACCTCATCCCTAGATAAGAAAAGGAAAATACAAACTAGTTATTTAAATCATACATCTATTAATTTCTATTACTAATTTGCCTATTGAGTAAAGAGAAACTGTCTTGGTTAATACGTTTTTTAAAGAGTAAAAAAAAAAAAAAAAGACCTTTGGCTTAAAGTTCCCTCCCCTCCTCAGACTCCAAGGGCCCTAACTGGCTTAACACCATTTCTGCTTAACAATGAACTGATGACCCTTATCAATAACCAGAGGATCTGAGTCACCAGGGTAGTTATCAGGATTTGAGAGTGCCTTTTTCCAAAGAAAAGAGGGAAGAAAACTTAACTAGGTTTACTAAAAAGATTAACTCTGCCAGAGATGTCCCATTTTCTTTCCTACTAAAAGATTAAAAATTTTACAAGTGATGTTCCATCATAATTCTATATTTTAGAGGTTTTAATGCTCATCATCAACTTTCTTTTTTGTAAAGGTGTCTCTAGTCATGATTTGTTTGGCTAGGTTTTATTTTCAAATTGTTTTATTAAGTAGGGTTTATAGGTTATATGCCTACATTTTTATGTGTCTGAAAATATCTGTTTGTGGTCTTTACAGCTGAATAACTTTGCTGTGAATAACAATCTTGGATTATATTTTTAAAGTTAATTTTATTTTTTATTACAAAACATATATGTAATACATATGCAAATTACAAGGCATGATAATGAATCAAACACCAGTGGCCATACCAGATAAATTAAAATTTAGAACATTACCAACACTTTTATTCTATTGACCCCCTCATTGCTTGCCTTCTCTAAGAAGTATTTACACTTCTGCAGAGACTGATAGCAACCCAGTACTCTGAATAACCTCATTATGTCCTCAGATAAATAATTTTGACCTGGAATGATAGAAAGTTTTATGCCTAACTCTTTCCTTAACAAAGGGAAAGAATGGAAGGAGATGATATCTTTTTTGATGTTTCACAGGGTTGAAATAACATATTGTGCTGCAGATTCCAATCCATCACACCCTCCTGCCTCCTCTCCAACTTCTTACCCACCCCACTCCAGCCCCATATACTACATTTCCTGAGTTACATGTTTACCTACCTAGGATACAATGAAGGAACCTTTGTTAATTTATGTAGTCTATTTTTAAAATTAGTTTGTGAGGTAGACTAATTACCTGTTGACTCATTTTGAACTTATAATCTAGTTTTTTATTTCTCCCTTCACTGCCTTTCAACACACTGGAGAGCTATGAGACCTAAGCCAATCAGTTCCCTTCTATGGGCCTATTTTCTTATGTGAAAAATTAGAAGGTTGAACCAGAGGACTTCTGAATTTCTTTCATTTCTAACTTTTTTGAATTTTTAGGAGAGTTCACTTTGTACTTTTGTATTGGCTTCCTCACCCATAACAATATGAGAATGTAAATATGCCTAGTAACATTATTTTGATTAAACAGTGTAGAACCAAAGTGACTCCATCTTAGATACAAACCGTCCATTTTGAACTTAAGTGGAATAAAAAAAAAAGAAAAACCACCAGCTGACTAAGAGTCAACCCACCCAACAATTGGCCAATCAGAGACCCCTTGGAAATTATCTGAAAGTTCCACCCGCCAAGTTCTCTGCCCTGTGGTTCTTTTCCTTGGTGCAAAGTTTAACCAATCCCCTTAAAGGTTTTAAATTAAACTCACCAATGGTATAACGCCACAGCTGTACTCCCCTGCTTGTGGCTTTACCCTTTAAAAACCCTTTGAAACTGTAAATTGGGGTCCACTGCTGCATCAGTGCATCAGTATCGACCTGGGCTCGAGCCTGCAAATAAACTCCCTCTTGTTCTTACATCGGTGTCTACTCCTTGGTGCGCGTGAAGGCTCCAAGTTGGGTATAACAACAGCATAATCTGCGTAAATACTTCTCTCAGTACAAAACTAATATTCACAGATGTCCAAATACTGAGTCATTGGGCTTTGTCGTGTGTGTGTGTGTGTGTCTGTCTTTCTATATATAGCCAGTCAATGATACTAGATTTTATGGTCCAGGAGGAAGAAAATAAATTGCAAACAGAAAACACCAATGACTGGAAAGACCAGCTGCTGTAGGCATAAAAAATAAAAATAAAAAATAAAAATAAAAAAATAAGAGATTGTAAACTGACAAGGTCCTTGTCTCATCTAAAAAAAAAAAAAAAAAGAAGAAGAAGAAGAAAGAAAGAAAAGAAAACACCAGTGAGAAAGTGAAGGAAAGGAATCAGATATGTGGATTTCTATGCAAAATCTGTTCATCTCTTTTTTTAACCCAGGGAACAAATATATTATTTAGTAGAATGCTTAAATTGAGGTGCTATCAACCCCTTATTCAATTCTATACAAAAGGAAGAGAAAGAGAAACATTTAAAGAATAATAAAATGAAAGATTAAGCAGACCATGAAGAGAAAGTCTAAGAAGTATGATAACAGCATGAAAGGATAGAGTGACTCGTAGATATTCCATTGTTATATATAAATACACCCTTAGATTTTGAAACCCTTATTCTTTTCTTGCCCTTACTTTACAATCTCTGTCTTCGACTAGCACTGGATTCATATGGACAGAATCAAAAGATGATTGTAAATGACAGAGAGGGCCTACATACCAGAGGTTGATCTCATTCAATACTTGAAAAGGGAGAGAAAAGAAAAGAGAGAAGTGACAAAAAGAATGTTCACTTCACTGGCCATGAGATGGATGTTCATCTGAGTTGCCTCCAGAATCTAGAATAACTTCACCCATAACTTCTAAAAACAGAATAAGAATAGAGGAGCTTCTGTTGTACCTCTTTACCTTTGCTTCTTTATTGGATAGAATATTGATTCATATGTTATGTAAATGATTAGTTTTAGTTTTATGTAGTGTGTGCTAGACTTACCAAAAGGTAGTTTGTTTTGATATAGACTGTAATGTGCTTTTATTCCCTATTTGAGGATATCATATAGAAATTATAGGCAAAAATATTAGAAATCTTTAAGAATAGAAAATTTGTATAGATACTAAGGATAATATTATAATTAGCATATTAAAATATTTTGTTATTGTTCATCTTTCATACAAGAAAACAAAGTAAAAGAAAAATATGTATTTTTAGATTGTATTATTTCTATTAAAAATTTATTTAAAAAATTATACTCCTAAAAAAAGTAACAACACATGAGATTTATAAAATCACAGTTCTTTTGAAAGTAAATAAATTTAAGTGGAACTATCAAGGTGACTTTCAGTATTACTGTTATTTCTGTCTCCAGTAACTAATGACAATCTTTTCCCATAGAAGTGAACATAAATTAAATGAAAGCAATGCCACCAACTTGTAGTAATAAATAGAAAGGAGACAGTAATGGGGACTCCCTACAGCTTTTCTTTGCTAGTGCGTCCTAAGAATGAAGAAGAAAAAATATGTAGTTCATCACTCACATTTTTATAAAATGTACTTATTTTCACACCACCTCAAAGATAAATATTGGTGGATTAAAAATGAGCTATCTTCACATATAACGTGATAATTCAAAACATAAAACTTAATGAATACATCTGCATTTTCACACAACTTAGATTCTGCTGTAAGAATATCAGCTTCGTAACTCTAATGAATTATATACATCTTTCTAAAATAATCATGTTTCATATTTATTTGAATTTTGAAGACTAATTTCTCAGTTCAGTTTAAAATATTTAAAAGTGAGGCAATATATCACTTTAGTCAGTTGGTAAAGTTTGACAGACTTGGCAGGTGAAATCAGAGGTCATTGTTTTGATTTCATTTAAGAGCTGTGTGCCTATGGACAAATCAAGGCTTTAGTTCCCTAAAATACAATACAGACATGATAAACCTGACCTCGCTGGTTTGTTCTGAGGTTGTGATGGACACCTTACTTGGTCCATCCATTCACGGTAGGGCCTGGGCCATTTTCTGTATTTGCTCCTAGTGGCATATCTCACAGCCGGAACTGAGGTGAGCATAATACCCAAGCTAAACCACTAAAACTTTTATTACTAAATATTTGGAATTGTGAGAGAGACACTAATTGATTGTTTCACTGTTTCCAAATACTTGTATCTAGACCTATAATAAGCTACCCTGACATAACCCTCAAAATCAACATATGGACCAAGGAAGAGAAAATGATTTAGGAAAGAAAGAGAAAAATGAGTAAAATGTAGAGAAATGAGGCATAAGTGAGAGTTCTGACAGCTTTCCAGCTTTCATGATGCTTTACCAACGTTTCTACTTTGTGTTTCATATAATTTTTTTTTTTTGTATAGAAATAAGAATCTCTTTCCTGCCAATACCAGTTAGAAGTACATTCTCTGATTTGTAACCCAAGAAGCCCTAATACAAGAGTTAAGTGAGAATGTCTCTAACATAAATAAATAAGTAAGTAAGTAAGTAAGTAAGTAAATAAATAAATAAATAAAACTATAAAGCAATTTTTGGGAGATTGTCACAAGATTACAAAAATTAAGAACAGTAAAAACTCTTTAGCGTATGTATAAGTTTGCAAGGCTGTCATAACAAAATACCACAGACTAGGGGGCTTAAATAGAAATTAATTTCCTCACAGTTCTGGAGGCCAGAAGTCCAAGATCAAGTTACTAGCTAACAGGTTTGGTTTCTGACAAGAGCTCTCTTCCTGTCTTGCAGATGCTTGCTTTCTCCATTAGTTCTCACATGACCCTTTTTTTTTTTTAATGTGCCTGTGGAAACAGAGGAAGAAATCTCTGATGTCTCTCCTCTTTTTATAAGGACACAAGTTCTATTGGACGAGATTCCACCCTTATGACCTCATCTAACCTCAGTTACTTCCCTAAAAGCCTTGTATCTCCATATAGTCACAGTGGGAACTTGGAGGGATAACTGTAAGTAAATAATATAGTTTACTACACACAGATATTTACACGAAGCTGAATGAACAGCAACAATTTCATTTTCAGAGCTTCCTGACATCTATCCTGTGACTGTATCCTGCTGCACGGGAAATCATCTGATTGAAGTGAGAATTCTAGAAAGTTCTTTGAGAAGTTTCATTATCTTTCAAAATCATTAACTTTTTCTAATATTCTTTGTGCTCATCCCAATTTTTAGAGAGGATTGCAGTTTTAGCTATTTACTTGCTGGTTCAATTAGTGAGGGTAACTGGTGACAACTCTAGCGTGTTTATTTTTCAGTGAAACTATATTCCTAGGGTCAGTTTCCCAAAAATAATTAGCAATTTCAGGTATAGTCTATTCATATCTATTCCTATATTTATACGAAAGTAAGATATTGTTATTATATTTATTCAGTTATAGTGATCTAGAGCTCCTTGAAGTCAACAACCACCGTCAGTGTGAGTACCTATTTTTTTTCTTTTCTCAGTGGGCTTGGAAAAAAAATATAATGTCTACATAAATAGCATTAGAAGAAAACTTGGGAGCATGACAGTCTTTTTTATAGTTCTACCTCGGATTATGTTATTTAGGGAAATTCTAAGTAATATATTGTAGAAAACAGTTAAAATAAGCAAAATCCTAACCTCTAATCTCATAAACCTTTAAGCATTGAAAGAAAGCTCAAGATGGCCTCTGCTTTGTAAGATAGCTGGGAATTCCTAATATACTGATGAGTCTGGATGAATGTGTTTCTTTTCCAGTTCCCTCTTCAACATTTTCAGGAAGAGGTATCTTGGCATTCAGAACTGAATTGGAAACATTCCTCCTCCTTCTCTTATCCTAACTCCCAAGATTCTCAGCTTTACTATAATGTTCTGCATGGAAATGACTAGGAGAACATTTCACTTTACTCTGTTCTGTCAGCCACCACTGTAAACTCAAGATTGAGGTAATTGTTATCTTGCAAGCTCATATCTTTATATAGCTCTGCCCATCCTATTTTCTTACTCATGTACTATCCTCCCTAAGACCTGAAACTCATTCACTGTGTCCTCTGACACTCACAGATGTTCATCAGCAAAATTCCTTATGTTCTCCTTCTTCATTTTTCTGAATGTTTCCATTACCTTCTTAATGTAATGAAATCAGGCTTTCTCCCTGAGTACACTGTTTCTCCAGAAACTCTTAGCTCTGGAATCTGTGAATTCTCTACCAAAATCCCCATATAATTGATATCCCTAGGTATTTACTGTTAATATGGTAGCTACTAGTCATATGTGCCTCCGAAACACTTAAAATGTGCTAGTGTAAACTGAGATGCAATATACATAAAAATACACGCTGCATTTTAAAAACAGTACAAAAAAGAGAATGTAATATATTTAATTGATAAATTTTAATATTGATTGCATGTTGAAATTTGCTCTCACTTTTCCTTTCACAAAATCCCCAGCATTTAATTTAATCATCAAACACCTGCTACTGCTCTACGTTTCTCATTTTCTCCAGTCAACTTTGAATCCCAAAACCCCATTCTCTCTCTCCCCCTCCTTTCTATCCTCCCTCCATCCTTCCATCTCTCTCTCTTTCTCTTTCTCTCTCTCCTGCTTGCTAACATTTTAACTCTTGGCTTTCTAGCATCCTCTCCAATATCCTATTATAAAATATTTATGGATTCAATACACACCTGGATAATGTGGTCTCTCACTTCCTTGACTTCTTTTTGCAGTGATTTTTTTCTCCTTTGCCTTTCTTTAGGCACTCATTGTCACAGTCACATGCTAGTCCTTGGCATTATGAAACTTTCTTTCCCTCCATAATTTTAATTTTCAAGTAGTATACTACATCTTATTTTTCTGTCTAGTACCCAACTCCAAAACCTTTTTACCCCATGCGTTGATCTCAATACCTATTCATATTCTCTTTAAACCCCTTATGTCCTCAAACTTTCTTATTTAAATATCATTATTCCTTATCATAATCACTCCCTTGCACTCATTCTCTTTCCCCTTTGTCTTATTATTCAGGTGAAACTTCAACTCTGCTTAAATGTAATTATCTACCTCTATTTCTGCATCCTTGAAACTGTATAGATCTGAATGGAAACCCTTAACCATCTACCTGGCCTCATTTTATATCCATGACCATGAAACTAAAGTTTGTCCCTAGTACTGTTGAGCAATCGTTTATTCTCCCACATGACTGTTTTATGCCCTTTCCTCTTTTTTTTCTTTTTTAAACTTCAACACTGACGCTTCATCTTCACTTGAAGTATATGCCCTTGCTTCATACTTCACTAGAAAAATAAAAATAGTTGAAAGAGGATTGTCACAAAACTTTACCATCCCGACTACCTATTTTCATTTATACACATGTACTCAGCTTTCATACTGTTTTGATAAATAAAATGTTTATAATTTTAAGTCCGTTCTCTCTATCTGAGCACTGGATTGTGAGTCCTTTCACTTATCTAACTCCAGAAACCATCCAACATTATTATTTTTCTGTTCTTTATTGGAACTTTTCCACTAGTATACAGACATACTATAATTTCTAAAATGTTAAAACAAACAAACAAAAATCCTCTTTTAATACTACATCTTTCTTCATTTTTTTGTTCTGATTTGCAGGAAATTTGTCTATAGGTTTTCTATATTGTCTTTTCATAGATCCTCTCCACCCACGCTCTCTTAAACCCATTCGAATCTGTTATTTTATTATTATTATTATTATTATTATTGCTACCAATTTACCAAAAACATCTGTATCAAGATTGCCAGTAGCTTCAATGTCTAAATGTATGTTGATTTTTTATTTTACAGGTTGATCAATTACTCTTCTTCAGAGCATCAGTATATTACCTTCTTTGTACCTTGCATATTGTTTTTTCTTAGTATCTTTTGGCCATCTTTCTTATTATTCTGACTTCAAAGCACTGGATTTTATGAAAACTCAGATTTTCTATTTCCTTTGTGCACTTATATTCATTCCCTTAGTGATATTTTTTAATTTCATTGCATTAAGTATAGTTTTATATTTATATCTCCCTTTAAAATTTAGGAACCTAAATCTAACAATTTATCAATATTTCCACTTAAATTCTAATAGATTAAATGTCTAATAGAGATCTCAGATTTAACATGTCTGGTATCTGATAAGCCTCTCAAACTTGTTTGTCTTACTCTCTACCCTATATCAATCAATAAATGACAACCAAATACTTTTGGTTGTTCATACTAAGCAACTTAGAGTCATCTTTCCTTCTTTTTTCTTTTTTAAACATCACATCTGATTTATTAGCAAATCCTGCTCTTTTACCTCAAAAATATGTCCAAAATATGACCATTTCAAATTACTTCATTTATTACTACTCTGGCTAATCGATCAACCATTTCCCCCCTAGATTTGCAATAATTTTCTAATTAGTCTCCTTTTTTTTCAATCTTGTGCCACTCACTGTCCCCTCCCCTTCAATTTACCACATAGCAGCTATGGTAATCTTGTCTAATCTTGTCAGTCCCTAGTCATATGCTTCCATTGGCTTCCTATCACATTTAGATTAAAGTCATACCTTTCCATGACCTTCAAGGTCACACATGTACTCCTCTTTTACTTCTCTGACATAATTTTCTATGTAATTTATCTTTATTCATTCAGTTTGCTATTGGCTTCCTTGTTATTTTTAAAATATGATAGACACACCTTTGCTCAGAGATTTATAGTGGGTGAAAATGGGAGATAAAACTATAATGGCCTCTGATAATTTAGACTTTACCCGTAAGCACTGGAGAATAATTGTAGGTAAAGAGATAGGTTTATTTGCATTTTTAAGGGTAAACTATGTATGAAAATTATGTAGGATGGTAGGAACAGGAGAGACTGAATAAAGTTTAATAAAATTTAGTGATATTTTCTGAGACTCTTTCTTTTGAAAGAGAAGTAAGATGGATTTCAATAGCATTTTGAAAATAGAATCAAAAGGGTATCATACTTAATATACTAGATTGGGGAATAGAAAAGGGTTAAAGATGGCTGAAGCATCCAGTTCGCTCTGAGTATCTCTCTAAGCAGAAAGAATATACAAGGTGTCTATTTTCATTACGTGGGGTTGATATAATCATAAAGTAGACAACTTTTGAATAATAGAAATTTATTTCTCACAGTGTTGGAGACTGAAAGTCTGAGATCAAGTTACCAGCATGGTAGGGTTCCAAAGAGAGCTTTCTTTGGATTGCAAACTTCCAATTGTATGCTTACATGGCAGGATAAAAATAAGCTAGCTCTTTGGCCTCTTCTTTTAAAGGCATAATTCCCATTTATGAGGGCTCCACTCTCACCCAAAAGGTCCCACATATAAATTTGACACTGACACAAACATTCAGTTCACAACAATGTCACACAACAGTGTCACACATACATAGACCACATCATTTATATACATATTGTGGTGTTTTGGTTTTAGTCAATACTTGAATCTTGACCTAAGATTGGTGGATCAGGACCCTGTGAAGATAATCTCAAGGGAGATTTTATCTATGTTAGAGACATTAACACTGTTACAGCATGCCACTTTTCTGTTTATATACTGACTAATACTTATAAAAAGGGACTTAATACTCTTAGAAATCATATTTTACAAAAAAATAAAGGCCACTTAATTTAAGATAAAATTAAGATCTAATAAATTAAATACAATAACAAGTAGTCAATCACTCTGGACTACAAAGTGTTTAATTAAAAATCAGAAACATTTCCTAAGTATAAGTTTTGTGTACTTTTAAGAAATAAAGAACTTTTTCATACACTATCTTCTGGATCACTCTTTGAGTACATTGTCCCTTGGCAATTATTATTGGCTATAATGTTTCTGTGGCTCATCTCTGTGCACTGCTGCAAGGGCTTGGTTTCACTCTGTCTCATACTTTCCATGACCTAGTCATCTTTTTAGTTCAGGTCTCTGATCTTGGATATATCACTTGAAAGAACCACTTAACAAAAAACCCTGCCATGCATGTCATATATCCCTTTGACTTCCTGAGAGGCTAAGGGTGTTGAGACCAGGACTCAGGTTTTTTCATCTGTAGGAGCTGTCATTTCTAAAGCAAATACTTTTGAAGGTTTGAATGCCAATGCTTACAGCTACTGCTCTTGGTCCCTAAGAACCTGAAGAATCAATGATGTTACTCAAATAGTTTACTTAAAGACAATTTAATTGTTGCAGTGCTACCTGAGTGCTGTATTGCATGACAGATAATTTTTTGTGGTCGAAAATTGTTTTATTTTTTACAATGCATCACATGAACTCTTTCTTTCTTCATTGCTAAGCATATAAACACATAAAAAGAAACTTTTTTATGATGTAATTTTACATTTCACAAAAAGTTTATCAGCTACTATGGAATGTAGGTAGGGAAGACAGAACTTTGTTACTTAGATTTAGTGTCTTCATTGCTGACACACTATAGGGTTATTAATTACTGGGTTTAATAAAACTTTTATACTTATTTATTTATCTATCATAATGCATGACTGGTGTAGGAAATATTTTAAAAAATACAAAAAATAAAATTATTAGAAATCCCAAGAACAAAAATAATCATACATACACATACATGCATATATATTTCTGAAAATAGACTTGTTATTTATAACCAAAATTAAGGGTGTCCTAATTAAATTCATTACTAAATTTAGAAATAAACATATTTTCTGCCAGCGAGCCAAATGATGAGAATTATAAATTTTGATAATAATAACTGTGTACATGGTATTGTGACATTGGGTACTAAGTGCTAAAGTTCAGACATCTGTGTCTGTACAGATAACATATAGTTTAAATTTTAAAGAGATTCAGGCTGGGTCTCAAGATGATATGTTGATCATATCTAAAGGCTACCCTAATCTTTGGAAAATTCTATGTAGAATTGCTGCAATGTCTCTCATGAATGTCTCTCATTAAAACTCTGTTTGTAGTTTGCATGATGTTGCACTTTCGGTTTAGATATTTATGGGCTAAAGTTGTGTCTCTCCTGAATTCATGTTAAAATTTTAATCCCCAATGTGAGAGTAGTAAGAGGTGGGGATTTGAGATGTAATTAGGTCATGAAAGTGGAGCCTTCATGAATGGGATTAATGCCTTTACAAAAGAGACCCCAGAAAAATATCTATTATTTTTCAGCATGTAAGGATACAAGTAATTGGAAATTTGAAACCTGGAAGAGAGCTCTATCAGAACCAGACTACACGGGCACCCTGATGTAGGACCTTCAACATTCAGAACTGTGAGAAATTATTTTTTCCTTATAAGTGACCCAGGCTATGATATTTTTTATAGCAGGCCAAATTAAGACATACTATTTATAAATTTTTAATTAATATTGATTTTAAAATTTTTAATGCACATACAAACTGTAGATTGATAAATAACTCTAAGATGCACAGAAGAGTTTGGTTTTGGCAATTTAGGGTTAAAAATTACAATAATTATTACTATCATAAGAAAAAGTTTGAAAAACATACCATGTTGTTAATTTGATGTAATTTCCTACAATATAGCAGAAGCTAGTTAGCCTCCTAAAAGAGAGGATATTAGTTTTGCATCTACTTGCTTGGATATGTTTGACCATCTTTTTCTTTACTGTCTGTGTATGTTAGCCTGACTACATGATTTGCTAATCCTTGTTATGCTTTGAACAGCCAGTTTATATAAAATGCTGTATCACATCACTTAAAATATTAGAAGAAATAGTTTTGCTTAAGCCTGCTTGTTTTCAAATGTAATCATTACAAAAAATTGTATCCAAAAATAGTTTATACATTAAGAACATTACTTGCCTCCAAATGTAACCCAAATAGGAGGACTGTTTAGTAATTTATAATACTTTGAAAAATAAGGTCTTTATGTGCAATGTAGCACTTCTAAAAGTAAAAGTGCTGCTGAAAATTTCCTTATATTGCTTAAATATATGGAACTACAAGGCAGCTGGATATTGCAAATAGCACTGCATAAATTATATAAACTTGAATAGAGCAGATTTGAAATGAGTAGGAAGAGCAACTATTACTGGCTTTTCAAAGGAAATGTTGCTGTTTAACAAAACACCATACACCCTTCCCCCAAAAAAACTATGTTAATTTAGAAAATTTAGATCTATTTCTCATGGATCTCATTTCCATAGGGAATTAGAGATACCTATTCACTGAAATTTTATAGACATAGCGTCATCTAGCCCAGAGTTGAGTGGATAAGTAAATCAGCCAATAATGACTTAAGCTTCCAATAACAAACAGTAGAGTGAAAAGTATCTTCAAGAAATGAATTAACCCTGAATTTCAAGTTTAAAAGGTAGCCTTAGATATTGATAGGTAAAAGAGTTTAATAAAATTAAGTTCAAACTCTTCTGATTTTGAAATATTTACAATATGAATTTAACCATAAGCATCATCTTCATGCTTTCTTTCTTCCTCATTAAGGCATTTGCTACATTTTTATTAAGAATGTTCAACAGTTAAAATAATTACATGCTTTTCCTAACTTTAAATTGATAAATATAAATATTTTTATATGCTTAAAGTTCTTAAGATATGAATTATTTTAATGGATATATTAGTGGATATATTAGTGAATAAATTTTGTTCATTGTAAAAACTTCTCTTAAAACAATTCCAATGGAGATTATCAGTGATTCTTAACAAAGTATAACAACCATAGGTCTTTAAATTACTTGTCCGACATAATTTAAATTAAATTAAGAACTTTTCAGTTTCCATTAATCTAATATTCTTTGAATAAACATAGTTTTATTTATTTATTTTTTAAATAAAACTTTAGTTCTGCCATTTATTGTGATCTATAAATCTCTATTAACCAACAAAGAAAGCTAAATGAAAGTATTACGCCTATTTTATTTCCTCCTATAAGTTTCCCTCACTTATTATACATGTTTTGTTGATTTGACACACATACTTTAAATATTCTTCTGAGATTATTTATTAAATTAAGATAGAAGAAGATAATATCAAACTGAAAGAACAGACTACCTGCATTTTACAATAATAACTGTAACAATAGCTGTATGGTCAAAAAGTCTAATTGAATAAAACCAGAGTGGAGAAGCTATAACTGAAGCACATGCAAAAAAGACTTAGAATTTTCAATTTGACTGTAAGCTCAATATAAATCAAGTGTGATGTGCCTGCCTTTAAAAGCTAATGCCTCTGAAGACTCTATTAGCTTTGAAATGTGACTGAAGTTGGATAGAAGTTAGAATGGGGGAAGTAAGGAAAGCCATGTATTAAAAACAATAGAAAGAAACTAAGAAAATTTTGCTTGGAGGAGAATACACTCTAGGGGCAAATACAAGAGCTGTCTTAAACATTCGAAGAACTTCAATAAAGAAGGAAGATTAAACTGTAGCAAATAGTTTAGACTATTTTACATCGAAAGAACTTTCAATTTTGAGATTATATAATTTTGTAAACTAATCTCTTTGGGAAACAATGATTGTAAGCACTAATAAATTATAATTAATTTAATATTTAATGGCCTGCTTTTCAAGAATTCTCTCATTTGTGACCCCAATGTTATCTGTGTTCACCAGCAGTAGTGAAAGCATCTGAAAAGTCATGCTGGAGCAAAAAAATATAATTGGGCCTTGGAGATTTAGAAAGCTCCGTGGGGTTAGTCCTTTTGAGAAACTGTGCTAAGCATAAGCTTAGAATCCCCCCAAATCTTAGTGGTGGTGGTGGTGCTGGTAGTGTGTGTGTGTGTGTGTGTGTGTGTGTGTGTGTGTGTGTGTGTACTTTTTCTCTTCATAGCTGTGTCCAAGATCTAAAGGATGGTATCTTGGACTATATCATTCAGTTGACGGCTCTGAAGGATGGATGACAGGCCAATTCTTAAGCCTATTAAGTGAAAATTATGGTACCGCTGACTACAGACTAAAAAATACTTAGTAACTGTCACAGTGATTTAGGATAATCTTCAGATGTAACACTGTGAAACTCATTGCTATTACAACCAGCAACAGTATATATAGCCTATAAACACAGAAGGCAATATTTACACACCTATTTTTTTTTGTTTATAATTTATTAATTGTATCATTGCTTGGAACCCCTAGATAATGCTTATTAGAAATATTTAGAATGACCATGTAATTTTCCTACTCTTCATGTATAGATACATGTTTTCTTGGTGATAATGAAGTTATTCAAAAGCCCAAAACAGATAGCATATTGCATAAAGTTCAGTTATTAAGAACAAATTCTGGTTGACTTTCTCTTAATTTAAAAGAACAGGATTGAAAAAAGTCTAAATATATAAACTAAAATGGTCACTTGAAATAAGAGAATTCCTGGCACAGCAATAAGATTACATAGAAACAACAAAATTGTCTTTAAATAAACCACCTAGATAACATCATTGATTCTTAAATTCAAGGAAATTATGATCCTTGGAGACTTGGAGCAATAGATATAAATGTTGGTTTTCAGAACATCAAACTGTTTGCTTCAAAGAGGACAGCTTAAGCAGATGAAACAATTCTGAGACCTTGTCAAAAGACCTTTTGGCCTCTTAAGAAGTCGATGGAATTTGACATGCATTGCAGGATTTGTAAAGTAATTCCCTTGAGATATATTCAACAAGAGTTTTTGACTGATGGTAGTTGTTCTAAGCCATCCATTTCTTTAAATCTTTAAGAATGTTTTTATTATAAAAGCAGAAAGAAAAGAAAGAAGACAGGAAAAAAAAGGCATGCCCTGGGAAAAGGATACTTATTTGATAACATACTACCGATGTTCCTATTTTCTAGAAACAAATCAAATGAACAAACAAATAAATAAAATAAACTTGAGAAGACTATCAAGCTGAATTTAACAGCTAATTTTATTTGTGTTTCAATGATCTTCAGGAAAAACTACGTAGGAATTTGAAAACAATAGGTGTTTATAGTAAAAAAAAATAATAACTGAAGGTCACCCTACGGTTACCTTCCATTTCTAACATTCCTACCAATTTTCATCCTGTTGTTAATCTAGGAAAGTGTACATTTACCAATTAAATGGCCATCTAAAAAGTAAAATCAATACTATTTTCATTTTTTAAAATTTATTAAAGTGAATCCACCTTACCAAGTGGATTATAATAAAGAAGGGATATACTTTTTATGGTGTGGACCATGAGGTGGTTAACTGCTTAGTGACATTGCATTGTGTAGTCCTACTCACTGGATTGAAAAGTATGAATAATTGTCTCACATGTGAGTTGGGCCCTGATTAAACAACTGTGTGTATGCAGGAGCCTTCCTCCTGGAAGATGGTTTAGTCAACTTTAAGAAAAAAATGGTTTCTCTCCTGCAGGAAGGTATGAGTAGGACAATTTTTGTGAATCAGTTTTTAAGCTGTGTTCTTTTCTGCCCCTAACATTTGTCAAAGCAAATAAATATATTTCTGTGCATATTCTGTATAAAGCCATGTGCTGGAATCTGAGAAATAAAAGGAAACACAAGTCATGGCCCCTACTTCAAAGTGGCAACAGTCAAATCTAATATCCTCTTCACTCCTATGACAGTTTAATTAGAAACTTGCCGGAGCCAGCCGGCTAAGAGCGAACAGTTCCCGAGAGGGAGAATGAGATTAAGAAGAGAGAGAGAGAGAGAGAGAGAGAGAGAGAGAGAGAGAGAGAGAGAGAGAGAATAAGAGAGAGAGAGAGAGAGAGACGAAAGATACAGTCGGGAGAACAGTGAATTCTGCACCCCGACTTTATTAAGCACAGCATATTTATACCCTAGGATGTGCATGAGAAGCAACACCCACAGATATGCAAACCATTGCTGACCTTTACATAAGTTCTCTCAAAATATCCTTGATCCTGTTTTCTGTCTCTTATTCCTTGGGGCAAGGAACTTTCAACTCTTACCATTAAGCCAAAATTCCTCCTTCAGTAAGGAGCCCACCTGCCCTGCAAGCTTCTAGCTTGCAGGCAATTTTAACCCTGTCTGTAGGGCATTCAGCAAGAATGGCTCCCAACAGAAACTATTGGAGACAGAGTATTTTGGACATTTCTTAGATGATTACTTCATGGTTTTGTAGTTGTCTCTAGCCACATTTGGCTGCCAAAATTTAAATTAATTAAGATTCAATATCATTAATGATTCAGTTTTTTATTCAGTTACCCTAACCACATTTCAAGGGCTCAGTAGTCATATGTGACCGGTGAGTCACATATGACTCACATAAAGAGAGAGAGAGAATATTACAGTTATCACAGAGTTCTATTGGATAACATTATAAGATGGCCTATTTAAAAAAAAAAGCAATAGATCATTAAAGACATGGCTTGAGTCTAGCTTACCACTATCTTGAGTGACCTAGAGCAAATTACTTACCATTTTTTTTAGTTCAATTTTCTTCTTTTTCAAATGAGGATGTTGTTTGAAAACCCACAAAGTCTGTTAAGCAATGATGAACAAATACTATAAGATTCTATTACAGAATAGAGCTGAAAAGTCACCTGACGTCTCCTAAACATGTATTTGTATTTTATAAGTTTCTGAATTCATAATTTTCTCTCAAAGTATAATTGAACTTTGGTTTCTTTCAGTGATCAGGCCTGTTTGCCTTCTAATAAGCAAATAAACAAAACTCTAAAGTGTCACTGCTGATAGAGAGTATTGTACAATACATAAAAATACAGTGCTAAAAGATTTTTCATAATCTGTATTATCGTGTCCCTTCCCACGGGACGACTAACGGGAGCTCCGGCCAGACATGAGACTAGAGGTGACAATCTGCAAGAGAATGGGGGACAGGAGACGCGAAGAATGGAGGCAAGACAAAGTTCTGATCAAGCCTCGTTTATTGTAGGTAGGGGTAGAGTATATAAAGGGGAGGATTTGCATAAGCACAGTTGGCTTGGATATCCAACCGCAGAACATTCCATTTCCTTATATGACCCAAAAATGCAGAAGGGTCCTGGGAGAGGAAGGAGCTGCAAGGTCAGATTAGTTTAAGCAAATGGCTCAAGGGGCCCAGGGCAAGTCAGGGCATGTCAGGGCAATTGACTTTATGCTGTCTATCCTATCAGATAGCACAGGGCGAGGCAGATTCTGTCCCAAGGCGAAGTTGCCTAGACCTCAGGTATGAGAGCCTTGATAAGAACTGCTCCCGACATTATCGGCCCATCTACTAGTGTTATTTGAATTGTAAATATTAAGCTTGTTTTTGGTAGCCATGGCTGAAATGAAAGTATAAAAGAATATCATAGTTACATTTGTGATTTTATTGAGAATTGTTTTCACCAGGGAACTCTCGGCCTGTCGGATTAAAATGGTAAAGAGACCTTTTACTGCAAGAGCTCTGACAGTTATCCCCTTAGCAAAGTTTGCTTTTGTGATAATTACACCTACTCTTGTTTGCCAAATGAATCACTTTCAGTGCTGCTTTTAACCTTGACTGGTTTCCCTTTGATGATTATTTTTTTACCGTGATGAGATGTTTAGAAATACAGTGCACATTTTCTTCTGTTCTTTTTAAAGTTATGTTTATTCTTTGTTTTCTTTAAAGCAGATTTCAAAGTTCATTTTAGGGGGCAGCTTAACTTGGAGAATATCAGGAATATCGTTTTCATCTATGAAAGGGTAAATATGTAGTGTTTAGTCAGGAATAATGACACCTAATTTCCATGCTTCCCTTAAGCACACGGGTACCACCAAATACACTAGGCAGTAGAGGAAGAAAAGTTAAGAGGATTTAGAGACCAAAAAGTGAGGATGAGGCAAATGGTTTCTCTAAGCTGAAATAGATTTAGCAGGGTAGTTTTTTTCCATAGAGCAACAAAAACACACTAAGATAAAAGAATGCTGAGATGTTGAAATCATGTGCTGGAATTCAGGTTCTTGTTTTGTAAAAACCGATGATTTAAAATTTAACACTTTATTAACAAAGCAAATGTTTCAGTTCTGAAATAGAAGGTCTTGTCACAAACTCAGAAAGTGTGTTCATTTGAGACTTTTTTTAAAAATGAAAGTCATGGTAACAGTGGAGATGACAGAAAAGAGATATAACATTTTTTTCAAGAACTTTTAGAGGTTTCATAGGAGAGGCATCATCAGCAGGACAAAAGGCAACCTAGGAGGTAGGCATTGAAGGAGCAGCCAACATCAAATTCAAGTTGCACTGAAGTGGAGAAAATGGTTTCAGAGGCTGTTGAGATCTGAGATCACAATTAGAAGTAAAAGGAACTTGAGAGAGGAGAATTGAAGTTCTAGTAATTTAATATTGCTTCTTCAAGAAGAAATTTGAAGAAGTAAAGCAAGCATAGACACATGTAAACACAAACATATAATTGTGTCTGTAAAACCATCCCATATTGCATATCCCCCTTACACTGTTGCTTTATCTATGTCCTACTTTTCAAGTTAAATTTACAAGCTGCCTCCTGTCCCTGTTGTAAGTTTTGGCTTCCTGCTCAATCTTTAGCCACGATATTGTGGCTTCTCCCACACCCTTTCTCTGAAACTGATCTCATTGCAATCACCAATGCATTACGCAGACAATGAAACTATCTACAATAGATTCTGAAAATTCATAACTTTATTGACCACATGACCAATTTCCATTTTGAAACACCCACTTCATGTAGCTTTCATGGTGCCATATTCTTCTGTTTTTCCTACTTCTCTATCTTCTTTACAATATTCTTTTTCTTAGAGTTACATCCTAATGACAGAATTCTAGTATAGGGTTTTGTTTTTTCTCACTGCACACACTTGCTCTAGGCAATTGCATCTACTCTCAAGATTCAAATACCATCAACATACTTGTGAGACCCAAATATATACTTGCAGGCCAAATTTCTTTTTAATTCTCTAATAGAGCATACCTATGACTTGAATTCAACTTTTCATTATCTAGTTATTCCTTTTCCATTATTTCCCATTCCACTAAATTGCTTCTACCCCAATTACACAGATAAAAAATACCTCATGGTACTTAATTCCACCTTGGCCTTAAATGTTGACCTTCTAACAATAATTCATTAATTACCAAGGCCTATTATTTCATCATCTAAAAGACTAATGATTCTATCATCCAAAAAGCCACTTTTTTTCTATCCTGTTTCTACTACCCTTGATTAAGTAATTGTCTTTTTTTAAAATTTTTGCAATAATTTTCTGTTTCGTATACAATAGTATTTTGTATATGATATTTACCTATTGTGAAGCCAAACAATCTTTTTGAAACATAAATCTGATTCAGACAATTCCTCATTTAAGACCCCACAGTAATTCCTTATTGTCACTAAGATAAAGTTTTAGCCCCTCATGGTGGCTGGTTAGACTGTCCAGGACATCAGTCCTGCCTCATTCTTGGGGATGTTCTCTCTCAAACTAAATACTTCAAATGCTGATTTCTTTCAGTTAGTCAGTTTTTAACAGTTTCTCTTATCTTGCCACCTCATGCATGTTGTTTGTTTATCTTTCATTCCCTCTTCTTCTAACTACCTCTTTACCTTTGAGATCTTATGGTAAACACTTTCTTCAGGAGAACCTTCCTGACCATTGGACCAAGTTAGGTTCCCTCAATAGCAACTTTCCAAGAAAACTGTAACTTCCACTAGCATACAGAGAAAATTGATTTTAATTATCTGTCTTTCCTATAAACTGTAAGCTCTATGGAAGCATGAACATTATCATGTATGTTTCCATACATCGAAGCAATGATTTTCACATATGAAAACTATGAAATCAATATACAAGCTGTACATATACATGGATATGTATATTACACATGATACACATAAATATGCATATATATGTCTTAATCGATTTAGCACATACCAATATTAATATGTCCCAGAGGCTCAAATACACAGATAATTTTTATATACAATTTATACAGCATAAACTGTTATTTCTGCCATATACAATATATGTCTTCTCAGATAAAAGGGCTTGTTGGAAAAAAAAAATAGAGTTGGGCAGAGATTCAAAACTGTTGTAACTTTTAAATGAGAGCATTAACTAAGATGTAAATCAGTACCTGGGAATGACTGAACATGCTGGCTTGTGGGCACTGAGATGATGCAGATCAACTTGTGCTCTGAGCCCATGGGGCTGCCATTTAGGAGTCATGGGAGGAAGAGGTATGAGCCACAAGCTGAAGCTGTGCAAAGCTGGCAGCAGCCTCTTCGGGGAAAGAGCACTGCATGCAGCTACTCATTTTAGTTTTCTTCAAGTAGAGCTAGAAGGGCTTCTACCACTGTAACAGCTAAGCTGAGAGCTTTTTCCATTCTTGATGAAAGCTCTAATTCTACTCTGGCTATTCTGGTTTCTTTTTCTTAGAAACACCTACATGTAAACTTCCATTATTTCCTAAGTCCTGAGCATGTATAAGGTAGTTGTGGATAGAGAAACATACCTGTAGGAGCAGAACAGATTGTATTTGCACACTAGGTAAAGGGTATTTGGAATTGCATTTTCTTTATGCCCACCAATTTGCACAATCACTTTCAGAAGGAAAAAAAAAAAGTCAAATAAAGTTAACCCCTCCTTACTTACAGTGGAATCTACGCACTTTAATAGAGGTGTACATAAAAGTGCCTTCAAAGTAAATGTGTTTATGTGTGTGCATGAGAGAGAGAAAGAGAGAGACACACACAAAATGGTGAGCCTGGGTTCAATAAGCAAGAGTTCCCAACTCCTGGGCTGCTGTGGACTTAGAAACTGGCTGCATAGCAGGAGGTGAGTGGTGAAGGAGGGAGTGAAGCTTCATCTGTATTTGCAGCCACTCCCCAGTGCTGGCATCTCAGTCTCAGCTCCACCTTAGGTCATCAGGCATTAGATTCTCAGAAGCAACGATCTCTGGTGCCAAAAACTTTGGGGACTGCTGTAATAAAGAGGCCAGAATCACTAGGAGTTACATAAAATAAAGTATTTATTGTAGGAATATGACCCTACCCAATCAGATACTGGAGAAATAGGGATCTAAAAAGCAGAGTTGTAGAAATCAGAAAAAGTTATTCCCTAGGACTTCTGAAGCACAAATGTGTGTGGACAAATTGCAACTTACAAAGAGATCTGGGAAGGCTGATCCCTCCAGCTCATGTTGTGTGATGGGGGGAAGTGTTTTGGGGAGTAGAACTGCTGAAGTCTGTTGCAACTGCATATGGCAAGGGTTTTGAGGTTCCATGAGCAGAATTGGCTGTTGGGAAAGTGAGCTATATGTGGAACAGAGAGATCCAGGGCAAACTGAAACTTGTTAGCACTTCCGTAGCTCTCTTTTCATATCTTATTGTAATAGCCTTTAGAGAAGAATAGCTGTATCTTTATTCTGTTTTCCAAATTACACATGAATATCTCTTGTGAAAAACCTTAACTTGAAAGCATACAGAGAAGAGGATTCTTGGAAATACACTCACAGCTAAGACAAATTGACATGGTAAAATACACTTCAGTAAATTACCCTGCACAAGGTGGCAAACACAAAATTGTGGAGAGCTCAAAGGCCAGAATCAGAAGTTGTATTGTGTTCTAGAGAAAGAGTACCTTGCTGCCATCTTTGCTTTTGTGAGATAATTTTGGCAGCATTAGTCTGGACTGGACCGAAGAAACACTGAAAGTTTTGGACAAGTTCAGTTATAAATTCCTGAAATGGTCTGGCCAAGATGTTATAAAGAACTGAACTGAAAGCATGACCTTGGAAGTAAAAAAGAAAAAAACTAGTTTTTAAAAAATATTTTCTAGGAAATTTTGTTCAAAATAATTGTTCATATTATAAGTAGCACATGGTCCTAAATGACCCAGAAATTAGAGTAATTTCTGATAGTCTTCCCACATAACCCAAGTATCTCTGGGCTTTTGTTCTTGGATACTTCTCTTATTGGAACAATTTTTAGATATTTTCATGCCTCATTTTACTCAATTCTGGGCTCAAATATTAGATTCTCAGGGAATAAATTAAAATAGGGTACCCATATTCTCTTGTTCAATTTTATATATATATATATTAACATACCATTTATTTTATTGGGTAAAAATTTTTATTATAGTGTCTTCCTTCTCCATATGTGTGCAGCTCTATGAGGAAAAAATTGTATTCTGCTATGCTTATTGCTCTATCACTGACCCTGGAATAGAGAATGAATGGCCCATGTCACTCTAGTCATGAGTAGTGCCAGAATATCAGTAATAGACTTTATAATAAAGTCAGGAAGTGCTGTGATTAGAGGCACTGATCTGTCAGTAGAGTTTAAATGAGCTGTATCCTCTCCAGTGAGATCAGTTTTTTTTTTTTTATTTTGGTACATTATGGATTAACTTTGTTGAAATTCTGATACATAGTAATATTCACAATAGGTATTTCTATCTGATTGCATTGATGCCCACATTAATGTCTAAATGTGAGAGGGACAAGGCTGAGATAAGTTCTATTCCAACTGAATGTTCAGAGGGTCTAGAAATTCATCTAGGTCATACTCCAATTTGTTGAAGTGCTAAATAAGTTGAAACTCTACCTATATTGGGGATAAATTTCTAATTCCTTGCCAAGTATTAGAATAACTGATGGTGTTGATGGAAGATCTTCCATACTTGCAGTTTGGTAGGATTGGAGCAGTTGGGAAATGACAAAATGGCATAAAATGGTTGTATAAAAGTCTGGAATTATTCAGTAATCATTCTGTATTTAGGATTTGCACGTGAGCCAATTAGTAAAACTCATGCAGATATGAAGCCATGATTGAACATTTGTGTGTGCCCTACACAGTTAGTCTATAGGATTTGGTTTGAGGATAAGAGATTCAAATTTTATTAACGTACTGAATGGTGCCTTGGGAATGGTTAGTGAGAAGAACAAGGACATGAGACACAGAGGAAGAAATACTGCAAGAGGAACTGAGTGGATCTTGAAGAAGTCTCAGAAATTTTGTTTGCAGTTTAATGTGAAACTTACATGAAATAACTGTGATTTGTGTTTTCTTCGTAAGTGTGGGACTTGGGAAGGGATTGAGGTCCTCTGAGCAGGAGATTGCCCTGGTTATTGAGAACCAAATGGACAAACAAACAAACAAACAAACAAAACCAAGTCTGGGTTAGAATCTAAAAAGACCTAATCAAATTTCAGCTTCTGTGCTCAGAATCACAAATCAGTCTTGTGCAGAGTCTATTAAAAAACAAAACAAAACAAAACAAAAAAAACAAAAACAACTGTTTGAGCGTGACTTAGGGTGCCAGAGTGATTGCTATGAACATTCCTTCTTTTATTTTTGATCGTTTAGAGTATTGGCAGTGTGCCTTCATGTGCTGGCAGGTGTGTGGCAGGTTTTGAATGCTTATGTGTATTTGTGTGAAAGTTTAATTGTTTTAAGGCCCAGGATAATTCTGTAACTCCTTAGTTTACATGAATTCAGATATGTTACAAGATCATTCACTCTGTTATTTATTTTTCAGAAAACATAACTTATTGCTATAGAAATGGGCCATCTATATTAAGGTACAATTACTGAATTTAATTCAAAGAATTGCATGTGCATACATCTATAAATGTGTGCATGCATGTGTATGTGTATTTGTAAGTTATGTGAATCTTAGAGAGAGGTCCAGGCTATGGAGAAGGTTCCTTGGTTCTAGTATTTTCTGTATCTTTCCTCATTCTGAGGGAGTTCCATGTCATCAAGATAACTCTAAGTTGTCATAGAGAAAGAAATTTTTTCCTACCCTCTAGGTTCTTTTGGCTGGTCTAATAATTAAATCAACATGAGTCAGATTAACAAGAGAAAATAACCAAATTCAATTATACGCCTATGTATGGAAATCCACATACGTGAGAGAGTCAAAGACCCACACATATGAAAGGTCCAGAGACAGCAAGGTAAAATTAGTTATATATGACATTCTAATCTTATGAATAAGGTAAAGCACCTGAGGCTTCACAGGGGAAGAGAGTTTTCAGAGGACAATAAGAAGAGCAGATGTTCAGTAATTAGATGTTTGCTATAAATAAGTCATAAAAAGTTATTTCCAGTAATAACTCTTATTATGGAAAAGGACCCAATTTAAATTCTTTTAAGTGTTGAGGTAAAAGTTTCTCTTGATTGCAGGGTCTTTATTACCTTTACCTCAAAATAATCCACATGCCAAAGTAGCTCTTCTTTGCAAGTCCTGTTCTGAACCCCTTCAGAGGTTATCATGATCAGCTGCAATAGCTTTAGTGGGTCATTTTTAAATATCAGAACCAGGGTCCCAGGTATTATAATCAGATTTTTCAGACTTAATAACTCTGCTGTGATGTTCATTAGTCTGTTAGTGAATGGGTAATTATTTTTGATCAAAATGTGTATGAGTGCTGCTGCCCTGTTTAATTATAGAGACGCAAAATAGGCAGACACACTGATGCAGCATTCGAGTGGGTGGGGGGTAGAGAAATTATTACAGACGTCTGAATAGTGTCCTTATTTCACCTTCAGTGGAATCTCAGCTGTCTGCAATCAAGAACTGAGTCACAAAATGGCTTGTATTGTGTTGCTATTTCAGTTTGACAGAATGTCTTTCAGCATGGAAATTGTGAACAATTCACCAGGTTTTAAAATTTCTGTAAGAAAAATATTTAAATGCTGCTAAAACTTTAGCTATAATAATAGTAAGTATAATTCTACAAAAATAGTTTAATAATTCTGTGAATATTCAGTCAAATCTCATTAAATTGAAAATGTGCAAACTCTTCTACCACAGGCAGATTTTAAATGAACTGTATTCAGATAAACCAATAATTTTATCAAAATAAAGTAGGGCAATTACTTTGCAAAATATACAATTTTTGGGGAAAAATATACTCGATTAATTAGACATTTCTAAAAATAGCATATATTTTAAACTATTCTGCCAAAAAAATTTTACTGACTTTCTATTTTTCTAACTGATACAAATATTCAAATCTACAATGTTTATTAGTGAGAGTGTATGCATATAGTTTTGCCTATATATTTGTGTTTCTGTCATCCACATACATAGATATGCCTATGTAGAATGCAACACACCTTGGTTGGGTGTATGAGAATATTTATCCATGTCGATTATTTTTGGTCAGATTTTAGAACATTTCTGCCTCCTCTATTCTGGGAGTCATTTTGGGGAAATATACAGAAGGGACCCCAAGTGCCTTGGTAAATGCAGGCTTATTATTGTATCATGCAAATACCACAGTTGTGCTTATGAAAAGCTTTTTTAAAAGGTTATGAATGCTATTTAAAAGGACACCAAGGTGGCATGCAGATTGCTTAGAAAGATGACAAACTCTTTAGGCTGTCTGATCAGAAAAGGCAGACAGAAAGAATAATTTAACATCATTTGAATCTATCCCGAATGGAATTTACAGTGATTTTCTTTCTATTCTTATTGTTTTTCAACCTAGCCATGAATAAAAGTGCAAAATGGAGTCTTTTAATTGTTTTCACATTTTTAACATTCTGAAAGGTTTGAAAATTGTAGATCTTGCATTTGAAGTTTTTCTTCATCTTGCTCTCTAACTAGTGGCTTTTTTTCCTCTTAATTTTGTCTTATGGACTCTTTCATCTACTCAAGGACAATTGAAAATAAATCAGAAGTTGTCTTACTTGGGAATTATTTAAAGTAAATAAATAAATAAACAAGACCAATAATTAGGAAATTCATTGATTAGGCTGTTGAACCATCTAAAGTAGGAAAGAAATTATTCAAGTTCTAAACCTTTCTACTTGCAAATTAGCCAAAATCAATTGCATTTTAAGCGTTGCATCACCTTGATTGATTTTAAAATGGGTAAAACTTTGCTGTTCAGATTTATGGTGAGCTGTGAAGGATGTGGCAATAGGCATCTTTTCTACGATGGTCTGAATTATACCTTTTAAAATAGCTTCTACTTTTTAATGTTGAACAAACTTTATTACAGAAAGCAGCCTGATTTTTCCTGGAAAATAAAATACATTCTTAAGATTTTATTTTTTTAAACAGCATTTTTATATTTCCTTAGAATTACAAAAAGGTTCTGATTAATTCTCTTAAGCCAGAGGAGATATTTTTAAAATTTTGGGGTTAAAATAGATGTTCACATGATGAAAAATGCTGTAAGAAAATGAATTAAAGCTTCAAATATATTTGACTTTATGTGGGTAAAAAGGAGGGAGTAGAAAATTACTGACTTTCAAATAAAAAAAAAGAAAACGATTCTGAACATCTTTGTGAACTTGGACAAGCTTCAGATCCACTCTTCCTCCCCTCATCCTGCCATTTCCCCCACCTCACCATGTGTTGTTTTGAAGATTGAAGTAGAAAATATGAACTAGTTTAACAGTATTAAGCACAAAAATAGTGATCAATAAATTGTGTTTTTCTTCCTTAAATGCAAACCAGGACACATAATATTAAATTAAATGGATAATTATATGTTTAGCGTTTCCTACATTTTCTTTTCCTTGACCTTTTCTCACTTCGTCTGTAAATTCTATTTTACCAGAGAGCAGGGAATTATCTCCAACTATTGCCATGGAATTTATCTCCAATTGTATGGCCACTCACATTTATCAAAAAATAAAAAGTTAGAAATTATACTTTATTACAGTAGTGGTGGTAATAAGTGTTAATTACTATAGTTACAATCGATGGAAATGTCATGGTGATATCGGCTTAATAGGAGAACTCATATTTTATGTTTTTGGAACATATTAAGTGTTCAAATACATATTGATTTATTAGAATTAGAGATGTTTATAAAGTTAAGTACATTTATGGCTATTTTGCTACATCATCTCATGAAGAGTATATATTTTGTATAATAGGAGAAAAGTTAGATGGGCCACAATTTAAGAATGTAATATAATTTCTAATGATTAATCACTCATAAATATTAATGATCCAGCTTATTTTAAAAGACACTCTCTTGGCTTACCAGAATTTTAATTTGTGAAAATTGGCTGGAAACAAACACTGGTAATTAGTTTCTAGTTTGCATAAGCCTTGCTTCACAAATATTTGCTCTTCTAAAGAGTTAGCAGTGAGTATTTGCATACGTACAAGGATTTGTGGGCAGTAACAGTAAAACTCAATATGACTTTGGTAACTGCTATCATATATTTTACATGGGCTTCACATTACATAATACCCACCTGCTTCTACTCATCCCCTAGTAACCCAAATTTGACATTTTGGGGAACCAGTTAATTGTCTCTAAGAAGATGTGTTTTCTCACCTGATCTTCCATGTTCCCAGAAAACTTTTGTTATTACCATCATAGTTTGTAAAGAGAGTTCAAGCTGTACTTGAAATCTTAAATAAAGAAAAATTTTTTCTCCCCTTAATATCCATTCTTATTTGCTTCCTAATGAAAATTGCATTCATTGGAACCAGTTTCCATTTAAAAGGCAAAAACAAACATTTTTTTTTAAGTCAATCAGCATTTAAAAACAAGCACCTCTGGTGTTTCTGACTCATGCAGGTGATCTCACTTCCACAAAAACTATTCTAGAGCAAGATTGTTGTAAGAGAGGCATGTTCACTATCCAAAGGCTTAAACCAGGAAAAAAGATTAGAACTCACATTTCCATATAGTTTAATATAATTTACGTATTTCAACATATATTTTATTATTGTTCATTGACATCTTTATATTTGTTTATAATAATACAGTTGATCCTTACACAACACTTGTATACATGGATTTCTTTTCAATAAATACTGTAAATGTATATTTTCTTCCTTATCATTTTTTAAATAACATTTTTTCCAGCTTACTTTATTGTTAGAATATAGTATATAATACATATAACATATAAAGTATGTATTCATTGACTGTTTATGTTATTTATTGGGCTTCTGGACAACAGGTGAGTATTAGAGTTAAATTTGGGGGGAGTTAAAGTTGTTCTCAGATTTTTGACTGTGTGGGGCTTAGTGCCATTACCCCCCACATTATTCAAGGGTCACTTGTATAATATAGTCTGACAATGCTGCATTTATGTAATTTATAAAAAAAGTAAGTGGATATTTGGGAATGTGATATGGTTCTTTTAACTGATAGGTATGCAAAATTAGAAAAAAAAAGTTTGGCAACTCCTAATCTTAACAGTCATCTGTAATTATTGCATTACTAGATTTCCTATTCACAGAAGATTGACAGACACCGCACAGGGGATGATGCTGAATTTCTGTGCATCGGCTCTTGGGAGCACTTTCTGGTATCCCAGATCCGTTAGAAAGCTCACCCTGGGTTCAGGGATTTTTCTTCCCCATTACCCATCCTTTTCCCTCTTCAAAAGATGTCTGGGATAAAAATAGTGCAAAAGCAAAGATGATGATGGGGTGAAATAGTTTTGCCAGAGGAGTTTGTGTCTGAACATTCCATGCACATCTGTTCTTTTCTATTGTGCTTAGTAGTGTTTCATCAAATCATCCACGATTATATTTTTGCCTCATTGGCAACTATGTGTCCTATAAATCGGGGTTCACAATGTCAGAGAAACATGATGGGCAGGATAATACTTAAGTTTTTGATCGCTGATGTTTCTTTGTCATATTTTGGCTAACTTTGCTCTATTCATTCAATAGAGCCTCTACTATCTGAACACATATTGCTTTCTCAACCTGGAATGACCATACTTGGCCTGGCTAAAATAGGTTTCTGTGAACCCATAAAAAAAAAGTGCATTTAATCTTTGTGTTGTCATATAAAGGTCTAAACTTACCTCCATATTGTATAATTCTTCCTTTTGATAATTTTTGTTTTCAAATTTCTTCTTTAGTTTTGTATTCAGATTTTTTACACATTTAGAATTTATTTTTTCACATCTTTTTTGAGATAGACACATAATACAATGCAGACATTTGAAAAGCATAATTTGATAAGTTTTGAAACACATATATACATATCCATGAAACTATCACCTTAGTCAAGGTAAAGAACATATCCATCACTCCTAAAAGTTCTCTCTGTCCCTTTGTAACTCCCTCTCCTACACCTTCCCCTCCACTCAAAGCAACAATTGATCTGCTTTTAGTCACTTTAGGCTAGTCTGTATTTTACAGAATTTTATAATAATGGGATCACATAATATGTATTTTTCTGCCTTCTTTTACTTAGCATAATTATCTTGAGATTCATCAATATGATTATGTAAGTTTAAGATTATTTCTTTATATTTTGAGCAATATTATATTGTAAAAAAACCCACAGTTTGCTTAGCTGTTCACCTAATGATTATTTACAGATATTGGCTATTAAAGTAAAGCATCTTAGAAACATTCATGTACAAATTTTAAAACCATTATATTATTGTAAGAACACTTAACACGATATCTTAAAATTTTAAGTATACAATGTAATATTGTTAACTATAGGGACAATATTGTACAACAGATCTCTAGAATTTATCATCTTGCATATTTGAGAATTTAAGCCATATGTTTTCCTTTTGTTTGGATGGACACCTAAGATTCGAATGACTAGGTAATAAGGGAGTCTATGTCTAACTTCACAAAAAAATTGCCAAACTATTTTTAAAAGTGGTTTCACCATTTTTCATCAGAAATGTATGAGAGTTACAGTTGCTCTCCATTTTCACACACTCTAATTATGGTCAGTCTTTTTAATTTTAGAGATTTGAATAAGTGTGTAGAGAGGTAGCTCAATGAATTGTAATTTGCATTAAATGCTTAATGACTAAACACATAAAGCCATTTTTAAATCTGCTTATTTACTATTTGTGTATCTTCTTTGATAAAATGGCTATCAAAAGAGTTTGGCCAATTTTTGTTTTATTTTATATTATTGAATTTTGAGGGTCCTACATATGATCTCAAAACATTCTTTATCAAATATGTGATTTAAAAATATTTTCTCCCAGGCTGCGAGTTGTATTTTATTCTCTTGACAGTATCTTTGAAAAGTAATTTTAATTTTGGTAAAATTCAATTAATCATTTTTAATAGTGATTTTAGTGTTATTTTAAAACTCTTTGTCTAACTGAAGATCACAAAAGATTTTTCTTGTTTTTTTTTTTCCTAGAAATTTTATAATTTTAGACTTTACATTTAAATGTATGATCCATCTTTATTTAATTTTTAGTATCTATCAAAGTTCTAGGGTTTCTTGTTTGGTTGGTTGGTTGTTGTTTGTTGTTGTTCTAAATTTAAATATTCAATTATTCCAGCATCACTTATTTAAAAGACCAAATATTTTCCAAATATTTTTTTTTGTACCTTGTCAAAAAAATTATTTGGCCATACATGTGTGGAGTTATTTTTTAATTTTCTATTTTGGTCTATTAATCTATTTGTCTATATTTATACCACTACCATACTATTTTGATTACTGCAATTTTTAATTAATTTTATACTTCTATATATGTTATAAATTTCATAATACATTATTGTTTTTTTGCTTTAAAGAGTCAGCAATATTTTATAATATTAAATAGTAAGAAGGATATTTTATATTTTCTCTACTAATTACCATTGTCAGTTCTTTTCACTTCTTTGAGTAGCTCAAGATTTCCATCTGATATATTTTTCATTCTGGTATGAAACTTTCTTTTTCTATTTTTGTGATGCAGGCCTGCTGATGATAAATTCTTTCTATTTTTATATGTCTTAAAAAAAACAAGTATTCATTTCATTTTTATTTTAAAAAATATTTTTTTCAAAATATGTCAGAGTTTTTTCTTTGTCATTTTTGGTTGACTTATGTATTTTTTTTTCTTTTAGTTCCTTAATGATATTTTCTGTTCTCGTTTTGCATGAATTGTTTGCAACAAAAAATCTGCTGTCATTTTCATTTTTATTATTTTGTATGCAATAATCTTTTTTTTTGTCTTCCTTAAGGCTTTATCATTGGTATTAAGAAATTTGATTATGATGTGGGTAGCTGTAGTTTTATTTTATGTTATTTTATTTATTTATTTAATTTTATTTTAGTCTCACATTATTTTATTTTATTTTATTTTAGTCTATTATTATTTTATTTTATTTTATTTTATTTTATGCTTCTTTTGTTTGGGGTTGTTGAATGAAATCACTTATAATCACTTTTAATATATATCTACAAAAAGAAACCAATCTTCTCATAATGTAATATTATTCCTGTCTACCTCTCCAACTAAATAGTTTTCTCATTTACTCTCAGGAATTATTGAGATTTCATAGTGATGTCTCAGGAGCCACATGGATTTGGGTTGAGAGGAAGAAGAGAAATATGGATAAGGTTCAATTCCATTTGGTTCACCCTATTTATATATTGAATTTATATATAAGATTTATTTGAAGGAGTAATTTCAGTGACTTATACAAAAGTATAAAACATAACTGTCTTAATATATTGCTTTTCCCAGTGTTATTTATATTAAACAGATTACATTTAAAGTAACAATCTCTCTAAGAATTTAAAGTACACAACATCTAATTGTAAAATAGTTCAGTGTTTTACCGGAGATTTGGAAGATTTCAGATAAAAGGGCTTACTAGTGTCCTTTGACTTATCTCTTATAAGGAAATGCTTTCACTAGAGTCAAAAGTCAAAACTGTTTATTAAAAAAGAAAATAGTGCATGAATTTTTTTGTGACTGAATATTGTCTTGATTAAAAGACAGTATTTCAACTTTGGTAGTTTTCTGTTTTGAAACAATGATAAATGACAGAGGAATTTGCCATTGTGTGTTCAACATAAGAGTACAGTGACTAAGATAAACAAAGAACTCTATAAGAAATCAGTTGAAAAATTGGTTACAAAATTGCTCGAACTCTTCTTGTATGAAAAACTGGAAAATGAGAAAGAAAAAGCAATTTCTGAAAAAACAATTTATATATCATAAGAAAAATAATTCAAATGTGTGATGAATAAAAATTAGCAGAAAACTGTGCCTATACTCTTGGTCATCCAAGTTTTGCCTGATGTCAAAAGTTAGCTAGAATTCTGGCATCTGTTTATTTGTTTTGTTTTGTTTTAGCTGATGCTTATTTTAACTACTTTTTTATATTCTGACTTATGCAGTGATCATTAGAGAATATGGTACTTCTATTATTACTATTTGGTAATGAAAGATTTGCTACAATACAATAATCTTTGAATACAGTAACATATTTCAAATTTTTTGCAGAAAGATACTGCACTTGTGATGTTTGTTTTTATTCTGTTCAACATCGATGACCCATATAGGCCACTGGCCTGGGCTTAAGTTAAAAAAAAAAAAGAGTGTTTTATCACAAAGCCAATGATAGCTTTTGACTTCTGTGCCAGATCCATTTCCTACCCGCTGTGCTTAATTTCAGAATTCAGTTCTATCATTAAAATAAAAACCTTGTTGACTCTTCCATCGATGTGCAACATTACATCAATTTTCTTTAAGAATCATGGACAATTTCTAGGTACCAGTACCCCCTGGACTTACTTAAAATTTCAGATCTTTCCACTCTGCTGTATGAATTGATCTTGTGCATTGTGGGATGACATGTGACCTGTAGAAATACATTGTTTCTCAATTTTTTCCCCCTAACTCAAGCCCTGCAATGACCTATTTCTCCTATATTTTTGCTAGACTTGCTTGTGATTCCTCTTTCATCCCATAAAGTTTATTCTTCCAGTGAGAGAGAAGTGATCATTTGGTTTGTGTAGGATAATGTCTTCCTCAAAACTTGCTGTCATAGGCAAAATGAGTCTGGGAGTACAGGCTGAGTACACATTTCCAGTGTCATTCTCCATCTTGTGCTGTCTCTTGAATTTCAATTTTAAATGGAAGCTGAGAATATTAATTCAGAGACATTATTTTGTAGCTAAATGACTAAAACACTCTATGTCAGCATCTTTAGGAGTTTGTTGTTAGTAGAATTACTGATATGAGAGTTTTGACATTGATGAGAGGCACAGAGGTAGATACCTCTGATCTCGGAGAAAAGGAACAACTTAACTGGTAGATTTTGGGTGCTATGAAAAAAATGCACATTTTTTTTTTAGAGACAAATGCAATGTTTCCTCTTATTGAGTCTGCTTTACAGCTACTCCTAATAAGTAAATTTTTGAGTACGTGTTTTTTAGTTTACTAGTTATGAAGAAGACAGGTGTTGTATATTCTTTCCCCTTTTCTCATTCTCCCTTGAATGATGGTAGCTCCATACATTCTGATCCCTAATGCAGAAACATGAATGTCATCCTATACTCCCCAGGTGACTAAACTCTTTCCTTACTTTACATATTTATCTATATATGTTTTACATATATTTATATATATCCATTATATTCATATATATATATATATATATTTTATATATTTTTATTTTCATGGCTATAATTTTCTTTTAGAGCATCATGTGAATGTCTGTGATAGACTTCCTGATTTATATCCTTCTTCTCTTACTTCATAGTGCCCCTAGAAAGACTTTTATAAAAGAGAAATATCATGTCAATTCTCTGCTTAAAAATATTTAAGACTCCCCATCATTTAGTATAGCACTTGGGAGTGAGAAGGGGTAGGCAGAATGTACGCAAAACTTGCCAAGTGATTCAAACATATGCCTCCCTTCCCAAATTAAAAACAAATGACCTACAAGATAGTAATAGTTAACAATTATATCAGATAGTATTTTGGCATGGGTACTCTTCTTAGTTCCATTTTATAGATGAGGAAACAGAGGCAAGCAAGAGAAAGTAATTTTTCTGAAATGACAAAACTTATTAGTAAGAGAAGCACAAAGCAAATTGGATTTATTCTAGGTCCCAGGCCTATACTCCTAAGCCTTATACTATGTTGTTTTCTCAAGATGGTGTCCTAATTTCTTGCCTCTATATCTATGCAAATATTAGTAATTTGCATGGAATATCTGTTATGGTCTTTATTTCCAGTCCTCCAAATTTTTAAAACTCCTCTTTTCTTTGGAATTCCTTCAGAAAATACTAATTTAATTATAACATAAACATAAAAATTTTTAATTCTAGAATTATTTATTAAAGAAAGGTAGTAAAAATCTTGGTAAAACAACATTAACACAAGATAATTTCACATCAACCTAGATGCCTTAGATATGAACCTAAGTGAAGGAAAGGAAATCATTAAGCAACAGGCCAGTGGGAAACAGAATTTGGCATAATATATGAAAAATTACATATTAAAATCTCCGGGGAGGCATATTCCCTTGTGTTTTTCTCTCAAATTGTCCCTTCCCACGGGATGACTAACGGGAGCTCCAACCAGATGTGAGACTCGAGGAGACAATCTGCAAGAGAATGGGGGACAGGAGACGCAAAGATGGAGGCAAGACAAAGTTCTAATCAAGCCTCGTTTATTGTAGGTAGGGTTAGAGTATATAAAGGGGAGGATTTGCATAAGCACGGTTGTCTTGGATACCGAACCACAGAACATTCCATTTCCTTATATGACCCAAAAATGCAGAAGGGTCCTGGGAGAGGAAGGGGCTGCAAGGTCAGATTAGTTTAAGCAAATGGCTCAAGGGGCCCAGGGCAAGTCAGGGCATGTCAGGGCAACTGACTTTAGGCTGTCTATCCTATCAGATAGCACAGGGCGAGGCAGACCCTGTCCCAGGGCGAAGTTGCCTAGATCTCAGGTATGAGAGCCTTGATAAGAACGGCTCCGACATCAAATAAAAGATAATTTGTCCGAGATTAAAATAAAAACTTTTCTAGAAGAGAAAACTCATTGATTTAAGTTCTGTATGAGGCAAATTACTGATAATGAAGGAAGTACTGGTTACATACAATAAATTGGAGAAACAGAAAAGTAGATCATCTGGAAAAGTAAGATGAAGAAAGACTCAAAACACTTCACATCCCTGAAATGAACATTCTGTGGTTAGCAAAATACTAAAAAGGAAACTTTCTATACTATGATAAACATAAAGAAACTTGTTTAAGAAAAAATTAGTATGTTACTTTTAATCATTTTATTAGTTATGTGACTCTCCTTTAAATGTTATGGTGGTTTTGTTCAACCATATTTGTTCTTAAACTTATAGACCTACAGATCACTAACTGACTACTTGAGCTTGGACATTTAGAGAAAGGATCACAACACAGGAAATATGCCTTTTGATTTGCATATTATCTAAAGCAACACAAAATATAGTTACAAATTTTATGTAGAAAGTGAGAGAAAGATATATCTAGGGAATATGGAATGGTGCATACAAATTAATGGTAAAGTATTTATTATTAATACTTAAAACTGTCTGTATAAAATATATCACACATTTTTCTTGACATGTTTCCTAATTGTTTATCAATCAAGAGAATGTAAAATAGTAATGAGGGAATCCTCGTATCACAGTCATACGTTCTTCCCTGTAACCTTCTTTACCTCAGTTCAGTGTGAAGTTGTTCCACTTTGATTTCATCTTGAAATTTTTCAAGAATATCCCCATCATGATTAGGGAAAATCTACTGGTGAACTTCTCTTGCAGAGTGGTTGAGATAAAATGTGTTAATTAAAAATTTTTTGAGAGCTTTATTTAGATATAACTTACCTACCATAAAATTTACCTTACAAGTATATAGCTCATATACATTTAAGTGTACAGGTCAATAAATAAATGTTTATATATTCACAGAGTTGTACAACCATCACTGCAAGCTAATTTTAGAACATTTATATCACCTAGGAAAGAAAGCTTGTGCCCATTTAAAGTTATTCCTTATTTTATTTGCAACCCTGGGTGACAACTCATCTACTTTTTCTACTCAACTTATTTCTATCTCTCTATATTTCCTCCTTTGGGGGATATTTCATATAAGTGTAACCATACTATATGGTCTTTGAAAGGCCATTATTGAGGAAGTTGAGATAAATTTTAAAAGCCTCTATTCTCTTCAAAGGAATAGTATTCAGTATTATAATAAATGTAAGAATTCTATACCATTTTTTATTCTTTCTGTGACCTGAGGCAGTTACCTTATCTTTTTACAGTTCCTTTCATTATAAAATGAAAATAGTAATAGTATTTATGTTGTAAGATTTTATGGGAATTAAATATGTTAATATATGTAATATTTTTAGAATGGGGCTTAGCATATAGCAGTATTATTACATAAAGTTTTTAACTATCATTGTTAGTTTGGTTATAATTATTTTATCCTTGAAAAAAAGAAATCTAATTGGGTAGGTTTGTGAGTCTTGGTCAATTGATAGCTACTGTTGTCCTTGAAGTGATCAGTGAAATGTAAATCTCTTCCTAAGTCAGGAAACTAAGAGCTAAATCTCTTATTGACATAAATTTGCCACATTTGTAAATGGAAGCTTTATAAATCTGTATGGAACCATAGTTTTCTTTCACCAGGAAAAGAGTGAAGAATGCACTCTTTCCTGGGGAGCAGTAAACCTTTTCTTTCTTGCTGTGACTCACAGGAGTGTGGTTTCCATCTGGGGAAATTCCATCTCTGTAACAGAGGAAAAATCAGTGGTTATGGGAAAATTGCACAATCTCCTCTATTCTAACAACAAAAATGAAAAGGAAAAATATTCTTTTAAAGACACCCTGTACCAAGGCCAATTTCTACAGCACACTTTAAACTAATCTCTATTTATCAACTACTCTTTCATTTCCAATAGATTTTTTTTTCAAAGCTTTATAAAATGGCTTATTTACTCCAGACCTGTCCTGTGAAATCTAAGCTGGCTTGCCAATCTGTCTGCTGCACAACCATAGCAGGTGGGAAAAATTGGGGGGGCAGTAGGTATTAATATTTCTTAAGTGGCTACAAAATAAGAGCACCCTGAAAGATGAGCATTCTCTTTTCATGTCTTTTTCTTGGAATAACTCTGACAGTCTAGTGTCTAACCTTGGTAAAACTTTCTAATATCTTTCCCACTACTGAAATGGATAATAAGAGAAATATACCACTTCTAATGAGAAAATCATTTATTGTGGAGCTGAATTTTCTGGGAAGTTCTAAATATGAGTGTATATTCTCTGGTACACAAAGTAAATCTCTTAAGGGTTGTTTGTAGCCTGCTGTTGTCAAGTCAATCATTTGACTTGATGTGCTGTTCCGAAAATTTTATATATATCAGAATATCTCAGAAGATGTATTTTAAGTGAATCTTTATATTAACTTCTTGATTTCAGTTAAAATCTTAAGACTTTAAAAAAGGCTCAAAACATTGAGTTCCATAGTCAATTGATTTTCTCATTGTGAATCTCATTACATTTGTCTAGTTTTTTTATTTAATGCTGCCAAAATTCTACCTGTATTAGAGGTAGCAATAATATAGTGACTTCAGTAAAACCATTCATGTATTTCATACATTCTTTTACAGCTAATTTCAAACAGTCTCCTCAGAATAATTTTTACATTATGCAATCATTCTAATCTCTTTTTAAAAAAATATTTTCAATATAATCATTCAAATATTAGGCCTACATCTGTTTTGATTTTTTTATTTTAATCAAATATCTTTATAAAGCTCAATAAATATTAAAGTGACCTTTCATATTCTACAGGTTAGACATCAGTAAGTGAGTTTTATTCTTTTTGATTTTTTATCCTTGTAAAATTTTTAATCAAAAATTTTTAATTAATTTAAAATAAGAAGCCAGGTAACTAAGAAAGTTTTTAAGGAGAATCAAGATGAGGTAGCTTTTCTGGTAGTCAGTAAAACTTATCTATGTAGCTGACCAAGGTAAAGGACAGAAAAACTGGAATCAGATATATATATATATATTACAGAATCGGACCAGAATATATATAATATATAAAATATATATTATAGTATATATTTTTATATAAAATATTTATATATATAAAATATATATTAAATAAATTTTACATAATAAAATTTATATTTAATATTAAAATAAATTATATTTATGTTATATAGCTGATAGAAGTGGTATCTCCTATTAGTAGGCAAAGGGTAGATAATTTAATGAATAATATTTAGTCAAATCATTCATGATTTGGGGGTAAAAATTAAATATCTGGTTTATACCATGAAAAATGATTTTCATATGGATTAATATTTTAAATATAAAAATGAAACTATAAAAACTTAGAAAAAGGGTGAGTAATTATCTAATCTTTGTACCAGTGCCTTTGAAGTATTAAAAGGAAAGCTCTTTAAACCATAAAAAAGGTGTTGATATATTTAATAATAAAATATAAAAATTTACACATGGTGAAATCATCTCAACCAAAATTAAGGACAAATGATGAACTGGGTAAGATAGGTGTAATATACATGAAAAAGTAATGGCATTATTGAATATGAGAAGGTACTGTATAATAACAAATACCTTAATGAGAAAAATGGTGGCAATCTACTCACTAAAATATAAAAGTTCAATAAACATTAAAAATGTTCTAAATTACTTATAGAAGAAAAATTAAAATATTATTAAAAATACTTTTGTGTTATCAATCTGGAAGCTTTTGTTGTTGTTGCTGTTTTGTATTGGTTAGTGTGGAGATAAATGAGAATCATTACATATTGCTAGTGAATCTAAAGTGGTATAACCTTCTAAGGGATTTAGCAAGTTGTAATTTAGCAAGTTGTAAAAATATTAAAAATATTTTTAAAAATATTAAAATATTAGGAAAATAAGCATTATTATAAACATGATTTTAAACATTTAGTGATAAAGATGTTTAAAAAGTGTTTAACAGTAAAGAAGTAAAATTGGAAACAACTATGTGAGATTTATGAGGTAAAGTTTGGTACATAGACTGTACATATAAGCATGTAATGAATTTTGTCAAAATATTTACAGTAATTTTCTCTGTAATGAGTTTATGGGTGATTTTAATTTTCTTCTTTGGATTTATTGATTCCAAGTATATAAAAAAAGTGTCTCATTCAAAAACAAACTGATGATTGCCAAATGGGAAGTTGTTTGTGGAGGCTGGTGAAAAAGGTGAAGTGATTAAGAAGTACAAATTGGCAGTTACAAAATAATCATGGGAATGTGAAGTACAGCATAGGGAATATACTCAATAATATTGTGACAACTTTGTGTGGTGCCATGGGGGTACTAAATTATAGGGGGATCGCTTGGTAAATTACATAAATATTTAACCACTGTGCTGTACTCCTGAAATTAATATAATATTTAATGTCACTGTAATTAGAGAAAAAACAATGTATCATTATTTAAGAATAAAACAAACAAATACTATGGTATGCTTTAAGCTGGTAGTTTATATCATGGTTAAGCAAGCCTTCTACATTTATTATTATCTGGATTCTAATCCTTTCTTCACTATTATCTAATCTTTCATTTTGAGTTTTCTTATTGTAAAATAGAGAAAATAAACTTACCTACCTCATAAAGTTAGTTTGCAAATTAAGTGAGATCAGGCAAATCTGTAGCACTATGCTGAGCATTTATTAATTTTGCTTTAAATATTAGCCTTTGTTATGTAAGTAAAAAGTTGTGACAGAGTTATAAATTTCAAAGTTGTCGAGAATAGGTGATAGAACTGATTTTCTAGACTACTAGTGTTTTCATTCTCATTGTATGAACATGTTCTGGTGGTTAGGTACTGTGTTACATTAATGCACTGCATAAAGGCATGAGGGACTAGGGGTGAATAGGGACTAAAGCCGAACCTCATTTCACCAGCCACATGCTTTTTCCGGTGAAAGAGCATACCATAGCTTTTTCTATCTGCCCCCCTCCCTCAAAAAAAAAAGTGCTTTCTTTTTTTTACTATTTGCAAATACATCAGAACTATCAAAATTCTGGCAGTTAGTGAAATTCAAACAGGTCACTTGCTTTAGTAATGTTACCCTAACCTTAAAAAAAGTTTTTAACTTTGCCATTATTTTCAATAGCCTAAATCATCTTCAAAATGTGTCAGTGGAAATGCCGAATTTCACACAGTAGCCATTTCAAATAACAGACTAATATATCAAGCTGTACTGTGTTCTCTCTCATATTCTGTGCTATTGAAATCTACCTGCTGTTTAAATTCCACAGTCTGGCACTCTGATATTAACCTTGAGCCCTAAACTCCACAGGATTTACCAAACATACAGACAATGTCCTATTAACTTACTCTTTGCCTTCCTTTCTCTATATCTCTGATATGAGCTTGTAATTTTCTGTGGTGGGGCACTTGTGTGTAATAGCTTGTGCCATCTAATTGAATGAGGGTTTTAAAGAACATTAAGCACTTAGAGGGAAATTGTGCCAGAAATATAATGCCCTTTCTGGGCTGTCAGCTAGCCTCTGAGTCCTAATCAATAGGCTGATCAACAGCTGGATAAGAGAGAGAGGAGTGTCAGAAAAACTGTATTCCAATAAGTAGTAAAACAGAGAGAAAACCAGATCTTTTTCAAAGAGGAATGGGGGAATGGAAATAAGAATTAAAGAACTGAGATAAAAATACTAGATTTAATGTTCTGCAAACATTTTTGAAAGGCCTACTCTGTGCATAGGGCTGACTTATGTGTCAAGGAGAATGCAAAAATAAACAGCATTTAAAAAAATATTGGCAGGTCCTAGGAACAGACTATTTTGAAATAGGAATATCTATGCCCAAGAGTTTAATGTTATTGTTTATATTACCATAACAGTACAACAATCCTATGAACTTTAGTGCCACTAAATGTACTTTTTTTTTCTTCTGACAATAGAGTTAAGCCAACAATATTTATTAATTAAAATTAAAAAAAAAATAGAACAGAAAGCTGCTATGTAGGATGGGCAATGCTATAAGGAATTATCTGTTTTTCTTCTAAGTTCATGTTGTCTCCTAAAAAAATCTATACCAATTTCTAGGGTGCAAAGTAATTAATAATATTGTGGCCAGTTTATTTAAATTGCATAGCACATGAAATCTTTAACTTTAAACCCTGGTTAGTGGATAAAACCTAATGGATGATTATTCTATAATAAGGATAATAAAATAGAGAAGGGAAATAATGAGAAAAAAATATAAAACACCAAAAGAAAAATAGAGGAAATTTCAGTCTTTTTCACAAATGGTGAGGAAAATAAAAATGTTTTTCTCTCTCTCTCTTTCACACATACACATATATACATACATACATACATGCATACATACATACATACATACATACAGCATGTATCAGTGGCAGATCAAATAATAAAAGCAAATTTTAATAAATGAGACTCAAAAAGAGATTTATAAAGCTCAGGAGATTTAGAGAGGAGTGTTCATTTTAGGGAATTCCACAGTTCGGGGGTATAACAGGTGAATGCTCTGTTGCCCATGGATGAGAGACAAGGGGGTTGATGAACTTGAGATTTATTGTTAGAAAGTCAAGACTGAGGACATGTATAAGTAGGAGCCAATTCTGATAGGAGTGAAGGGGAAGTTCCACAAAGGTAATGAAAAACTGAGCTAAATTTTAAAGTCAATGTAGTGACAGATAGCAAGTGAGTGTAAATCGGCCATAATTGAAGTTAGGTGATTGAATTTATTGCCATGAGTAAATGCAAGGGTTCCATGGGTTAAACAGTGGTGTGCTTTGTGTTAGACTTTGGAGAGTGTCCCTATTAACATAATCTAGAAGTCATAACAGTATGTGTCCTAACAATAAAAGCAACACAAGTGCTTAAAAAATAATAGTGGATAAAGTGCTTCAAACTTTTGGGATAGCCCAGTGAAAAGTTTTTTTTTTTTTTTTTTTTAATAAAGACTTTTAGATAGTTAACTGTGCATTATTTGGGAAAACAAAGAGTAATGTGAAAATACAAGTTTTAAAGTAAGAGCAGGACCTTTATAAATGCCATTTAAATAAAAATGACAAATGCAGCAAGTAACAAGAGACAAATTAACTGGTCACAGGAGAAGGTAAAGGGGATTATATAATATTCTCGGTAATGTTAGAGGAATATTTTTTTCGTATAGAAAAGAGATGTTCTTCGTTCTAAATAAGAGCTATTCTTACAAATAGAAAAACTGTTAAAATTGCACTGGTATCTAATATTGAAATTTCTTTCCTCTAATCTGCTCTTCTGCCCCCATACTCTCTTAGACCTAAAGTATTTGTTACCAATGGATTTTAAAAAGGACACACTTTATAGTTTCAGCATTCCAACTCAGAACTGAAAGATGTGTTAGAACAACATTCAGTCATTTCTTTACATTCATTATTCCTACTTTAAGTCTTCTTTAAGATTTGTAGACTTATCTATTTTATTGAGAAGTTTAGAAAACTCTGAAGGGAAGAACATGTCTTTCTTTGTTGTCTTCAGTTTCTAACACAATGTATTCCACAAAGAAAATTTGAATGTTGATTCTAGCATTTATGTTGATAATTTAGAAATACTTTTCAAAAAGATTCAAATTACTTCTGCCTTAGTTCCTTCTCACTGCTATAATAGATGATTATGGCCTGGGTGACTTATAAACAACAAAGTTATTTCTCACAGTTCTAGGAACTGGGAAGTCCAAAATAAAGGTGCTAGCAGCCTTGGTGTCTGTTGAGTGTCTTATTTCTGCTTCGCTGAGGACCATTTTCTCTTTGTTTTCTCACATGGTAGAAGTGACAAGGGAGCTCTCTGGGGTCTCTTTTCTAAGAGCACTAATTCCATTCATGAGAGCTCCACCTTTATCACCTAATCACTTCTCAAAAACCTTATCTCCTAATACCATTATAATGGAAGTTAGGATTTCAACATATGAATTTGGGGAGACATAACCATTCAATATACAATACTTCCTATAAACATTTTATTTTTATTGCTATCATCTACAGCTATAATAAATGGGCATAATTAAAAAATATATTTTAGGCATAGTAAAAAGTAGGTGAGAAAAGAGCTTAATTCAATAACATTTTATTATTTCAAATTATTCTACAAATATTATCGATCATCTGTTTTTGTGCCAGGCACTCTTTTAAGTGTTTGAGATACATCAATGAACTAAAGTGACAAAATTATCTACTTTGGTGTGTGTGTCTATGTGTGTGAGGGGTGTCAGACAATAAACAATCTCCAAAGAAGTATACTATATAGTATGTTATAAGGTGATACGTGATATGGAGGGAAGATCTAGAGAAGGGTGAGGAGCGCTAGGAATGTGTCAAGATTCAAGAGAAGTTAAAATTTTAAACAAGTAGTTATACATAGGTAATGACTGAGGAAAGCTTTGAAGAAAATGGTTAGCCATGTGGATTTCCAGGGAACAAACAATATAAAGGGTTCAAGACAATAATGTGCAAGGAGCTTGGGACTGGAGCAGAATGAATGAGGGAGAGAGTAGTACCAGCTGGTGGTAGATTTTCTGTGGCCTTATAAACACATTATAAACACATTAGCTTTTATTCCGAGTGAAAGGGGACATCTATATAGTGGGTATTAAGTACAGAAATGAGATGAACTGACTATATTTTTAAAGGATGACTTGGTTGATTGTTGGTAATGAAGTTTAGGGTGCAAAGTTGTAATTAATATTTATTGAAGTCTCTACTGACTTCCAGTTGGTATAGATAAGAAAAGATGATAGAATGAAGATAGATAATACATGGTGGAAAGTAAAGGGCTAACACTTCTTATGCTTTAAAGCTGACTTGTTGGATTTTTTTTTTTAAATAAGAAAACGTGTAAAACATACTGAGTAAAACAGTGAAATATTGTGAGATATAATATTAAATGATTATATACGATCCTTATCTACTGGCCTTTATTCAGTGAGTCTAAGCCATAGAAATTTTAAAGCTGGAAGGCACTTTAGAAATCATCTAGAGATTCTATTTTTTCTTACACCAGAGAGCTGACTTCTGGAGAGGAGTTGGGTTAGGAATCCCATTGACACAGTTGCTGGGCCTGGACTCCAATACAGATGTTCAGATTTCAAGTCTAATACTTTCTTTCTAGTACTACAACTTGTCTCTATTTGTAACAGTGTTGATGTCAGTTAAAGCAGTCTTTAAACCACAAGGAACAGACATTTCCTGGGCAAAACTATTGTGACATTTCTTTTTAAAGGAGAAAGAAAAAATGCTTTCTGAGACAACTCATCAGCAACATCATCTGCTGACCCCTTAGAACAGATATATGTTGAAATTTATTGTCACTGGTGAAAACTATATAAGAAATCTAATGGAAAAAATAAATACCTTTTTGGATGATAAAGAAGAGTTTTATTTTTGAAATGCCAAAAGTCAATGAACGGCACTAAAAGAAGAAAACAATAATCTGGATAATCAAAAGTATTTTTCTTCAGTTTCAAAATGACAAATACCAAAAAATAATGCTTTTGAGAGCAAGGAGTTTACTTTTTAATAAAAAGATGTTAAAATTAGTTGGTATACTCACAGCAGAACAGATGATACTGAAACGATATATAAAATTATTACTGGTATCTGTTAAAATAATGATTAATTTTATATAAATAAGAATAAAAAACAATGAAATAACAAATACACAAAATAAAAAATAGCAGCTAAATAAGCAGAAGTTTATTTCTCTCTTACAAAACAGGCTAGCCAGTCTTTTCTGGTGTTATAATTCTTTTCCAAGAGCTTTTTCAGGGAGCTCAGATTATCCATCTTCAGGCTCTAGAGCAAAGGTCAACACATATTTTTTTTGTGTGAAGTCCTGATAGGAAAAATTTTAGAATTTGTAGTCGTACCATACCATTCAACTGTCTCCAGTATTCATCTTCCCCATGGTATTGTAAAAACAGCCATAGACAATACATAAACAAATGGGTGTGGCTATGTCCCCATATTTATAAGACAGGCTTTGAATGGATCATTAGATTTCAAGCAATAATTTAAGTGACAAACCTGTTCTTCAGTTACTGTCTGAGTCAGCTTGGTTGAAGGTGGGTCACCGGGAAATCAGCGTTTCAGCTCTAACAAAGAGACAAAGAAGCTAGAGAAATATATGCCCGTTGTTACAAATCAAAATGGCATATTTTACTTCTGCATGCATTTCATTAGTCCACATCTACTGATGTTGTTTTATGTAGCTAAAGGAATATTAGGAAATTAGCCAAACATAAACAAAAAAATGAGTAGATAAAGGGCACTGTAGGACAAAATCAACACAATGCTTGATTTGCTTTATGCTGAAATTTTACCATAATTACCTACCCAAAAAATAATATGCTGATAATTACAAGTAATTACATGTTTATTGTTATTTTAGAAATGCTTATATTACTTCACTTTTATTATGAAAAATTTCATATATAGAAAAGGAAAGAATGGTACAGTATTCACTCAAATACTCATATATAGATTAATAATATATATTTTCTATGTATTTTTATCATATATATATATACACTTTTATATTCTTCAAACAATAAATCCATCTTTCTTTATATCTCCATATTAAACTACAGATATCAGTACACCTCACTAAGCATGTTCTCTTTAATACCATTAATTGAATTCATTATTTGATTATAGGTTTTTTAGGTAGAATTTATATATTATAAAATACATGAATCTTAAGTATGCCATTTAATAAACATTTTCAAAAATATTTGTTACTCTACCTCACATCAAGATGTAGAAATTTCAATTAGTCCAGAAAGTTTCATCCTGCTCTTCCAGCTTAATCTTCCTTCTAAGCAATCACTATTTTTATTCTTCTTACCATAGACTAGTTTTTACTGTTTTAGAGCTTCATATAAATATCACTTAATATTAACTCTTTTGTGAAAAGTTTCTTCTCTCAGCCTTTTTTTAAAAAAAATATTTTCCTTATGCTGTTATATATATATCAGTACTCTCTTTGTATGAATATTCCACAGGGTGTTTATCCATGCTCCTGTCAATAGACATTGGAACTTTTTTTTTCGGTTTTTGTTTATCAAGAACAAATCAGCTTGGAAAATTTTTGTACAAGTCATTTTCTAGATATATAGTGTAAAAAATATAAAATAATGAAGACAATGTCAACCAAGACTGGAATTGGGAGGGCCTGTAGGGGAAGCTGTCACTCCTATGATGGATTACAAGGACCTTGTGGAACAGCCTCCTAATTTTCTCTTCCCTTCTATAAAAGTTCTTTTGTTGTGTCCTGGCCAGCTTGTTCCAAATTCAAGTTCTCTCTTTTGGTTTGAGGAGAACATTTAACTAACTTTTTGTTTAGGATTGAAAATAGATACACACATTCAAACACACATACACACAGTTTTTTTTTCCTCTTGCATAAATATATAGAAGTAGAAATGCAAAATTGCCAACTAAGGGGTAAGTATATATTAGTTTTATCAAAAATTTCTAAATTTTTTTTTATGTAATTCAACCATTTTATACTTCTGTCATCAGCACATGAGGATTGCAGTTGCTCACCATTTAGGATTGTTAGTCTTTTTAATTTTAGCTATTTGATGATTTAATGTGGGCCTATATTATTTATGTAGAGAATTTTACCAGAGAGAACATATTTCCTTTAAAAAGATTACAATTAATTTATGATAGAGGTGAAAAAATTTCTCTCTGAGCTATTAACCTAGAGGTAGAAACTCTAAAACAATTCAGTGATAATACAGCTACCTTGTATAGCTAAATTCTATGTAACACTGTTTATGTAGTAGTTTATGTAAATAGATTTAGATTTCAGTGGATTGGAGGGAGGATCTTAACATACTTTAAAATATAAATATTGCCCCTTGTTGGCCATCCTGAAAAATTAAACATATTTAAATAGTCATACAAATGACGAGAATACTCCCAAATTACTCTCTTAATTTTTGTTTTCTAAATGTTAGGTAACTAGTCAGACATGAGTGACAGGGGAGCAAAGGAATAGGGACCCAGCTTAGAGACTGCCCAAAGAATATCCAATGGTAGTAGAATTCTGAGTAAGCACATGGGCACTAGGCAAAGAGTTATATAGCAGCCAAGTGTCAATCAAAATGGCCTCACATGACAATCACCCTACGATGACTTTAGAATCACCTATCATGGCCCAAATATAAGGCAGACATTTACACTTCTGGGGAGCTGTTGGTTATTGTTATGGTGCTCTGTTATAGTTCTTTGCCAAAACCATGTGCATCCTTGAGGCGTGCTTTGTTTTTCTAAAATATACTTTTAAAAAATCTTTTTGAAATCTCACTGATCTGTGATTCTCAATTGCATCAATGAGGAAGAATAGAGGAAAAATGCTAACTACCACATCTGCACCATTATCTCCATCTCCCTGCCATTGGGGCAACACCAAAGTTCAAATCGGCCCCGAGGGAAACATAAAGATTACCAATTAAAATAATTTTAATCAAGACAATTATGCCAAAATATTTAATGAAGCAAAGTAAAAAATAAAAAGTTTATTACAAAATTAAAGAAACATTTAGCTGATATCTTTTCCTGTAACTTTACTCCAAGAATTTTGGCAAATATTGTTGTCATATAAGAATCATTAAAGGAGACATGAAAAAAATGACTTTATGAAAGCAAAGTTATAAAACAGTTAATATATTTACTTTTACTTTTTCTATTTCTCTGTCAATCTCTGTTGTGTTTTGTACCAAACATGAATATCTTCTAGTATTTAAGAGAAGATAATGGAAGAAAAATATTAATGAAAAAGAATAATAAGAACTACAGTGTTTATTTTTTTAATTAACTTCTTTTCAGATATCAATTTTCCAGAAAGTTAATAAAGAACTATTTGGTAACTAAACATTTATTTTTTTCTCTTCCTTTCTTTTTTTCTTCCTTTCTTCCTTCCTTCCTTCCTTCCTTCCTTCCTTCCTTCCTTCCTTCCTTCCTTCCTTCCTTCCTTCCTTCCTTCCTTTCTTTCTTTCTTTCTTTCTTTCTTTCTTTCTTTCTTTCTTTCTTTCTTTCTTTCTTTCTTTATCTACCTATCATCAGTCTATCTAGGATAATTATTTTTAAAGCACTCTTGTAAAGAAATATAAGAAACATATGGTAAAAACTTTGATTAACTACCTAATAAATGAGTCATGCAGATGGTAAAATTGGTTAAAAAAATCCAAAGAAAAGAAACATTTATAAATCAGGAATATTGAAATGAATGAGCAAATGACACAAAACTGGCTTATTCCACTATAGAGGAAAATCAATTTTTTTGCCTAACAGACTGTATATGCCTGTCTGTAGACAAAAATTATTTTGCATTGCTGTCAATTATTTACAACATAGAGAGTTGTAAAATAGCTAAAAGGCAATGAAAAAATGTAGAGCTCCCATTGAATCAGAATCAGCAACCCAATCAGATGATTGTCTGCCTCTCCATAAAGAAAAGTATGCACTGTTTTCATTTGGTTAAAAAAAAAAATTTTTTTTCAAGTTAGAAAGCACCAGATTAGTAAATTGTTATTGTTTGTATACCACATTTTTTTCACTTAGCACATTGTTAGCATTTCTCATAGAAGTAAAAGATTCTTTAAAACACAATTTAAATGTCTGTGTCAAATTTTATTACCAGAATCTAACAATTTTTTTCTATACTTTTATTATTTCCATTTAGTTTTTATATTCTATAATTAAAATAAGTAACTTTCAACAGAGATCTGTAAATAAATCCCTCATTTTTTTTCATGTAATATATTTCCAAGAAGTGAAATTGCTCAGCCCCAAATAATGAATATTTAAAGTATTTTATATATAGTGCATTATAGTTACAATAGATATACTGCATTATAATTTGTGGTAATATTTATAAACCTCATATTATCAATGTAGTATCTCTTTAATCTTTGTCATTTTAATAATTAAAATTAAAATTTCTTGTCACATATATATTTCTTATGTTACTAGTAAAATCGACTATTTTTACACGTTTATCTGCCATTTTCAATTCTTGTTCTATGAGAATACAATTTGATATTGGTTCTCCACTTTTTCTTTGTTTTGTACACATTAGTAACATTAAATATTTTTCATTAATATGTATTGCAAAATTGTTTCCCTGTCACTATTTTACCTGAAAATTGTTTGATACATTTTGCTGTCAGAAGTCATCTAGAGAATATGACCCTTAGTTGATCCCAGAGAGAGACCTTAGCAATTGGACATCAGAGTTCCTCATGCCTTCTCTATCCTTGGAAAATATATTTCTCCGACCATTCCCACTCTAGGAGTTGTTCCCAGGACATAGCTGAATTCAGTTAAGGCCTCTATATGAGTTTTTAAGTTTCTGGCAGTCAGGTGAGGTGATCTATTCTCCTATGGCTGCTCCAGACAAGCCTCAAAGGTAACTTTCCTTCTTATTAAAATTGCCATCTACTAATCTGGTCTTTCTTCTTTCTCTTTTCTACCCTCCCTGTACAGAGGCCAGTTTCAGATTTCACCAGGGAAAACTCTCAAAGGTGCAAACGAACATTTTTCCATGTCCAACAAGTCTCATACATGTTTGCAATATTTCTTCACTCAGGGTTGAATTTTCTCTTTCAGTAGATAATTTTATCTGTATTCTGTCTCAGCCAGTCCCATTTCCCCCTTGTTATTTCTGTACATTTTCAGGTTTTTTTTTTTTTTTCTTCAGGCAGGTCTGGAGATAGCTCAGTTGGTTTAGATATTTATTTTTCCACTTACATATTCTTAGAAGTTGAAGAATTCTGTCTCCTATTTACACAGTTTGTGTGGGTTATAGGAGTATTATTTATTCTTATTTTAAATCTGCGTGAAAGATGTCTATGGAGATTTAATCTTAGGCAGCTGCCATTATGCAAGGAGAATTTTCTGTGTTTTGAAGCAAAGAATGGTAAAACACTAAAAATTGTTTCTAAGAGGTCAATGACTCACTTAAATACTGAATATATCTCATATCTTGAATAGTTTCATTTGTTACAACTTTAAAACCACAATGTTAAAACTATAATGTTAGTAAGTTCCCTACTGGTTGTAGGGAACTTAGATGACTCCAGCCCCAAGAGAAGCAGCTTTTGATTGAGAGTTTTATTCTTTCCCAGCTCTTGATTATGTTATTTACTACTTGGAAAAAGAAATGGATGATATTCTAGCATATTTCTTGAAGTAATATTTCCTAGGGTCAAATGAAGCCAAATTGTTGATTCAGAATTATTTTTCACTATCAGTTTGGAACAGTTGATATTTTTCTCAAAAACTCAATTGTTAGAATTTTTTAATATAGTAGACACAAAAAGTAGGAAAATGAGCTGGTTGGATGTGGAACTTAATATTTGTTTTAATATATTCTACTTTGATCCAGAAATAGAAAGATAGTATGGAAAAGCTTCTGATGTCATATTTATTATTGATGGAAATAATACAAAATCTGAAAATTTTTTATAATTAAAAAATCACAACATTTTTAAGATTATTAAAACTTGGAAGTCATTATATGCAACACTCATGAAAAGTTTTCCATAAATGCCAAAAGTTTGAGAATCACTACTGTAAAATGAATATTTTATTAGATTTCTACTTAAATATTTATCCTATTTTTGTAAACACTTTAATAACTAATACATTTCTTCTAAATGGTCTTTTGGTCAACATCACTTTCATGTTCTTTTTGTATTTTGATATATTTCATTGCCTTTTACTATTTTCTACATTATTCAGTTTGGAATTTATATGTGTGCTGGTACTACATTATTTAATTCATATGACTTTATTATAAATTTTATTATAAAAAAGGGAAGCTTCTCTCTTTTCTTGATGATTAAGTTCTGCTCCCTTGGCTCTTTATGGCTCTTTTCAAAGACTGTCTCCTGGTTACCGGTACGTGCCCTTTAAAGAACATTTTGAGATAAAATATACTTGATCATCTAAAGCTTCCTCATGGGACCTCTTCTGACTTGACCTCAAAGGTCTCCTAGGAAAATAAAATTATCCTTAATACTTGCAGACACTTTATACATTCCTATCCCATGGAAGAGTTTCATAAAAACTCTTAACCTAACACAATACACTAAAAGGATATGTTTACTTACAGTTATTTGCTTCAGTTGGATTGAATTTTGTTCATTTTTTTGCCCTCCCTTTTTTTCTTCCCTCCTTCATCTCTTATTTTTCTCTTGAATCCAATTAATCAGGTGTTATCTTCAGACTAATACTCTATGTTAAAGTCACCAATGATTTCCAATTGACTCAATCCAATGCTGTTTCTCAGTTCTCATCTTATTTGAGCTAGAAGCTGTTTTTACTTGAAGCACTTTTTTCTCTTGGTTTCTCTGACACTTCCCTTGCCTAGTATTCCTATTAATATGCTGGCCAACAATTTTTTTTTTCATTCCCTGACTTCTCAGTGTGCAAATGCCTTAATCTAATCTCTTGGTTCTTCATTATTTCTCTGATCCCATCTCCTAATACTCTCTCCCTATTTCTTCTCTCAAGCTACATTGTGGCCTTTTTATTTCTAGAAATAGCAGACATGCCATTGCATCAAGACCTATGCAGTTTCTCTTCTACTTGCCTGGAATACTCTTCTCTCATATGCCTACAGAGTACATTTAATCACTTCCTTCTGAAGTGAAAATTCAGAGGTCATCTTCTCGGTGTGGACTTTTCTAACCAACTTGTTCATTATACAACAAATATGGCCTTACCACCCACTGCAATTCACGTCCTCTTTTCCATATTTCTTTTTTTTGAGAACTTAACTACCATTTAAAAAATAATTTTATTAGTTTCAAGTACATAATGCATTGGTTAGACATTTATACAGTTTATAAAACGATTCCTCTAATTTCTCTTTCTATCCTCTAGCTCTTCACCTAGCCATTACATTAATGCTAACTGCATTTCCTGTTGTTCCTGTTATTCCTGTGACCATCTATCAACTACTATTTTGTATTTCTTTAACCCTTCACCTCAAGTGTACAATTCAATGTGTCATATGTATATTGCATTTATATTTTTATATTTGCCACCCAGAGTTAAATTTTCTTCTGTCACCAGATATTTGACCTGCTTTTTACCCTTATCTACTTCTCTTTTCCCTACTCCCCTCTAGTAACCACCATACCATTGTCCATGTCCATAAGTCTCTATTTCTTTGTCTGTCATGTTCATTTCTTGCTTTTATGATTCTATCTCACATATAAGTGATATCATATGGTTCTCAACTTTTTCCATCTGACTTATTAAACTTAGCATGATAATCTCAAGATCCATCCATGTTTTCACAAATGGAAGTATTTCCTTTTTCTTATGGCTGAGTAGTATTCCATCGTATATGTGTATATCTTTAGCCAATCATTTTTTAAATGACACATTGATTGTTTCCTTGTTTAGACCACCACAAATAATGTTACTATGAACATGTTCTTTTATGAATAAATGTTTTCAAATATTGGAGGTAGATACCCAAAAGAGGGATTGCTGGGTCATATGATAATTCTATTCTTATTTTTTGATCAACCTTCATCCATTTTCTATAGTGGATTTACCAATTTAAATTCCCACCAGTAGTGTATAAGATTTTCCCTTTCCATACAATCTCTCCAACACTTGTTATTACCTATCTTGTTGATAATAGTCTTTTTTATAGGTGTGAGGTGGTATCTCATTGTGGTTTAGATTTGCATTTTCCTATAAACTAGTGAATTTGAGCATCTTTTCATAAGTTTTTTGTTCATTTAAGTATCCTCTTGGAAGAAGTGTCTTTAATCCATCTTGAGTTAATTTTGGTGTTGGTGACAGCAGTCTAATTTCACTTTTTTACACTTTCCAGTTTTTCCAGAACTATTGTTGAAGAGACTTTTTTTTTTTTTCTTTTTATGTCTTTGGTTCGTTTGTCAAAAATTATTTGCCAAATATACAGGGGGTGTATTTCTGGACTCTTAATTGTGTTCTATTGGTTTGTGTGTCTATTTTTCTGCCAATACCATGTTGTTTTGATTATTGCAGCTTAGTATAATTTGAAGTCAGGCAGAGAGATATCTCCGGCCTTATTCTTTTTTCTCAGGATTACTTTGACTATTTGGGGTCTTTTGAGCTTCCATACAAATCTGATAATTTTTTGTTCTATTTTTTAAAACAATGCTGTTGGGATTTTGATGGAGAAGTGCATTAGATCTGTATATTGCTTTTGGAAAAAGGGTCATTTTAATTATGTTGATTCTTCTAATCCATGAACATAAACTATCGTTCCATTTCTTTGTGTCTTCAATTTCTTTTGATAACATCTTATAATTTTCAGTGTTTATAGGTCCTTCACATGCTTCGTTAGGTTTATTCCTACGTATTTTATTTTTCGTTGCAATTGCAAAATGATTTTTTTAAATTTCTTATCTTGAAAATTCATTGTTTGTGTATAAGATCATTATGATTTTTTAAATGGTGATTTTGTATCCTAAAAATTTACTGCAGGCTTTTTTTTTGGTTGTTGTTGTTTCTAATAGTTTTTAAGTGAATACTTTAGGATTTTCTATATAAAGTATCATATCATTCGTAAAAAGTGACAATTTGACTTCTTCATATTCTATTTAGATGTCTTTATTTCTTCTCTTGCCTGACTGCTCTTGCTAAGACTTCCAAAATTATATGGCATAATAATGGTGATAGTGGACAGCCTTGTCTCATTTTTGATCTTAGAAGGAAGGTTTTTGGTTTTTCACCATTAAGTATAATGTTAGCTGAGAGTTTGTCATATATGGCCTTTACTATGTTAAGGTACTTTCCTTTTACACCAATTTTGTTAAGTGTTTTGATGATAAGTGGATGCTGTATCTTGTCAAAGGCCTTTTTCTGCATCTATTGATATGATTGTATGATTCTTATTCTTTAATTTGTTTATGTGGTGTATCACATTAATCGATTTGCATATGTTGAACTATCCCTGTGCCCCTGGGATAAAGCCCACTTGATAATGTATAATCTTTTTAATATGTTGTGGAATTTGATTCACTAGTATCTTACTTCAGATTTTTGCATCTGTGTACAGGAGAGATATGAATTTGTAGTTTTTTTTTTGTGTGTGTTATCTTTTCCAGGTTTTGGTATCAGAGTAATATTGACCTCAAAATGAGTTGGGAAGTATTACCTCTTCTTCAATTTCTTGGAAGAGTTTGAAAACAGAGGTATTAAATCTTCTTTGAATGTTTGATAGAATTCACTGGTGAAACCATCTGGTCCTGGACTTATACTTTTTGGTAGCTTTTTGATAATTGTTTCAATTTCAATACTGCTGATTGGTCTATTTAAATTTTTTATTTCTTTTTGATTCAGTCTAGAAGGCAGTATCTTTCTAAGAACTTGTTTATTTCTTCTAGATTATTAAATTTGGTGCTATATATTTTTCATAGTATTATTGTACAATCCTTTGTATTTCTGTGGTATCTTCATAATTACTCCTCTTTAATTCCTGATTTTGTTTGCTCATGTCCTTTCTCTTTTTTCTTTAGTGAATCTAGCAAGAGATTTGCCAATTTTGTTAATCTTCTCAAAGAACCAACTTTTTGTTGCATTGATTTTTTTCTATTGTCTTTTGTTTTCAATTTCATTTAATTCTGCTCTAATTTTGATTATTTCCTTCCTTCTGCTGACTTTTGTCTTCTCTAAAGGTGGGTTCGGTCTTATTTCTTGAGAGAGGCCTGTAATGACATAAACTTTCCTCTTATTATCATTTATTTTGTGTCCCAAAAATTTTGATTGTTTTACTTTCATTTTTATTTGTTTCTATGTATCTTTTGGTGTCTGCTCTTATTTCTGCTCTGACTCAATCATTCTTAAGTAGCATGCTGCTTAATTTCTATGTATTTGTGGTTCTCTCTGCTTTCTTTTTACAGTTGATTTCTAGTTTCAAAATATTATAATTAGAGAATATGGTCAGAATTATTGAAATAGTCTTAAATTTTTTGAGGCTAGTTTTGTGTCCCAACAGATGGTCTATTCTCAAGAATGTTCCGTGTGTACTAGAGGAGAATATATAAGCTGCTATTTGGGAATGAAAGGCTCTATAAATATCAATTATGTCTAAACCTTCTAATGTGTCATTTAAAGATGTTATTTTCTTATTGATATTCTGTTTGGATGATCTATCCATTACTGACAGTGGGTATTTGGGTCTCCTACTTTGATAGCATTTTTATCTGTTTCTCTCTTTAGTTCTCTTAGTAATTGCTTTATATATTTTGGGGTTCCCTGATGGAGAGCATAGATATCAATAAGTGTTGAGTCTTCTTGGTGTATGATTCTCTTTACCATTATGAAGTGTCCCTCAGTACCTCTCTTTAACTTTTTTACCTTGAAGTCTATTTCATTTGAAATAAGTACAGCTAAGCTGCTTTCTCTGAATGCCATATGCTTGGATTATCATTTTCCACCCATTTCACTTTGAGTCTGTATTTGTCTTTGGAACTGAGATGTGTCTCTTGAAGATTGCATATGGTTGAGTTTTGTTTTTTGATCCAATGTGCTATGCAATGCCTTTTTATTGGTGAGTTTGGTCCATTTACATTTAGGGTGATCATTGAAATAAGAGATTTTCTCATTTTATCTTTTACTTTCTGGTAGCTTGGTTTCTCCATTGTTTCTTCATCTTTGTGTTTCTGTCTGTTATTCTAATTTGGTGGTGTTCCCTCTGTTCTCTCTTGTTTTATGTTATATGTGTCAGTTCTGGAATTTTTCGTGTGTGGTTACTATTAAGTTTATGTAAAGAAAATTTAAAAATATACACTAGACCTTTTTTTTTCTGCTTATGTCTTATCTACATTCTTTTTTGTAGATTCAGGTCTCTACTCCCTCTCCTTTTCTGTTTTTGTTTTCTCAATTTTTTTCTATTTATGTGGTAAGTTTATTTTTAGGTTATAGTTGCTGTTGTTTTCTCTTTTTAAAATGTTTTTTTGATCTTTAATTATTATGTAATATTTAAGTTTATAATACCTTGTTCTTCATAAGAGTTTCATTTTTTCCTGTTTCTGTCTGTTAGTCATCTTACTCATAGTTTTGTAATTTTTGTTCTTTTGTTTCAGGGAGAAGGATCCCTTCAATATTTTTTTTTGTAATACAGGCTTTGTGGTGAAAATTTTCTCAACTTCTATAAATCTGAAAAAGAGTTTATTTCTTCTTCAAAAAGAACTTTGCTAGATATATTGTTTTTAGCTGGTGATTTTCTCTTTCAATAGATTAAATATTTGGTTGCACTCCCTCCTTGCTGATAAAGTTTATTTTGAAAAGTTTGATTATAATCTAATGAACTTTTCTTTATAGGTTACAATCTTCTTTTTCTTTGCTGTTTTGAGAATTCTTTCTTTGTCATTAAATATTGACAGTTTTACTATGAAGTAAAACTATAAAGTTTTACTATGAAGTAAAACTATAAAGTTTTACTATAAAGTAAAACTGCTAGCACTGAGTGGGTATCTGGAGTTATGCTCTAGGAGTGTGAGAGGAAGTGGCCAGGCTCTCATGACTCAGCTTTTTGACTGGCAATGATGGCTGCTAAAATACAGCTGTTGCCCCTTTGTATTCAGTCTCTGCCTTATTCACTGTTCAGTTCACTTGGCTCTGCTGTGTGGAATAGGCTGGTCACTCAGGCAGAACTGGTCTGAGGGCTTCAAAGAGTATAAACCATGACCTAATTACTCCTTCCCTTTCAACCTTCAGGGAGTTCTGGGCTGAGTCTCCAGCAGTGGTCTCCAGCACCTGTCTCTGCATTTCTATCTTTCTCTCCCAATTCTCTCACCTTCAGATGCTCCAATTGCAGATATCTCAGACATGTTTGTGTGCTAGGCCGGTTGTTCTCTGTTGGATTGTAGCTGTTCTGTTTGTTATAACTTAAAGAGAGAGGTCAGGGGAGATTTCTCTTGTCACTATGCTTCTGATATCATTCTACTTCTGCTTTGAAATAATTAACTTTGGTACAGCAAATTTTTCTTTTAAAATGTTGGAATCTTTTTTCAATATTTTAATTCTTGTTTCTGGATTTTATGTAATATTTTAGAATATGATTTAAAAATTATTTGATAAGGTTATGAACATTAAAAATATTTAATGTTCATATTTTTATATTATTATAATAGCTTATAATATTTATTATAGGTTATTAATAATTTTTTACATTATATGAGTATTACCAGCAATAGATATAGTACAATAGATTACATTTCCACATTTTCTTTAATAGCATAAGACAAATTATTTGACAAAAATTGATATGTAGTTCCATTAATTTGTTGGTGCTCCATTTCATGCAGTATCTTTAAAATTTCAGATCTGATTGTGAAAATTTTTTTCTTGATATATTTGCTCTAAAGAGAAACAAATTAATAAGAAATAGATAAATAAAAGTTTTAAAACAAACAAACAAAAATGCACATGTTTTTACAACTATTAAAACAGTAGTGTTAAATTGCAACCATTTTAAACTCAAGGCATACATTTTCTCAAAATATTTTAGCTAATTCACTTACAGAGACAAAATATTGTACCTACAGACTCATATTTTTACTGTATATATACTGCAGCCACAAATTACTTTGTTAATAACCTTAAACCAAGATTAATGCCTTAACTACAGATTTGAAATGGAAAACTCTAAAAGATACTAAAGCTCTCTCTAGCCATAAGCAAATAATGTATCTTCTCTCTGGGGTCTTCAATTTTGGTCCTACATTTTAATTATTAACCATTCAGATGGTTGCTATTACTGTGTTCAGCTACCAAGGAAGCAAATTATCCTATGTTAATAGAAAAAAATACATATGAATTGCATGAGAGAGAGAGAGAGAGAGAGAGAGAGAGAGAGAGAAAGAGAGAGAGAATGAGAGAGTGTGAGAGAGAGAGAGTTAAAAGAATTGGCTTACACAGTTATGGAGGGTGGAAGGCCCAAACTCTGAAGGATAGTCTGGCAGAGTTGATGTTGAGCCTAAAAACTGTGTGGATGAAGATTTCCTTCTCCCTTGAGCACATAATGTTGTTTTCTCTTAAGACCTTCTACTAATTGGATGAGACCTAATCACATTATGGAGATTAATGTACTTTACTCAAAGTCTACTGGTTTAAATATTAATCTCATATAAAAATACCTTCATTTCAACATTCAACAACAGTTTGACCAAATATCTGGGTATAAGTAGACCCATAAAATTAACCATCACAGAGGACAAGAGTGCAACATTGAGTAAATTTTTAGGGCAAGTAATCTGAGCTCACTTCCACTTGGTAGCTCTGAACCAGAATAGGTCACATTTTAAAGGTTATCTCAATCAGAGGACAAGGTGTTAATAAATTTTCTTTCTCCTGTAATTATTGGTCTAGGGCTACTTTTAAGGGGACTTAATTCTCAGGTACTTTTGTGAGAAGAAAAAGCAGTGCCAGTAGCCTGAGGGCATTCCTTTGACAAAGAAGTCTGAATATAGGCTCTTGAAAAGAGCACACCTGGAGCCACTGTGTCACCTAAAGATGAAGAGATCCAGTGGAGTCTGAACACCATCAACATTTGCAAGTGCACAAGGTGTTGGAAAAAAACACATGAGGCTTAAGATGTAGTCTAGGGCTAAATCATTAAGTTTTGTGGTACATCAATGAATTTTAATTTAATATAAATCTAGGCTTATCAGTGCCAGTCTTGCTGAGGAATTATCATTTGAAATTATTATTTATTATCCCTGAAAACTATAATTAAGGAGGCCTGAGATTAGGCTCAGTAATCCTGTTTAGGATTAATGTTTCAGGCTTGGGGACCCTTGAAAGAATTGAACCAGGGCAGAACATATTTATACTTTACAAAGAACACACTTATAATAGCTTGATGGAAGGCAAACCTGAAAGGTAAGATATCACTTTACTACATTAAAGCAGTAGGTGTGAGAGGGAGGTTCAGAATATACTTAGATGGAAAATTTGATAAAACTATCTACAATAGACTGAGAAAGAGAAGAATTAGTCAATGATAGTCATTGACATGAGAGATGAAAGTGATGATAATGCTGATATATAGAAAAGGAAAGCAGGATTTGGTGGAGGAAAATAGTGAAAAAGTTCAGTGGGACATCAAAGAAGAGATGGCTATTAATCAGTGTCTTAGTCTGGGATTCTATAACAAAATGCCACAAATTAGGTGGCTTTTAAACAACAGAAATTATTTCTCTCAGTTTTGGAAATGGAAATCTGAAATTTGGGGGCCAGTGTGGTCAAGTAAAAGGTTCTTTCCACCTTGCAGACTTCTTATTTTATTCTCACTTGGTGAAAGGAAGCTCTCTTGGGGTTCTTTTTATTCTCATTAATTAATCCATGAGAACTCCACACTCATGACCTAATCACCATGCAAAAAGTTCTATCTCCTAATACTAGTACATTGAGGATTAAGATTTCAACATACAGATTTTGGGCAGACACAAACATTCAGATCATTGTAGCATAAAAGAAAGTATCTGAATAGAATGTTCTAGACTGAAGATGAAGGATTTTGAGTTGTTAGTATAGATCAAGTGTTGCCAAACTATGACAAGCAGATCAAATCTATACTACTATATATTTTTTTAAAAATAAAATTTTATTAGAACACAGCTGTACTCATTTGTTTACACATTGTCTGTGGCAGCTATCACTCTATACAGGAGCACTAAATATAAATCTGTTTGACAGAAACCACGTGACCCATGAACCCCAAAATATTTCCTAGCTGGCCCTTTTCATAAAAAGTTTAAAGACACCTGATACAGAGAGATAGTGGTTGAATTTTTGAATGTGGATAAAATTGTGTAGTGAATGTGCATGCTGAGAAAGAAATGACTGGGCCAAACTTTAAAGGCAAGGAAGAAAGAAAGGAACTGAAGAAATAGACTAAAAAGCAAAGAAAAAAAGCAGTAGTCATAAAATTTATATCTCTCTATTATATGTATTTTCCCTAGTCACCAATAAGCCGAGAGAAGAAACAGGTAGTTTTCCCATTTTTTCCTCTTTGATATTTTTCTCTTCAACAATGCTCTTTCAAATAAAAAGGTAATTGGTGAAGAAAAAACAAGCAAACAAACAAACAAACAAAAGGTCATTCTGGAATAACTGTAACTCTCTTCGAAGTAGGAAGAGATTAAAACCCTTTTGAGGCCTGGATCCCATTCCATATTTCAGCCAACTGCACGTCTTGCAAGTATGTATCAATCACACTTCTGCTTTGCTTCCATGATTCTTTTATCCTCCACTATTTCACTTTTGTTTAGTTCATATTGGCTTTTTCCCAGAATAAAAATAAAGAGCACAGCATTTAGTCTAGAAAATAACAAACTGTTTCCTCTGCTGGGAGCTATGTACTTGCAACAGTGATATAAATGTCCTACCCAAACTAGATTCCCACCAAAAAACTTGTCACTTGTTTGAAAGGGAGCCCTTTATTTGACTAGAAGAGACAAGGGCCAAATGGACTTGATTCTTTCTATGCCAGTAAGCAGTGCAGTTATAAGAATTGAGGCTAAGAAAGGACAAAGCAGTCTCTAACCCTTGTACACAGGTGCTGTGTCCTTGAAACAGCTGATTGCAATCGGGCCTGCCTTAGCCTGTTAACCAAACACTGCAACATGAGAGTTCATAAATGACAGTAATTCACTGGTGATTTGTTGAGGTTTCTGAACACAGTTTTTCAGAGGGACAGTTTTCTCTTCGTGTCTTCTAATAAAGTCTCATGGTTTCTTTAATCATTAGAATTCATAATCTTTAGCTAATGCATTTTGTAAAAACAGCAGGAAAGTAAGAATTTGCAAACCTCCTTTTCTTCATGGATGAGTTTTAAAATGCTGTCATTTACTTCAACTGTTGAAAATGGAACTTTCTCCATATTTAAACAGTGGTGTTCTCTTTTCATGCTGAAAAGCAATGAATTGTCACAAATAGACATCTTGCTATGAATAAAGATGACAAATAAGTGACTCAGAAATATGCTTGACAAGTGGGAAATGGTTTGAATATAGAGTTTATATGCTCTTCTAACATCAATTTGGGAAACTGAACAAGTCTGGTTGCAATGGGTAACCAACAGGTACATGGACTGAAGCCCTCAGAGTATTCTTGTGCTCCCCAAATTGCCAACAGAACCCTTCCAGTGTGCTCTTGTTTGTGAGATTATGATGTGGCTCTGTCAATTGGGGAATAATTTGATGCTGTTTCAAGTTGGCAAAGCTTCAACAGCCCTCTACCAACAGAATTCTGATCATAGGAAATAATTGGAGACCACTCTTGAAGAAGTTTTATCTGTATCATTGGATTAAAATGTTCTGTGTGAGTCTCACCAACAGGCTGTTGCAGAGACACTCACTGGCACCTGAAAGCTGCTTCTGAATCTGGGAAATGAGACAGAAATTAGAAAAGAAGCCTCAGAGGTGCCCCTGTGTTCAGAAACACCCCATGTCTTCTTAGACGTTGTTGGTAAATTTTATAGCTCTCATTTTTCTTACCAATTTAGCTTTAAAAGTTGCTTAATAAATTAAATTTGATACTACAGAATTTCTGAAATAGCGTAAAAACTCAACAGCGACTGCTATGACTATAAACCAGATTGCTAATATTTATAGCACATATAAAGTACCTATTTTTCTACATAGTTAATGTGGATATAACTCTCTCCTTGTATGCAATTTGTCTTGATTTCATCATCTGCATCATTATTAGATCAGTATTCAGATAATGGGTTCTAGAGTCATTCTCATTCATGTGACACAGACATATTATGCTATTAATTTTTCTCCATCTACCCTTGATTTTTTTCTTATTAAACAAATTATCTATGAGAAAATTTAGAGAGGAAATGGAAGTCACTATAAAATCACATACTCAAGCATAAGGATAATTTGTAATTGCCAGACCAGTTAATTGCAGGTCAGTAGTGCACCAAATATCACTCATATATATCCCAGATATCATAGGTTCTGAGTTTCCCCCATGTGTTCCCATAAATCTTATTTTTCTTCACTTATGAAAGTACTTAGAATTGCAAGAGTATAAGAATGGTACTATCAAAGGCTAGTAATATAACTCTTTTATTTTAGGAAAAAATAAAGTTTTTGTGGATTTCTCCCACACTTCGTAGCTGGCAGTGACACATGAGAGCATGGCTGCTTGAATATGGCAAATGACAAAGGAGAGAACCTCAGCACAGTGAGGGCATAAGTGTGTGCCAATTTGGATAACACCTTTAAAAAAAAATGCTTTCTGTTTTCCTCTGCTGAAAACTGGTGTAGAAAATCTAAAAGAGGAAAGCAAACCCTGATCTTCTGTACTTATTTTTAGTTTACAAACTCTTGTCCCAATGTTATTGTTTCCTTCCTTCCTTCCTTCCTTCCTTCCTTCCTTCCTTCCTTCCTTCCTTCCTTCCTTCCTTCCTTCCTTCCTTCCTTTCTTCCTTCCTGTTTTCTTTCTTTTTTTTGAAGCATATGGGCCACATTTAAAAATAAGGGTTTTTAAAAAATTTTATTTATTTTTCTTCCCTTCTCTGATCCTTTTTCCATTGGCAACTACCATGTTGTTAACTATGTAATGGATTGGTTTTTATTATGTTTCATTTATTTGTTTTGTTTTTTTTTTTAGATTCCATGTATAAGTGAAATCATATATTTAACTTTGAGTGGTGAACACAATGCAAAATACATATGATGTATTATTGAATTATACACTTGAAACCCATTTGAATTTATTTATTGTCATCCTAATAATTTTAATAAAAACAATTTTAAAAACCTACTATTATAGAACCCACTGTACACAAAAAGAAGATATCAAACATATAATCACATGCATATGTATACTTGAAATACACTAAGTTTTTTTTATTTCATATTTGAATTACTCTATGTTGGCCAAGGTATTTTTGTTGAATTTATTTCCTTAGAGCAGAAGAAAAAATAAATAAATCATATAACATTTGTCTTTCTCTGACTTGTTTCACTTAGGATAATACCCTCTAAGTCCATCCATGTTGTTGTAAATGTCAAGATTTCATTCTTTTTTTTTTGCTGTGTAATATTCCATTGCATATGTGTGTATGTATATACACATACACACACACACACACATATATGTCTGACATCTGTATCCATTCATCATTTGATGGACACCTAGTCTGCTTCAATATTTTGACAATTATAAGTAATGCAATTGAGATGCATTAGAGATGCATTAGAGAACATAGAGATGCATATATCTTTTCCAATTAGTGTTTTTGTTTTCTACTGATAAATACCCAGAAGTAGAATGTTGAGTCATATGACAGTTATGTTTTTAATTTTTTTGAGGAATCTTCATACTGTTTTCCATAGTGACTGCACCAATTTATATTCCTACCAAAAGTGGATAAGGGTTTCCTTTTCTCCACATCCTTACTAATACTTGTTTGTTGATTTTTTGATGATAGCAATTTTGACATGTGTGAGCTATGTTACTTTTTGAGTGTAACAGAAGCAGTTGTTTGGCAGTTTTTTTTTCACTTTTGATTTATTTTTCACTCTTAATCTGTTTTACAAAAATCTTCTCTATCCACCTTATTTTAAACCAGTGGTTCTCAGTGGTGGTAATTGGGGAAATGGCTGTCTCCAGGATACATTTGGCAATGTCTGGAGCTATTTTTTATTAAGTAGAGGAGTGGGTGTTTCTGACATGCATTGAGTAGAGAGCATGAGTGCTACTAAATATTTTATAATACCCAGAAGAGATTCCACAATAAAATATAATCTGGCCAAAATGAGAAACCTTGTTCTAAACTCTTGCTTTGAATAGAATATATTCTTAGCATAATTCTTTACATATAATAGAGGTATCTGATATTTTGTTCAGCAACTCACAGAGGTTTCTAACACATTATATTACCACTGGGACCTATCATGAGTTTGGTGTGGCCTCAACTGCTCGAGGGAAGAGAAAGGATAATGATGGCTCAGAAGTGTACCTAGCATTTTTCCTCAGTTCTTACTCATTGACGCAGTGAAGAAGCACAGGTCAGTGAGATTTAGAAATAATACAGGATACAGAAGTCATGGCATGTGTGTGTCTGTATGTGTGTATACACAAATATGTATGCAATGGAATATCACTCAGCAATACAAAAGAATAATATATTTACATTTTGAACAACATAGAAAACAAAGAATGCCCCAAGGAGGCACATGGAGAAAGACAAAGCATGCCCCAAAGTGGTACATGGTTTCCGTGATGAGAGCTGCAATAGAGCACTGTAATAACAACCATGACAATAAGAGGGTAAAAGGTCATAAAAAAGCCACACAAAAAGCCACAAAAGAGCAAAAAAGGGCTCAGAAGTAGTGAGAATGTCTGCATTATACTTGGGCCATAATAGGTGATTTCAAAGGCATTCACTGGCAAATGAGGTTATTTTAATTGACTCCTGGCTACTACATAACTCTTTGCCTAGTGTGCATGTCCTTCCCAGAATTCTACTACTGAGTGTTCTTTGGGCAGTCTCTAGGCTGGGCCCTTATTCCTTTGTTCCTCCTGTCACTCATGACTGACTAGCTACCTAATAATTGTATAGTATTTAATAAATATTTGTCAAAAGGATTAATATATATTAAACTGTATTAAATCTATAATGTAGTATGAAGAACAATAGGTTTGGGAGTAGAACAGGGTATAAATCTTCGCTCCAAAATTAAATGTTTGTGTAACCTTAATCAAGTTACTTAACATTTGAGAGTCTTAGTTTTATACTAATATAGGATATTAGTGCTCACTAGTTAGAATTTAATGAAATATCACTTATATAAAGCCTCTGACACACAGAAGTTTTTTATAAGACTAACTTCCTTTTTTTCCCCCTATATCTGCACAAATTTGCCAAAAGTGAATGGATAAATATTTAAATTGATAATCTTATATTATTTATTCTACAAAATACTAGTCATTGGGTATCTTTTCAGTTTTCTTAGGAATATCGTCTTTTGTGAAATGAAGGTGGTTCTGGCTATTAATTTCTTTTTTCTCTTTTTGATTATTATAGTCTTACAGTAGAAAGATTGAGTCTGTATTTGGGTCTATAGGCTGTTACCTGTTCTTTGTGTGCAAAAATGTAAGCACTAAATGCTCCAGATGGTACCACAGATGAAGAAAGGTTAAGAGATGTAATCAATTGTCATACAGGGAGGCACTCAATGTGATTTCGAGTTTATTGTGAGTCCCTACTGACTGAATTAGAATGTCATGTTCTGTGATGGCATAGTAATAGATTAGATGCTTGCGCCTCTCTGCAATCCTGGATGAAAAAGAAATTTTGTTGTGAACTGCCTTACTCAGTGGCGAGGACAGCCATGGTGGTCTAATAGGTGCAATCTCATTCTTCTTACTTTACAATTCAAAGAATTTAAGCTCACTCCTCCATATCTGCTCGTCAGCTGAGCAAATGAATCATAATAGTATGAGAACATGTCAGAAAACTATGCATAGGAAGGAATGAGGAAAGGGAAAAGTTTCTAGAAATTCTGAGGGAGTCAAGCTCAAAATTCATTCTCTATTTGAATAGGAAAGCAGTACCTAGGGAGGTGGTCACTTAGTAATTGGGAATTTTCTTTCTTGCATAAATTTGAGAATTCATAGTTGGGGGAGGTTATTTTTAAAAAGTCTTCTTCCACAGGAAAGAAATAATAGAATGTATTACATAAGACGACTAATAACCTTAAATCTCCTAAAATCTTTTTAATTTTTGTTTTTAGTAAGTCTAGGTGGTAATTTCCTTCTTGGTGGCTATACTTTTTAAAAAATGATTTTTATTAAAATATAGCTAACATACAATTTGTATTAGTTTCAGGTGTACATTAATGGCTATACTTTTGACAATGTAGTTTAGTGTACCTATCACAATATAGTGGCTCATCCATTCAATGGTACTAGACAATGTAAAAAATAAAAAATAAATAAAAAAATTAAAATTAAAAAAAAATTTTAAAAGAAGTGAAAAAAATTTGGAAGAAAGAAACTATAATGTTATTGTTTTTATAAATATATGAGATAATCTATTTTAAAACTGGCTTTATAAAATGTTTCACCTGACATCACGCTATAGGAACTGAAAACTTCTGGATTAGAACTATTGTTCGTCTTCAATATTGGCTCTCATGTGCTTCCAGAGCAATTGTTCTCAGCTAGGATGCTCAAATTTAATGAACTCCTGCTAGTTCTCAACCCAACCTAACATTAAGTGATACTGTAGTTAAAAAAAAAAAAATAGGTTTTGCACTAATGTCTTAGTTGATATAGTTATTGATAATCTTAATTAAATCTTCCCAGATAAATTAACAAAAGTGTGTGAAGTATTATAATTACTGCATTGAGGTAGGTAAAATTTTTTTCCACAATCCCCTTGGCATACCATTGTTATTAAAATTTTAAAAAGCCCTGAAGTGAAAAAGCATAAGGAAGGACTTAATTATCTTCTTTGGTTTTCCTGAGTTTATGGAATATATTTTCATCTTTTTGTCATAGTTCTGTTTTTAAATAACTGTTCTGCTCCATGAGAGACATTTCAGTTCTAAATGTATGCAACCAAATTATCTCTTAACCCTCATTTTCAAACTGCAGTTCAATCAGTATACTCCAGATGGCACACAATGATGATAAAATTATGCATATGTTACATTGAAGGATTGAATATGCAAACAGAAGGAGCTGGTTAACTAAGGCTTTCAAATTGCCTTCAAAACTTTACCATTCTCCTACATAATAAAAAAGAAAAAAAATAACTGCAGATAGTGTTTTGATCAATTTTAGAATTTAACATTTTTTAAATATGTCAAATGAAATGCAATTATAATCCATAATAGTCTGCATGAAGTTTTGCCAATGTCAATAAAAAAGCAAATGCTTTATACACGAGTTAGCATAAGGGGATGAATTTTTACTTTATTTATTATTAAGATTTCCCAAATTATACTATATAAATGAGAAACTATATGGAGGAAAACTCAATCAAAATTGATACACTTCACATATTAATAGGCCTTTCTTGTTCTAAACGCATAATTGTGTCATCGAGTAATTCATTTTGTTTGCATCATTTTAGAAAACCATGATGACTTTGGGGAAATATATAGAAAAAAGAAAGCAAACAAAAGTAATTCAGCTCTGGTCACCAAAGTATTAACCAACTAATCAGCTACTGAGTACTTACTTCCTTTTTAGCCCTATAGTTCTATAATGTGAAAGCTACTCAGCAAATCCTTAAGTATAGATAAAAGCATAAGTAAAGGAGTGATCTATTTGTTAACATCATTATGCTACTGTCCTCAGAAAATCTACTCAATTCCAATGGCAACAATTTTTTAGTAAAAGGTATGTCTTTGTATTTTAAATAACTTGTGGTATAGTTTTTAAAGAATAAAAGACAATTGATGTTGGCTCATTAGTAAAGTGTTCTATGTGAGGTTAAGTACACTGTTTTATTAGTGTTTGTTGTAAGAGTAAAAACAGGAAAATGTATTGCTTTCACACACACACACACACACACACACACACACACACACACACACACACACATTTCTCTATTTCAGAACATCTACCCAAAAGTTATTATTTTAAAATATTTAGTCCTACTGCCTAAGCTAAATGTATGTAAATTGGTAACACATTTATTTTTAAGTGATCTAAATTGGGGAAGTTTCTTATTCATAAGAAAAACTAGGTATTGTTTTTTTTTCTCTATATTTTCATGAATTGATTTTGATGAACATTTCATGCTAAAGGAGTTTCCAAAGTAGAACAATTCAGAATCAATGAATAGTAATTGAACCCTTTAGTTCTGCTCTAAACTTAAAACCATTATTCTCCATTTAAAGCAGACAAATCATGTTGCTCTCCAGAACACTGCTCTGTCAGTTTAGTTTTTTTTTTTTTTTTTGGTGGTGGTTGTTTCCAGTGTGCTGGGCTAGAATATTAAGCTTCTTTTGCTTCCTATGTTCTCTCTTGCTGTGCTGGGCACATTTACGGTTCTGTCTGAAATGGGCAAAAAGCAATTCTGTTATTCATAAAGAATAACTTGTAAGCTGGTGTGGGCGTCTGAGCATTCTTTATTTTATGAAGAGAATGTGCTATTTGCCAGGCTTTGAATCTCTGGCAACTGGCTGCCTGACTCTCAGCTTAAATGCATTGTCGTGCATAAACAATCAAATGTAGAACATAATAAAATTCTCTTCTTCTGACTATACCTTTCACATCAAGCATGTAGGCTCAATACACTATTCTATATATATGGAGTTGTATCTGTCAGAAGCTAATTTAAGTGTCATGTAAAAACAAAAATTAATAGAAGTTTAACATAGCAAAATATTGGTTGTAATATTAAAAATGAATCTCTTGCTTTTGAGAAAATGTAGCTATTATGATGCTTACAGAGTGATGTAGCTAAATGCGGCTGTGATGAGAGCTCATTACATAGCAGTGGCAATAAATTTCTAACATGAGTTGTCATATTACAAAAGTGAATATGTTTGGATTCTCATGGTTGGTGCTATTAATCTGATGGAGAAAAAGTTTAAGTTCTTAAACAACAAACACAATTCTTTATTCAAAAGAATAATTTGTATTAGAAGAAATATGTACAGTGATTTTTTTTTTAGACCTGTTCTAGTATAAAATTTACTCGTCTAAATTTTTGCACTACATTTTTGTTCTCTTGCATTTAAGGTAAAATACATTAATATTCACTAAACAGATATTATTCATTTTGGTTCTACTGAGTCTTATTTCAAGACATGTCCACATGAAAACACTTGATACCATTGGTACATTTTCATAGTCTTTATTTGATACTATTTAGGAAATAATGACAGTTCTGAATACTAGAGTTCTGAAAGCTCTTCTCTTCCTCCTTCCTTCCTTCTTTTCTTTCTAAAATGTCTTTTTCTAGAAATATAACAATAAATAAAATTACATTTTTTGCAAAAGTCAAATTTATTATGAAAATTACATTGAAAATATTTTTTGATGACCATCAAGAGCCAAAGATCGATGATGTATTCCTCATCAATATTGCTCCAGCATCAAACCTTCTATTTTATTTGGTGCTCAACAACAAAACAGCAGTAGCAGCAGTAGCAGCAGCAGCAGCAACAACAACAACAACAACAACATAATAGCAATGTCTTCCATTGCTGGAGAAAAGGGACCACATGGAGACTGTATAAGAGGCTCCAATGTGATACTCTAATAAATCTTTAAGTGTATCTTTGACCATTAAGGAATCTTCCTTATTTGGTGAATACAGAGCCTATCACTTCTAGTAACATATGATTCCACAATAAAAATAAAAGCATTACAGTTTTATCTGGTGATTTACATTGATGACATAACTTGGAAGTACAAACTGTATTGGGGACTTCTATGTTTTGTATGAGTGAGGACAATAATGGGCAAAAGGTTAAAGACAATTATTTTCTTTATTCAAGGGATTCTTTGAATGAATTTGAGCTACACCAGAGGATTCCAGATAAAATGCAGGACACCCAGTTAATTCTGAATTTCAGGTAAAAACCTGAATTTCTGAATTTCAGGTATAAAACAACTTTTATTCTAGTTATGTCACAAATATTGCATGTACCACAATTAATGCTAAATATTGTTCATTTTTTATCTGAAATTTAAATATAATTTGATGTTGTATATTTTTCTTTACTAAATCTGACAGTACTAGTGTACTGATACTCTTGGAGTGGTAGGGGAAGGAGTAGAGAACTAACTCCAGATTGATGCTTACCTCCTTTGCATAATTTCTGTTTTCTGTTCCACACTGTGACGTGACATAAGTGTTGATGTTGTGGCCATGAGCCATTGAATCTAGGGAGGGCAGCCAGAGAGTACTTGTGTCCAGGAGCAACTATCTATAAAACTTAGAGAGAGAATGCTCAACAGGTGCAGCATTGGCCTCTGACTTATTAAGTCTTCAAGGTCACTGAAATAATACACAGATTCATCTTTCAAAGAATTGTCATATTCTAATCAGATGAGCACCTATCTAATGAGGTAGTGTGCATTGGATTATGAATAAAAATGAAGAAAGTAGAAGCAGGAACTCTAACCATACTGCCTTTTAGGTAATGCTCCCTATTCTCTTCTGAGGTTCTCTTAAAGACATTGTTTTATAATATTTTTGGGGAGGAGGGGTATGAACAGAAGGAAGGAGTGGAAATGTCCAATTTGACATATTCTCATTTCTTTAGGAGACTACATCAGAGTAAAAAGTTTGTTATCAGTCTTAGTGCTAAGTTATATAGTACTCAAATCAAGGTAATTCTGTTCTAGAAAGTAACTATTTTGAGTGTCAGTAATATATTGAGGTGCTTCATACATTCTCTGAATTCAGTACTTCCACTTTCAAATGAGAAGGCATGGAAGGCATAGAGAGAAACGTTAAAATATGTCTGAGGTCGTAAATCCAGAAAAATGAAGGAGCTAGGATTAGAGTCCAGCTGTAGTGAGAAAGCTTTTAAAAGTGCTGTTTAACTAAGTAAAAAAAAAAAAATCAAAATTACCTCACTCGAACTCTAGTTTTCAAATTGTTATTTGAAGAGCTTGAACTCTAGTTTTCAAAGTGTTATTTAGGTTATTGTTGTTGTTGTTGTTGTTGTTACTCTCTGAAGTAACAAAAATATGAGCCCTAGACCTTAAGTGCAATATTCCTAGAATTTAATCTAAAATAAGAACCTGCAGTAAGGTTCTGGGGAAACATTCTGATTTAGATGTTAAGTTTATACATCATTAACTATCATAATTCATATTCTATTTATCAATTGCTCTATTTAAACAATGCAGGTGATAATGCTGACTACCCCACTGAGATATTGTTGGAATAACAATGAAAGCAAAAAACATACCCCCAAATAATGCAAAGCTCCTTTTGTATGTATGAACTATGAAGAGCTATATGAAGACAAAATACCAACAATAGCTCTCTGATGGACATAAATGTAGACATTTCTATCCATTCACCCACACTGCAGATAATTACCAGAAAAAAATGTGGCTTTTATCCTTAGTGAGAGGGCATATAAATTCAAAACAGGCAGATGTGACATTTTTCTAAAGAAAATTACTGAATTCATACATATTTTTTTAGCAACAGAGAAGTTAGATGAAGTTACTTTAAAAATTAGTTAAAATGCAAACCCTGGCCTGCCTTACAATCAATTTTTCAGAGAAGTAGGAACAGGACTTTCGAATTTAAAGATTGTAATTCGAATGAATATTAATGCTCAAGTGTGTGGAGCGCCGAGGTAACTGACCTCGGACCTCACACAGTGTACAAAGTAGCTGCTTAGCTGGGAAAACCAATTTTTCACCTTTTTTTTTTTTTTTCTGGTCTGAAATAGGAGACACTCCACTATAGGCTGGATTTTGTTCCTTGTAGAGGTCAAATCAGTGTCTGCTTGAAAAATTCATGATCCAGAAAAGGTAATTTTTAATGAATATTTATGAGCTATGTCCTTTCTTATCAGAGCTGTGCAAGTTTTCTGAAGCTTGCCACTAAGACTGGCTTGTGATTTTTACCAAAAAACCTCTGAATCAAAACGAGGAAAATAGACTTGATATACTGTCGTCTAACTCATTTGGCTTCTTCTGTTATGCATCATCATTGCATATAAAACAACATTGTTCAATGCTGTTCATATCATCACTGTTGCAGCATTCTGTCCCTTCCTTTTAGGATCCAAACGCTGACATAAAAGAACATTTAAAGGACATTATACTCTTTCTATATATATTTTTTAACCTTAAAATTATTTAGCCCATAAGATTGCTAAAGATTCGGACTAAATAATAATAGAACTACAGAGTTTTTCTTTATGGGCAGTATATGACTCAATTTTACATTCTCTCTGTTTTTACATTGAACAGGTATAAACAATAACTTCAGAATACTGAAAAGGCTTCATAGCTAAATTATGATTTTTCTTACATTGTATCTTAAAATCAGCACAAGCCAAGAGAAGCCTCTAACAAAACCATCTGTTGAAATATTCCAGAATTAGTGTATCTATTAATATTAGTAATTGTATATGCTTATTATTATGCAAATGTCATTAATGTCTGAATTAATTATATAATATGCATATACATATTCAAGAAAATATTAAATATTAATTTATAATAATGTGCTACATTCCAGTTGTTCAAAGAGTAGCAAAGATATTAAAAATGTTTAAGTTATTCTTAATGTAGCAGATCATAGAAATAAAATTGCATCATGAAAGTAATTCTACCTGTCTACAAACTGGTAAAGATTTTAATGTTCATCCTCTGACATTTTATAATATAAATTCTCTTCATAACATAAAATTACTACTTATAGATTTTCCCCTCTAGGTAGCATGTAATAGACACACATTATCATAGCATTAGTCTTCATGAGGTTTCATGAAATGTTGCTCTGATGAATTAGGATGACAACCTATTTATCATTATAAATATTAGAAGAAAGCATGATTAAATAGAATCTGGTATCTTATAGAATCAAAAATTTGTTCATGAAGATTATATCTTTAGCTTTCACAAAGATGAAAGTATCTGTTTAAAATGCTTAATATCAAATATAATTTATTATTTTCAGTATTTATTGCTTTTGAGCATTCTGAAGCATTAGAAGTTGAGACCTACAAAATACAAAAACATAAATACATCAAGGGAACTGTATTGAATCAAATGCTGTGTGCCTAACTATCTTTTGACTCCAGACTTTGAGTCAGCAGTAATGCTTAGCCTGGAATGCCCTTTCTTGTCTCAATACAACTCAATCATACCTCATACATAATCTCTTCAGCCTTTGCTCATCTTCCAGGTCTTAGATTAGTTGAAATTCCCTTTGGAGGTTTAATTTTGTATTCCCTGGTCTTTGGAGCTCTTTCTACTTACTGCAGTTGTATCGCATTTGCCTTTTATTATTACATTGTGATTTTTTGGTAATATCATCATCTTCCTCAATAAAAGATTGTTCCATGAGGGCCAGTACCAAGATTTGTTCATCGCTATACTCTCAGTCCTGGCAATACACTCACTCATTTGATCAAACTTTATTTTCTGAAGGCTATCAAGTGCCAGGCAGTGTGTTGGGCACTGAAAATAGAAACATGTACCAGGAATGTACATGATGGGTTAACAAAAAAAGGAGAAATATAAGTTCAGATTAATATGTTTTTCAGGACATGTTCTAAAAAAAAATGTGATCTAAGACAGGGTGATTAGATGTGGATGTCATGGCAAATTTAGATGGGTGGTAGTATTAATGGGTAGAAGTGAAGCAGGAATTAGTAAAGACAGTGAGTTAAATATTAGCTACACTTGAATCTTTTGATATTTAAGCCTCTATCCCTCTAGGATATCTCTTTAGTGCTTTCCTGATTCTTATATTTCTCTCACCTCTAGTAATCTGAATATATCTACCAAGTATAAAATGACATTTAGTCTTATGTTTATATATAGTCTTATGTTTCTATTGGTCTCTTGGGGTTCTGAAATATAGAAATAATCTATAAAACAAAGTTTCTAATTTTAAGTTTTTAAAATTTTTGTTTGTTTTAAAATAGATTTGTTTATTGGTAAACTCAAACATCCATATGATATTCCAAGTGCCATGGTACTTGACAGGAAATTCTTACTGGAAGGGAAAATGTTACTCTATTGATAAATACTAATGACTTTATATGTACATTTTCATTGAAATTTCTTCATCTTACTATTAGTTTTTGTAATACATTAGACTATATTAGAATTGCCCTTTAAGAATGAGGTAATAAATAGAGTTCTGGCTCAGATGTGTTTATGGAGCTCTCTAGGATGCCTAACCTTAATCCCAGTGTATAATTGAAATGAACATATTTGGTGGTTGGCAAAAGCCCAACATCAGTTTCTTTACTTATAATATGAGAGCTGATGCAATAAGGAAAGTTAAGTAGAAGTCTTTTAAACTGAACCCACAGCCAATATAGTAAAATAAAAATATTACTGTATTTGTGAACCTTTGAAAGGACTAAATAATGCAGATACAGTGATTCTCGTCTTACCTTCATTTAATTTACTAGACTGGCCACTACCCAGACAGACAGATTCTGAAGGATGAGAGTGAATTACTGCAAACTTAAACAAGTATGTATCCCCATTGCAGCTTCTGTGCTACACAAGATATCTGGGCTAGAGCAGATTAATGTGGACTCAATAATTGCTATGTGGCCATTGATTGAATAACTGAATTATTTTAATCCTCATGAGCAAGTAGAACCTGACATGGTTTACATTCTCATGTTGCAGAAAAAAAATGTGTCTAAACTCTTGCCCTAGGTCTGTGTGTACTCTCTCATCCTGTCCTAACATAGTTTGAACCATGAGGATATTCTGCAGAACATCACATTGTTTCACTCTGTGGATTATGTAATGTAATCACACCAGAGGAGCAAGCATTTGCAAGTATACTGGAGGCATTTTTTATTTTAAATATGTAATTAATAAAGTGGGAGATAAATCTACAAAGATTCAGGGGCCCACCATATTAGTGCTCTGGGACATGCCATGCTGGGAGATTTCCTTCAAAGTAAAGAACAATTATCACATCTTATACTCTCCACCACTAAGAAGGAAGCAAACACTTCAGCGGTCTCTTTTGGTTTGAGAGCATCAGATTGCATATTATGAAATGCTCATCTAATCAACTTACTGAGTAGCATAGAAAGCTGCCAGGTTGGAGACAAATCCAGAAAAGAGCCTACAGCATATCTGGTCCATGGTATAAGTAGCACATTTGCTTGGGCTAAAAATGGACTGCTTTTGCACTAAAGCCTGCAATAAAGATGTCCTTAAAGGCTGACTATGATGATAGATTCTCTCAATGAACAGAGGTTCATGCAGTTCATCTGATAATAATATGCTTTGAGTGGAAAGTTGTTTGAGATAAAATATGCACTAAATAATGAGCCATGGTGAATAGCTTGTCCTGGTGTTCAGAGTCTCGAAAGTAAAAAAAGATAAAGACATTAAAGTCTGAGGAGAAGCATGTAGATGGACATATGGGAGTGTGTTAATATTTTTGTATGACATGTTAACACTGATCAGAGATTTCATCTACCATGAAAGAGATGTTTAAACAATTAGACAAAAATGACTCAATCAGTTAATGTCTGGCAGCCTCTAACATTGACCAACCCAATTCTGGCATAAGGGGCACATAAATAGAGTAGCCATGATGACAGGGATGCAAATTATGCATAGGCCCAACAGCACAGGCTTCACACTTCACAGCTAATCTGGCATTGCTAACATCTGACCTTCTGGCAAAAGAGACCAGTGCTGAGCACCAATGGCATTATCCCCTGAGACCAACTAGTCACTTGGTAGCAAATTAATTACATTTAACTCCTTTCCCTGGAAAGCCCAGTGATCTGTTTAGCTTGTAATCAATGTATACATTTTTATAGATTTATCGTTTCTATCTTTTAAGCTCAATTTTGACCACCAACTTCTTTAATTATCAATCATTCTCAAATCCTGTAGCTGGCTATTCATAGATGTGATATTTATGTAGAACTTTCTGATCACCCCAGTAGGACTTGGGTTTCTCTCTATCTTCTCAACCATTCTTTTAATAGCATTCTATTCAGTTATTTCTCCAGATGTGTTTCTGTTATAAATCCTCTAGAACTTGTAAAAATGATCATTATTGATTTGTTGAAGAAAGGCTGTTGTGGCAACCTGAGTTCTGCATCATCTAATTTATGATTGGGAAATTTACAAATTAATATTTACATGTCAAAATGTGAAGAAACACGATCCTATATAGAGCAGAGATCATGTGAGTTTTCTATATAGTGCAGACTTAATAAATATCAAATGACTATACCCAATTTAAAATATCATTTGCTTATACCCTAGATCTATATAAATAGGTGTGTTTTGTTCTTTCAGATGAAAGTTTGACTCATGATTATGAACTTTGACATCTCTCTGGATGATTGAAAATAAACCATGCATGCCAATGAGTCTTTATATAGGTATGAAATTTAACAATTTTCTGTCACTGGCTATGGTCAAGTAAGATTTATTGTTATTGTTGTTTTGGGCACTGTTTATCTAGCAATCCCTGGTGTTATTCATAAATACTTACTAGTAAACTAACTAAACTCCCTGAGACTTTGATAGCTGGGAAAAAGGAAGCAATGGGTAAACAAACAAACACACAAACAAACAAAAAAACAATTTGTTTTCCATGAAAGAGAAATTGCTGTATAATTATACACTGTATAATTAAATTTATGTATTTTTTTAAAGCAGTGGAAATAAAAAAATGATGTTTATATCCCAAAATAATTCAAATTATCTTGGTGAGAAGCTAAAATGGAAAATATTAATTACCTGCTTAGATTTCTGATCAGCAAATGAATAGTCAGCTGGACTTTTGCTGTGATTAAAAAATGTCAAGGAAAATGTTTCTAGGGTGCAAAATTTTATATTAAACATACTGTCAGTAAAGATTTCACATTTAGCTTTTTAAGATACTGTAAATACTAACCCCAAACTCAACTCAAATTAATTCTTTCTATAAGAAGTAATCTCATAATCACTATAGTTTTTCAATAGGTAAGATATTTGAGTTTAGTTCTTAATTTATTACTCTTTTTTTCTTCTGATGAAAATATATCTGTTTTGGATTACTTAAAGCATTTATACTTTTATTTTATAGGATAAAGGACAAAAAAAGAGGTTATATTTTTCGTAAGTCAATGGCTGCCTAAGAATAACTTATTTACTCATGTAGTACTCAGTCAATGATGAGACTTTAAGTTTATTCACTGATGTCCTGAATGTGTTAATTTGGTTCTTCATAGACAAGTAATATATAATCAGTTTGCTTACTAAGGGATAACAGTCTACTGTTCTTAACATGGCATCTTTCAGAAAAAAAATCAAGATAAAGTTGAGGATTATTAAAAGCTATATGAAAAATTATATTTCATATATATTTAGGGATAAATATCAGCCTTGAAAGAATGAGCTTTACAAGTCTTTGAGATGATTATCATGTCTTTGCCTTAACAAAGCAAACCTAAAAAACCAAATAAACAAGTCTATAAGATCTGATTTTAAATATTGAAATAAACATTAAATGACAAATGTGACATATTCATACATGCATTGATAAAATGTCAAATATAAAAATTTTTCCAATATTTTCATAGCTTTCCATATCCTAAATATTATTCTTATTGTAAAATTAATCAGAATTTATGAGAACATGTATACTACTATGTATTATGATAATAAATAGCTTTTCAAAAGTTATAGTTTGAATAAAGACAGATAATTTTCTGCATTTTATATTAGAAAGAAAGCATATTTCAAATTGTAATCTTGACAGAAAATATTTTCTTTGAAAATATTTAGTAAACATTTTTAGTATTTAAAAATTTCCAAAGACCATTTTTTTCACGACTTAAATGTTATGAAATTAATCTAGTAAAAATTCTAAAGTATTCCATATAACATTTGTTGACTCTCTGTAATAACAAGAATTTTAACTGAGAAAGCACAGATTTTTTTATGTATGAATATTTTCTTATATGATTCTCTTCCATTTGAAGCTTTAAAATGTATTATGTTTTGCTAATTGAATGACACTTTTTGTTTACATATTTTTCATTTTGCTATGAAATATTTTGGTATGTCAATATAATAATAAGAAGAAGAATATTGAATTAATTTATTTACTCAGTAAATATTTAGAGAGCACTTATACTTTTCTAAGCATTGTACTAAGTGCAGAATTTGCTACATAAGAAAGAAGGCTCAAAATACAGGTAAACATAAAAGGAGAAAATGCTAGAGAAAGTTATAGAGAGTTATTTTAATATACACAATCAAATAATATCATGATTAAATATGTGTGTGTTGGGAAATGAGGAAAGTTGACTGCCTGGCTGAAAGAAAACAATGATTAGATTTTTTTTTTTTCTTTTAGGTATAGAACTGATCTCTCTTTGGAACAAAGATGTGCATCCAGAGGAAAAAAAATAAAAACAATAATTTTTTTTTATCCTTTCCTATCAAAGGAGACAGGAAAGAAAAGAAGTATAGAACATTTCAGCAAAATCATTAAGAGCAAAGCAGAAAAGAGGAATAAAAAAGATTAGAATTAGGCAATAAGAATGAAAAAATGCTAATTTAAAAGATATTTTAATTAAAAGAGTTTGGACTTCATTTACTTCCTCTTCCTTTTCTTTCCACAATATTCATAATTGTTGTTCTTTGCATAGATACTTCTCAGAAAGAATAGTTAAAAGAATAAATGAAGAAAAATTCCAGGAGAAGACTAGCTTGTTCTTATAAATGTGACCATTTCATTTTCACTTAGATTTTAATTTTCTTTTAAACATATATATTAAAAAAAAAGCTGCATTCTACTTTAGTCTCATTTTAAAATCCTGAATCAATAATTTGGATCTATCTTATTAAATAAAATTTTTTAAAATTAATCTTCCAAAAGGAAATAATTGGACCTCTTATTGAGAGTTGTATGTGCTCTAGCATATTGAGTATATTCTTATATTAGCCAGATGACAGTTTATGTTATTACAAATTTATGTAAAAGTTCCAGACTAGGCAATGAGAACCCCTATTTAATAGGAGTTATATTTGCCTTCACTTCTGATTTTTTCTTACTTTATTTATGAAAATACGGAATCAAATTAATTTTATTTGAATAAAGACTCAGATTAAAAACTACTGCAATTGTTATAAAAAACAAAAAATAAAAATAATCTAATGAAGGAAAGTGTTTTCTTTATTCAAATTAAGCACCTTTTATGCAACAGGTTTAAAAGGAGAAGGTGACACGGAAAGCTGCAAGTGTGGGTACAGCTATGCATACAAAGGTCAAATGTCTGAAAACAGGAGAGGAGAAATTGAAATACAGGGCTCTCACCACACCGACAAGCACAGGATCCATAGTTTTAAGGGCAGTGAGAAAATCGGCATAGTTAAGGACACTTTTAGTGAGAAATAATCCCTCTGGCTCTCTAAAATATTTTGTGATATTTATCTTTACTTATATCATAATGACTCTTTCTACATCCCAGGGAACTTTAACCATCCTTAAGAAGGATCTTAGGATAAGATAGAGATTATTAAAAATATAATTCAAGTAAAGAATTAACAAGAAATAAGCAGGGGGTTAAGTTTCTAAAAAATGAGGGGAACTATGGAAAAATTAAGGCAGCTAGAGGGCCTTAGATTCAGGCAGAACTTTCAGCATTAAAAAGGGATTGAGGAGAGACTGCTGCTTAGCAAGGGGAGCACAGGTCCAGGGATACCAAGTGTAGAATGAAATTAATTCTAGATTTCTTCACACTCCACCTTATCCCTAATGACAAGGCATATCTCTGTCTTGAGGGTTGGTTAAGAAGGAATCAAGCACAATGAGTGTAAGAAAGTAAATCAATAATGCATAACATGTCCTCTGGAATCAGACTTCTTGGGTTTAAATCTCCATTTAATTTACAACTTCTGTAACATAGGTCAAATTTCTCTAGGACTCAGGTATCCTATACAGGATGGGAATAATAATAGTACCTATCCCCAGACCTTTGTGAGAATTAAATGAGTTTATTACATTTTAAGGAGTGGCACTGTGCCTGGCCCACAATATGCAATTCATAAGTGATAACTTATTCATTCCGTGTAGGTAGAAAAAGAATGGCAGAAGGCAAGGTGAGAACAAATGGAGTAACTCCTGTGTTATTTTTGTACTCTTCAAATCATAGTTGAGTTTTGGCATAAAGAATAATAGCTTAAGTTTTGCACAATGCCATACATGAGCAATGAAAGATATATAATCTGCTATCCTCATTGACAGCCTCTCTTTTGTACTTCACAGAATTAGGTCATATCTAAACAGAAGAATCATTGACTCAAATATTGATATATCTTTAGTAACAAGTTGTGTAAATCTTAAGAATACTGGTAGAAGTTCTTAACTCTTTTCAAAATTTACACCATTGAAGAAGCTTTGATTGGTGTCCTGGCAGCCACTCCACTTTCTAAATATTTAGGTGATGTGTAAGGCAACGTGGGCCAGACGGGATTGGGGGATGTTATTATTGAAAAGTGGCTAAATGTTCCATTTTGAAGTAGATAAATAGAGTTTATGTCTACTGAGGCATTGGCTTATTTCAATGAACGTATTTGGAAATTTTTAGTCATATCCTTGAAATTCAAATCTTTTTATTTAGAAGCATTTTTCATTTATGTGTCTCATTAAAGAATATTTTGACAGTAGCAAGAATTAATGTAATCAAGCACAAATATTATTTTAAAATAAATAGAATTAATGATTGGAGGAAAACAGTCTTTGGAAAATAATAAAATAGAATTAGATACAACAGTAGTGATAAAAGAGACTGGTTTATTATCAACCAATAACTCCAATACAATAGAAAATAAAATCCTGGCTCAAAAATAGTTTTTGTCATAAAAGTATATTGTGTTTTATGTATTTTTAGAAGAAATATAATTGGTTTTAGTATTATCTTCAAGGAAGAACTGTGATGGTGGCAACAGAGTGGCCAAGGACACCATACCACTCCGTGTAAATGATGTGTAAGCCAAGTTTGAGCCTGGAGATGGGTGGTGATTTGGAACTTCTCTGTAGGAAAGCATGATCCAGAATGTTATGGGAAAGGCACTAAATGCAAAATGGGTGGAATGAAAAGAAGTAACAGAAGAAAGAGAGGGCTTTGACCTGTCTACGCAGTATAGATCCAGTCATGTATGTTTGAAGATTGCTGATGTAGTATAGGGCTGCTAGTGTCCTCTCTGCTAATTGGTCACAAGTGAATTTTAGTGGACTCATATTGTTGACTCTCCAACTTATAAATATTATTACTGTAAGTGGATATTCAATTTATGAATTTACTTCATTGATAGTATTTATGAATTGAATTAACATGCAATAACCTGTTGCTTAATCAAACTACTTTCATTTCCTACCAATAAATATAAAAACTCTCTGGGTAGAGTGAAAATCATCAACAAAATAAACATGCTATTTGCAATGCTTGTGACTTTTTAATTAAGAACTTACACTTTCCATGATCTTTTTTGAGATCAACACGAAACCCACTGTGTGAGTATATGAAGGAAGAACTGATATAGACACACCCCTGTATAAACCTGTTTTGCTATGCATTGGTAACTGGAGGGTGTGATTTGCTCCTATCAGTGGTCACACATAACTTATTTTGTAGTTATCCAGATTTGTTAAAAGTAATTTCATGCATGTGAAGCCACAGTGTGAGAACAGGAGTGGTTTATTCCTAATCGTTATATCAGAGAAGGAATGCTTGAGCTGTGGTTCCTATCTAAGCATATGGACACTGGGATTTAATAGCGTACATGCTGCCTACATAGAATTTCTGATGCATGTCACCTCACCTCTCTAATCTTAGGAAGCTGATAATATCTGGTCACTACTGTTCAGTTTAAACATAAGCTTATAAAGAATAAGAATGCCTGCTTACTTTTTCTGAAGAATTGCCTCAAAATTTTCATGGAATCAAAAAGGGAATTCTGGGAGTTTGAATCTCTGCCTATTCTAAACACTGAATCAGGTAGCCAACTCCCCTTTTGACTATTTTCCTCTATTTTACATTAATCCTGAAAAAAACACTCCTACTTGCTCTGCTAGCAATGTTTTACCTAATAAGAATGAAGTGCACTACTCCATTTATCTAGGCCCAATTATGTTGGAAGGTAGCCAAAAGCAAAAGTGAGCACTGTATACTGAACAGCATTGGAGCCCCTGTAATCTAGAGGGGGAAACATTCAAAGGGCAATGTGAAGCTCAGTTTACAGAAATAAACTGAAAATTGCTGCCCATGGCCCAAAAGACAATGCTTCTGTGCAGTCATCACAGATCAGGTTGCTTAATTTTAGGAAAAAAGTTGTATCAGGCATTGACAATTTCTGTGCCGTTATCCCTGAATACAGAGAACGATCACCCTGGCACTAACACCAGGTACCAATGTATGAGTTTTAAGCATCCTTTCTCCTTTGATCATTTCTACACATATTGGAAAATACCATTTGAAAATGCTTGGTCTGAAACAGCTCTACTATCAATTCATAATTGATTCCTGTTTGAAAACATCCTGGCTATACATCCTGGAATAAAATTTCTTAGACTTTTTGTTCAGACATCTCAGTGTTGTATTGCAATCTTTGTCAAACTCTTGGCTTCTGAATTAAGTTATTTTCATCAGGGATATAGGAAGAGGTTATGTGTCACATTATACCAACACCTTCCAGCCATAGATCTTATCCCTTTACACCCTAATAAAAATGTCTCAGTTTGATGTCCCCAGAAACTGTTCCAAAGCTTTTTAAGAGAGGTTTAGTGGAATAGGTCAACTATTATTTGAGCTCCCTCAATTAATGCCTTCCTAGGACGCCTTATTTTAGAAATGACTTTTGCCATCTTGGCAGAATTTAGCTTTTGATATTCAAGCCGATTTATTCTTCTACAGCTTGCTCAGCTACTAGGCACTTGAACTTTCACTCGCATTTTTCTGCTTAGCTTCTACTGACAGGCTTCTCTCGATACCATTCAGTAGACTGACTGAAATATAACCTCACTCCAGGTCAAATGCCTTTAAGCTGAAAACTATTTCTAAGAAGGATGAAAATCTTAGATATTTCAAGTTTATCTATTTGGCAGTGTTGAGATAAGAACAATGAGTCTTACTGTTGTTTTTTTTTTCTCTCCTTTTTTCGTTTTTTGTTTTTGATGTTCGAGAGGAAGACTACAAACGTTCAGTAATTCTTATTGCTGGACATATATGAAGCTTAGAATGGAAAACAGGTTGTAACAAATTGAGTAATCATTATAATAGTGGGTAGGTAAAATATAATTGTTGACTGATTAAAAATGTAAGTCAGGCATACTTACTAATTTTTTTAATTAATAAAAATGTAATTTTGACTTGAACATGTAAAAATCCATTTTAGATATGTGAGCTTGAATTAATTTAGTAAATTTAGGCCATAGTTTTAAAATTGTGCATTAATGAGTGAGAGCAAACACATAAATTTATTCCTAGTAAATTTCCAAAAAACTGCCTACTGAGTTTCTCCTATCATATTATCTTAAATTTTCAACATTAAAATCTCTGCTCTAATTGTTATCAAGAAGACTACTTAAAGTAAATACATACTATCTATAGATGAAGAGAGAAGGAAGTGGCCTTCACTTTCTCCCTTATATAATAGTTGATCTATTTTGCTAAACACCATCTTAAAAAGCTAGAGACAATTTTTTGGGGAATAACTCTGGCATTTTTACTGCACAGAGACAGTTTCCGGGAACATAAGACTCAAGCATTTTTACTACATAGAGATAATTTCTAGGGACCTAAGACCCAGATATTTTTCCTAGAGGTAAAGAGACAAGATACATGACCAGGGTGAAGGTGTTGGTGTAATATGACATATAAATTCTTTCAGCATCCCTGAAGAAATAGCTTAGTTCAGAAGCTAAAGTTTGACAGAGATTTCAGGAGATACTGACATACCTGAGTGATACGTAACCACTGGCAGCAGATCAGGAATGGCTGGGCTGGCTTTACTGGAAGAGCAGAACCTCTGTGAGAATGATACATAGTAAAGTGGGGGAAGTTCAGCGTCTCCCTTGTTTTGATAACACAGCCTTTTTTATAATTTTATTTTAGTTATCTCTGTTTTAACACAACCCCTTTATTAACATTTATCTACTTTTTTTTTCTTTTTGCTTATACTGTGTATTGACCTCAAAAAAGCACAGATTTTACAAATGGTAAGAGGTGGTGGCAAGTTTTGTACTTTTAACATGATGACTATTTTGAATTATAGGAAGGGAGAAGTGACATACACCAATCATCTAAAACATCTTCACTAAATGGTTTATTTATTAATTGAAACTCACAGTATTAACATATGTAGTTTAAAGTATAAGTTTAAGAAATAACTATTTCAGTTACCAGTTAGTCACATATCTCTTTTTTTAAAAAAAATCTGTGCTAAAACATTATATTAAATGAATTAAAATAAGTTACATATACCTTAAATACTCTAAAGTAATTTTACTTTTGACTTCATACCCTTCTTGCTCTCTAGTTTTGTTAAGCAATTAATTTTTATTTTTTTACTTCTTACTTCTAGGTTCTTTCTGAGTATGACATTTATTACTAAGTATGGTAAGATCTAAGTTTTTAAAGGTATCATTCTAAAACCTTTCTTGTATTACTTTGTTTAATTCTTACTATTTTATGTAGATCATTATAAATGAAGAAAGTGATGCATGGAAAGTTTAAATGTCTTTCTTAGTGTCAAACATCTAATTAATATCATTTATATGATTCACATCCAAGTGATCTGGCTATATTTTGTTATGGCAGTGATCCTTAAACTTTACTCATGATGTTTAATGTTCACAAGTATAACACACCTATGTGCACACATGTATACAGATTTTTGAAAATCATAACACCCAAAATTCCAAGCAGGTAGAGTACAATAGAGATCTTAACAATTCTTAATCTTAACAATTTTTAATACTATGTCAGCTCATTAGGGGCTGTAACAAAACAGGACAATTTCGAGGCACACTACTTAAAATTCTGTATCTTTCCATTAAAATGTAAAATATAGTATATGATAAACACATGAAGTACACAACTCTATAGAGGTAACCATGAATTTCTTGTAAGTTATATTGAAATATAAATTATTTGCCCTATACAATTTATATTCTTAGTGTTAATAAAAATACATTTTCCATCCTACATGGAATTTATAAGTGACGCTAATTCTGTTATCCTCTGGCTTTTGGAGAAGAACAAAGTTTTTTTTTTTGTTGTTTGTTTGTTTGTTTGTTTTAGAAGATTGAATATTTACTTTCTCTTAAGACTAGAGCATACATCCTAACTCTAAATGTTCTTCATCAGTAGTAATAACATTCATATTAACTCTCTCCCAACATTTTGACTGCTTTTCTGTGCTTTTTTATTCTGGAATTCAACCCACTTAAACTGTCCCTAGTTTCTGTTGGTCAGTAGTATGATCAGTCAACTTATAATGAAGAAAAGAATGAATTGATGCATTGAACATTGTTTCAATACTATTTTTTACATTTTATTCATCTATCTATCTATCTATTTATCTATCTATCTATTTATATTTATTTATTTTTAATTTATTTATTTTAATTTGTTTCAAGTATACAGTACATTGGTTAGACATCTATATAGTTTGTGAAACAATTCTCACAATCGCTTCCTGTCCCCTCAACCCTCCACCTAGACAACCTATGAATGCTAACTATATTCCCTCTGACATGATCCCCATCCCCATGACCATCCATCAGCTACTAATTTGTACTTCTTTAACTCTTCACCCCATTCTCTCAGTCCTACAACAACCTCCCCTCTATCTGTCACCAAATTGTCCACTATATTTGTAAGTCTGTTTTTGATTAGTTTGTTCTTTTTAATCCTTAGATTCCACATATAAGTGAAATCATATAGTATTTATATGTGTTCTTTTTAGTCTGTAAGTGTCTTTTATTTTAAAGTGAGTCTTTTGTAATTTTTCTTCTTAAAGAAGTTCCTCCAACATTTCCTGTAATACTGGCTTAGTGGTGATAAATTTCTTTAGCTTATTTTTGTCTAGGAAGCTCTTTATCAGTCCTTCAACTCTAAATGATAGCTTTGCTAGATAAAGTATCCATGGTTGTAGATCCTGGGTCTTCATTCTGTCAAATATTTTTTGCCAAGCCCTTCTTTCCTGCATATTTTCTTTTGAGAAGTCAGCCGCCAGTCATATGAGTGTTCCATAAGAGAAAAGCAGCTTTTCTCTTGCTGCTTCTAATATTCTTTCTTTGTATTCAGAAGTTGGCATTTTAATTATGATGTGTCTTGGTGTGGGCTGCTTTGGATCCCTGATTTTTGGAATTTTCTGAGCTTCCTGGAATTTTATGCATATTTCCTTCACCAGGTTAGGAAAGTTTCCATCATTATTTCTTCAAGCAGCTGTTCAACATCTTGTTTTGCTTCAGTTACGTCGATCAGATAGATACCTGGACCCTTAATAGTGTCCCATATGCTTCTTAAATTATTTTTATAGGCTTGGCATCTTATCCCTTGCCATTCTTATTGCATGTCCTTGGGTTTCCTATCTTCTTCTAGATAAGGCATTTGATCCTTTTCTTCATTCACCTTGTTTATTCTTTTGTTTATTCCATTTAATATATTTCTCATCCCAGAATGTTCTTCATTTCAGACCAGTTTCTTTTTATAATTTCCATTTCTATTTTGATGTTTTTTTTTATCTCTTTGTTGAAGTTCTTTACATTTCCTAAAAGTTTACTGAGCATCTTATAACCAGTGTTTTGAACTCTGTATCTGTTAGATTACTTGACTTCATTATATCTGGATTTCTATTTTGTTTTCTCATATGGCTTCTGATTCTTTGTCTCCCCATTTTGGCTATCTTTCTGTGTCTGCTTCTGTGTACTAAGCAAAGCTCCTAAGTCTTCTGTTCTCATTAGTATGGATTTGTGAAGTAGATGTCTGTCTAGTGGCACAGTCCTGAAAAGGGTACAGCTGCAGGCTGAATTTGGCCCAAACCTCTATCCCTCTGGGGCCACCTATTAAGATTCAACAAGCAAACCACAGATACTATGCTTATAGTTGCCTCAAAAGGCCATACCAGAAATCAAAGCAAGCTGCCTCCAGTGTGAGTCTAGGCATTGCTCAGCAGGGAGCACCTGACTTGCTGAGATATATCTGAATGTGGCTTGGGTGGGGCCATGAGTTGGGGGAGGCAGGATTTCAGGGGATCCTCTGGGCAGAACAACTTTTGTTATCCAGTTAGATGACATCACGGCTATGGTGGCACTGTGTCTGCACACTGGTAAAGGGGTAGGCTCAACAGGGAATACCTATTGGATAGGTTTCAATGGATACAAGGGGCACTTCTGTACAGAGTGAGTCTCGCCTCAGCCCTCACTCCTACAATGTCTTCCTATAAGTTCCTGGTGTCTCCTGTGTGCAGCCGAATCTACTGCTGCTCAGACCAAGCAGGTCCATCACCTCACAAGATGGCCCCTTCAAGAGGCTTCTGCCACTGCCACAGCCTCTGTCTCACTCAGACACTTGAGACTGAAAAGCCTCATGTCCTTACCCTGTCTTACCTTCTGCAGTTGCAGGGTGATTTCTTGCATTTCTCCCTATTTGTATGTATGACTTGTTCATCTAGATCCCAGGCCATCTTTCCTTGTTGCTGCTCTTTGTTTCCGTCACAACTTTGATTTGGTCATCAGAGAGATGAACAGAACCTCTATCACCTATGCTATTTTTTTTTTTTCAGTCCGACACTACTTTTTTTTGTGTGTGTGGCTAAATTAGTTCAGTTAAAGGCTAAGACAGAAGGTTAAAAATACTGCACCATGAACAAGCTAGAATTTTACTTTCTTCTCAGCTGTCTAAAGTAGAAACTAACATTTCTTTTATTTCATTAATTTGCCTTCCCTAGAGTGTTATAATCAATCAAGAGGGAGGCTGAGTCCCAACCATGCTAGCATTTTACCTCCTAGAAAAAAAGGAATGAGAGACTGAAAGAAAGATATTTTATTTTATTGAAGTGACATCTGCAACTTCATATTCCTTTGGTGAGAATTCAGTCACAAGGTAGTGCCCAGTCACCAGGCAGTTTGGGAAGTGTAGTCTCTAGTTGATAGGCCTGTACACTACTAAAATCTGGAGGTCAGTTCTGGCTCTACAAGAAAGAAGAAAAAGGTGGAAAATGTCACAGCCTTAAATTTTAAGTTGGTGATTATTACACTACACTTTGATTCCTCTTTATTTTGTATATAGTCTTTTATTTTCCCTCTCTTTTGGTTAAGGTTTCTTATGCATTCATTGCACTTCTTTCAGAGAACACGAAGGGCATGTGACACAGACCCTAGTTAGATATTGAATGATATTATTTTAAGCACTAAAGTGAAAGTAATTTAATTTATAAAAATATGCTTTATCCTAAATGTTTAAAAAATGTATCTATGGTCTTAGGGAAGTATACAGTGTATGCTTAATTAGATTTCCAATTCACCAAATGGTTAGTGTGTACTTACTACATTATTAGAGCTGTGAAGTATTTTAAAGATGAAAGAATTTTAACAAAAATAAACTTTTCTCAAATAATTTACTAGTCATCTGAGGATGCACCATGAAAAATCACCAAACAGAGCAATGGTACAAGAGCTATTACATTACAGAAGAGAGGAAGGCTTTGGTTTTGTCTTGTTTTGTTTTGTTATTTTTTTTGGCCATTCCATGTGTATTTAATGGAACACTTTCTGTCACATATATTTTTAAAGGACCTCTTTATTGAATTAGTGCTTACATTCCATATAGTTTATGAAATACCTCATTACAAACATAATTATCATATTAGGGCATAAATATAATTCGATCTTTTATTTAGGGCTATTCAAAAGACCTTTGTCCTTTGATTCTATTAATGATAAAATGCTAAAATTACAAAGTTTATAATGTCATAATATACCTTTCCTTTAATGAGAGAAAAAGAGTGACTCAAAAGTTTAATGTTTTTAATCATGTGGGAATTTTTCTGAAAATGCGTATTTAAAGACTATGGAGAGATTCTGTTTCCATTGGTCTTGTACAAAAGCCAGGAACTGTCATTCTCCACAAACATCACTATTGATTATGTAGCTGCTCTTATTCCCACCCTAAGGATCACAATTCAAAAAATACACTGGGACATTTATATGAATAGACAAGACTATCAATATACATAGTTTGATATTTTTGGACATAAATATCTTTTTTGTATGTGTGAAATTGTTTCCATCACTATAATTACCTCTTGCAAGAGAGGAAGATTATTCCCATTTGTCATAATAAGAAAAAAATCAGTGTGTTTAAAATGGTTATATCTTAATGAAAATGTAATCCACACAAGAAATGTGATTGACATGGCTGCTAGATATCCTTATTTATATTTAATGAGAAAAAAATTAAAATGAGACAAATACATATACCTATTTTTAGCAGTAGAGAAAATAATAGTTATTTTCTCTTTCATGAACATGTATTTTGCCTCATTGTTTCTGGATTAAAACTAATGTCTAAGGTTAAGGAATAAAAGTAAAAAAGCAAGGAAAAAATAATAAAGAAAGGACAAAAAGGAGAAAGGAGAGAAGGTGGGAAGGATGAAAGAAGAAAGGAAGAAAAGAGAATAAAGAGATAAAGCAACAAAAAATGACTTTGAAAAATAATAGTACTTTATGTTGAAAAATCATATGAAGGTAGACCCCATGGTCCAGCTATGTATGTTCAAATAAGTAAAACACCTTTGATACTTTAAGCCTCCCTTTCCCTTTCCTAACTCTCACTGCTATCATTGGAAAACATCAGTGCCCAGTTCTTACTATGACCACAGTTCAAAAAGTATCATATTTATTAAAATTGAAATTAAAGTGCTATCCTCTTATTCATGTAAAAATTATAATTTTCCAAATTTGAAAGATTGTATTCAGGAACATGGTCATTGTTCTTGACTTTGAAGACTTGCATTTTTCCAAAACACACTTGGTCTAATTTTAACCTTTAATTTTATTGAGTAGATAATCATTTTATAACCATGAATACCATGCTGATTTCTTGCCAACTTTTTCCACCTTTAACACTACCATCATTGATGTTTATTGATTTGAGTCTCCTGCATCATGGTACTTAATTAATTTCAAACACAGCAGAATATTTTGGGATTTTCAAGATCCCATCGATTTCTTGTCCTGCCAGTTTTAATCAGATTTGGGAAAAGAGAAGATTATGTCAAGGCTGTGTACTCATCTGCCAGTTAAAAATGTTGTAAGTGCAAACATTACGAAGTGCTTCATTTGAATTATGTATCGAAGCCCTGAAGTGATCAATTATATACATTGGGAATTAACATAATACTATTTGGTTTAAATATTAGAAACAATATATGTTCTAATGAACAGATCTAGTCTATATCACATAACATTACAAAGGGTATTTGTTCACATGTATAATCAGTTATTTATTTCATATCTTTGATTCATATGGAAATATTTTTTTGTCCAATTCTCACCTCAAAATTTCTAACACTTAGTCTGACATCCATGGAGCCTTGGTATGCATTTTTGTGCTCTGCTTTAGTGATAAACCAAATAGTCAAATACATCATTTCAAATTTTATTCTTTAAAAGTATTCTTTGAAAGAATATTACCTTCATTACTGTTTTGTGGTACAACAGTGACAACCAGTGGCTGCTAGATTTCACTTTAGGCTGACAATTTATTGCAGGTATTGTATAAATTAACAAAAATTTGTATCTAGCTTTAATGACTGGCACTCAAATAACTTGCTTTTTATTAATCTTCATCCTTTCTTCTACTAAAAAGAGGTATACATCTATCACACATCTATTTAAGAAATATTTTGTTTTATTAACTGAGTATCTGTGATATAGATTAAAATGGTTTTATTAAGAGGTCAATACAAATGCTAATATATTGGAGGTGTCTGAATTATTCTTAATGGGCTTACTCTATGTTATATAAAAAACAAATGACCTATTATTTTTTCTTTTGCCTACAAGGAAAAAAAAAGAACTGCTAGGTATATGTGAAAAACAGGTCAAAGTACTCCATGGGCAAACAGTTGGGGATTGTATAATTATTCACTACCTGAACATCCCAGATTGGTCTCATCTTTGCTTTCTAAAAGGACCATTATTTCTTTCAAATGGAGAGTTTAATGGAGTAAAGCTTTGCTCAAAGTAATGAGCTGAATAATGTGGAGTTCAACTTTGGATTATGGACTTGTGGAGACTCTGAGCAGTTAAAGCTAATGATTTAATCCCTGTATTTATTTTATATTTATTCAGACAGATCTATTCATATATTCTTGAAGCTCTCTCTGAGACACAGTAAACTGGAAATAGCCTGTTCCCTTTTTTCCCTCTAGAATCTATGATATTCCTATTCTGTCTAATTTTTTTTTTTTTTTTAGAATAGTTTCAAACCTTCATTTCCTCCTCACTGGCACTGCTCTAGGAGTGCTTATGGCAAATTTGCTTCTGTAATCATAACTTGAACCCATCTGGGGACGAGATTGGCTACAAGCTTAGTATTTCCACTTAACATATTCATGATTAGCATGCACAGAAGGAGTAGAATTAGGATGAATGTTTTTGGAACAGTACAGATAAATCCTCATAAATGTAGTACAACAGCTCTGGAAATGCACAGTGCAGAAATGTAATGAAGCTGAACTCTGTAGAGAGTTTGGTATTCTCAGTACCATGCCTCTCCTAATGAACTCATTTAGATTAGAAAATGGATTTAATATTTTATTGGAATTAACCTGAGCCAGTAAAGAGGATTACAATTTCTTTCCATAAATATAGTGATATTACAGGGTGAGGTAGCATGTTACATGAATATTAAGCACTTTATGAACATTGTCATGAAGCCAAAAGGAGTAAGGTGATTATATTTTAATATAGTGGTACTGTTCTTACAATAATTAAATTTGAATAGCAGTAAAAGAATATTTTTAAAAGATTTAAATTTGAATTTTGTTGCATTTTCAGAGCTAAAATGCCATGTGATTAAAATTAAGCTCAGGATAGAACATTTAAGTAACCAGCCTCAGTAGAAATTGTATTTTCCCAAGTGAGAAATAAACAACAAACAAATTTGTTGTTGAAAAAAAGGGAGAAACTAGGCTTCTGAGTTTGACTAAGAAGAAGAATTATCTTCTCATCAATCTGAAGAAAGTTTATTTACTCACTCCTGGCTATTTGGTAGATAAGGGAGCCAAAAACCAGAACTCAATTGCCTTATAGAGGGGTTCTTTTCCCTGTCATCTTTTGTTTTGTCCAAACTTACACTTTTTTTTGAACGATGAGTGAATCTTTTTCATGTAAGATACATATACAGTCTATAAAGAAAGAAATTCATGGGAAATCAAATAATATGTATGCTTTTTCTTTCTTAACACTCTCTAGCTCTAAACTACTTCTACCATTAATTTTTGTAAATTTAGCTAATGAATTACAGGCAAGGGAACTAATACCACACCTTTGTAATCTTAAAGAAAATAAAAGAAGAAAACCTTTAACATGACTTTGATCTAGGCTTAAACAAAAGGCATACTTTGGCCCTGGAGTACCATTTCTACCCATTTTGTGAAGTCAGCTACTGTACATCTGTGCACATGAGCATTCACTGATTTTACAGAATAAAGTGCAGTGAGTACTGCATGCCAAAGGCTGAGGTTAGGTCTTCAGGCTATGGAGAAATCTGATTAAAGCTGAAAACAGGCTGTAAAGCTCTTCAGGCATGTACATAGAGTTAGTTTAAGAAAAGCTTCCCACCCCTCTTGTGTTCCACCTACGCTAGTGAAACTTTTTTGCTTTAGTTGAGGAAAGGCATGTGAGAGTCTGTTCTACGTGCAGGTTTCAGATTTCTCCAAGCCATATATGCAAAGGGTTCCACGATTGATGTTCTTTTACATTTCAGTCACACTAGGGCTTTGAGATAATGCTATTAAACGAGCTGAAGAAAATCAGTTACTTGCTGAGTATGCAGGGGAAAAACAGGCTCCAAACAAGAAATGTCAGCATTAGTGCTGAGCAGCTGGTGAAACTCTATGGCATAAAGGCTGGTAAGGCCTGCAGTGGGAAGGTCTTTTCAAGGGAATGTGTCCTGCTGGAGTATTGATGAAGAAAGCATGCTGGGGAGCCACAGTGGAAACAGTGGCAAGTAAAAACAGGGAGGAGAGGGAGAAACTGCCAGGAGCTTGGAATTCTCCATTCCCACAAAGATCCAGGACAAGCCTTTTGCTCTAATGACAATGTTTCTCTAACAAAAAAAAAAAAAAAAAAAAAAAAAAAAAAAAAAAAAAAAAAAAAAAAAAAAAAAAAAAAAAAAAGGAAAAGAGAGATGGAGGAAAAACTTTCATATTAAGAGCGATAATAAGACATTTTAAATCAAATGTACTGTGAAAACCTTATTTGGATATCGAGTGACAAAACTATTAAACAATTATATTTATGAGACAATTGTAAATTAGAACATTAATGACTATTTTATGTATTAAGAAATTTTATTGTCATATTTAGGTAGAATAAAGGTAATACATTTTTAGGAGTTCTTAAATATTAGAGACACATATATAGAAATACAGATGAAAGCTCTACTGTTTAGGATTATCATAAATATAGTTGTTTAATAGTTTTATTCACTCGGTATCCAAATAAGGTTTTCACCGTACATTTGATTTAAAATGTCTTGTTATTGCTCTTAATATGAAAGTTTTTCCTCCATCTCTCTTTTCCTTTTTTTTGATGTTTGTTTGTTAGAAAAACATTGTCATTTTTTTTTTAGAATTTCCCACAGTCTGGATTTGAATCTTCATGGTATCTTTTAGCATATTTTTCTAGTCCCTGTGTGTTGTGTTCATTGGTAGTGAATTTTAAAGCTTGATCACTTAAAACTTATTGGATTTTGTTGATCAATGTCACCCCTATAATTTTTAAAATTTTATTTTATTAGTTTCAAGTATATAGTACATTGGTTAGACATTTGTATAGTTTATAAAACAATCTCCCTGATTGCTTTTTCTCTCCTCTACTCTCTACCTACCCATTACATTAAAGCTAACTGCATTCCCTACGTTGTGTTCTCATCTCCGTGACTATTTATCAATTACTAATTTGTACTTTTTTAACCCGTAGTCCCTTTTTCCCAGTCCCCTAACCTCCCCTCCTCTGTCACCAGATTGTCTCTATATTTGTGAATCTGTTTTTGATGAGTTTGTTCTTTTTGTTCCTTAGATTTTGCATAATGGTAAAATCAAATGTATTTAATTTTTAAAAAAGCTTGATCAGATTCAGATGTGATATTATTTTTAAATCTTCATTAGTGATGACATGTATTTTTATTAGGAAATATAATTTTGTGTTTCTTTCTGTTATTTAATGTTAATTAATAATTAATGTCCCCATCTATTAATATTATCAAAATGGTAATGCTTTGTTTCTTTTCATTCTTTTTCCATTTGTTACCTGGATTACTTGTAGAAAGGCAAATATTCTTTCTTTAGTTGCTATTTGGTAAAGTTCATATAGAAAATGCAGAATTTTTTTTCCTTTTACCAGTTTTTAAAATACAATTTGCTCTCTGCATCCAAGGTTTTAACCAACTGAGAATAAAAAAATATTAGGAAAAAATGTTACAGTAACAAATACTGTGTAGTCAGGCCTAAGATGGTTGTGTCAGTACAGAACATATACAAACTTTTGTTGTTGCTGTTCATTATTATCTAAACAGTATAACAACTATTTACATGGCATTTACATTGTATCAGGTGTTATATGCAATCTAGAGGTAATTTAAAGAATATAGGAGGATGCAAAAGAGTTATATGAAAAAACTATGCTATATAAAGAACTTGAACACCAAGATATTTGGTGTCAGAGATGGGGTCCTGGAACTAATTCCTCTGCAGCAAGCTAGGAATTACATAGGTGTGTTAATTAATGTGTTTCAATGATGACCAAACAGAATTTATTTTGTCTTTTAGTATAATTATGAATTCATTAGTTTGAACATATTTAATGTGTTTTCTCCATTACAGTGGTTATCCTTCTTATCCATTCTTGCGGCCAATGAGAGTCTAGTCAAATTGACTTATAACTTTTTTAGTATGACTGGAATAGTCATTAATCTGTTTCTTGCTAAGTGTTATAAACTTCCATACTCATCTTGTATGTATTCAACTCTACACCTAGAATGGACATTTTCCCAAAGAGTTATTTTAATTTATATGCAACTGTAGGTCATTAATTTTAGGCCTTATCAGTGAGTGCTGAATTTTATTTATTTTTAAATTTAATTTAAATCTTCTTTGTGCCACACCAAGAATACCAATTTCCAACAATTCTAACAATAGAAGAAAGATATCACATAACTGCTCATCCGCTTTCTCCAACAAAATATAAAACAAATCATTGACAATCATAATTTTTACAAACAATGTGATTATAAAAATTAGCGTAAATTTTTTTAGTTAAATTACTATATTAAAGATTCTTGAAATAGCTACTCTCTGTGTTTGTGACATTAACAGGTTACACAATTTTGTTCATTTATTTATTGTTATTTATAATATTCTTTTTCTATTTTCAGAATTTTTAAAAAAAATAGATGAAAAACATTTGTATTTAAAGATGTTCAGCTCTTATTTTTTTGCCCTTGATACTATATCCTCACTCTACCTATAGGTAAACATTAAAAAAAAAATCTTGTTTTTTTAATTCAATTGTTGGTTTGTCAAATATAAGCATATATTTACATTCTGTTTTTGGGTAAACTGTGATATAATATATTTATTTTACTTTTCCTTCTTTTTCATTCAACTAATGATTAAGAGATTACTCTGGAGTAGTATATAGAAATATCCTCATTTATTTTTACAATAGCAGAGTGTTCTACTTTGTGGAACACACTATAATTTATTAAACAAATTCTATATTGATAGATATTTGGATTATTTTCACTTTTTTACTAATATAAAAGTCAATAATAACCTTGTACATATTCTATTTTATATTGTTGCTAGTATATCTTTGGTATACATTCCTAGAGATGGGATTATTGGGTCATATGTAAATAAATCATTAATTTCAGTAGATATTATTAAATTTTTTATAACAATTGTACTACTTTAGGCAGGTTTATTTTTGTCTTTTAAAAAGATCTCTTTGAATGTCTTTTGGTGATAAAGGTGTTATATTTTGCTTTACTTTAAATGTGTTAAGCTTATTTATATATATTAATAAGATTGATGTATTTAGACTTAGCCCTGTCTTATTATGTTATATGAATGAGCCTTTTCTGTTTCTGACCAATGAACTATATAAAACATCCAATGCCTATAGGACGTAATAAAAAGTTCCTATAAATATTTTGTCAATTATAATCATTTTTGAGTATACATGCTTTTAGAATCTCTTGTTGGAAAAGCAAGAGTATTTAACCAAATATTCTGTCTGCTAAAACTTAGTGGACATAGAATCATAGTACTTTTGCAGTGTCACACCTAGTATAAATCTATTTGCTACTGTACTGAATAAAAGAGAGAAAGATGCTATGGGGTGATTCATGGTTGACATGAAGAAATTAGTGAACTCCCCCTAAGTACTATCAACTTACTATAAGTTAAAACTCTTCTTCCATCTGCTTCTCATATGTCTGTTTCCAATTCTGCATGTAGCAATGTCAAGAGCAGCAGTGGGAATTTTTACCTGGTTACTGCATTTCATCGTAAGTCTGATTTTATGATTTGTATTTGGGTCCAAAAGGATCCATATTGAATGAATCTCTAGGTTCAGATTATCCTTTGCCATCAGATACATTTACTGTTTAATATGTATGACTTATCCCTTGCTGAATATTTGTTGCAACTGAGACTTCTTACTTGACTTGGTATTTGGTGCATAAGATTAGTTCTGTCCTGCAGTTCTACTTTGTACCATAGGCAATGCTCTTTGAATTCAGTGTTTTAAACAGTCATTATTTTCATTGTAATCTACAAAATCTGAAAACAAAAATAGATCCCGTGGGCTATTTCTAATATTTTTTCTTTCAGCAAGTTTGAGAATAACATATACATGCAGGCATATAGTTTATATAATTTGGATGGTTTCAGTCTACATTTTTTCACATCATTTCATTGTGTTATTTCATCTTTTAGAAAAACTAATATGTGGAGTTTGAATAAATGAAAAAAAAAAGCAAAAAGAAAATATCTTCTAATGTTGGAAATACATATGATAAGTTGGATTCTACTGCCATTTACTAATTTTTAAAATTATCTTTAGGTCAGTGTAGTGATTAAAAATGACAAAAAAAACTTATTTTCTTGGTAAGTTATCTACACAAGATAACTACATTATTGTTACTGAATAAAGAAAGATTCTTTTCTAAATGTGTCTTTAAAACATTCTTGTTGGTATGATTGATGCTCTTTATGAAGACAGAATGATCTAATGAATGTGCTAATAATTTGTAGAGTTTAATGTTAAGAATTGTTGGGAAGTGAGAAAGTAAGGGAAAGGAGTAACTAATGGGTGGTCGAGAAGCCAGTCTCAACAGCTGATAAAATAATTTTAATGTTCCAGAAGAAAGAGAGAGAGAAATCAGTGAGGACAACTGTGTATATATTTGTAGCACCTTACATTGAAGTGAGATGGTTGGGGTGGGGTTGGTACTCAATAGTTTACATGAACTAATCTGTAAACATTTGGCTGGAACAATAAATAGACAGACTAAGTTTCTCTTTTTCTACTTATTATTATTCTGCTTCATACTAAAATTAAAATCATAATGTAGCATAAGATTTTGTCCAAGAAAGGAATCTTTGAAGTTATCTATGTTCCTTGATAAAGAGAACAATTATTCGGAGATATATCTATCGCTGTCATTTGAAATCTTTGTGAATGTTACCAAGAAGAAAAAGCACAATGGTTTAAATATAGCCTATTTCGATTTTGATGTCTTTAATTGTTGGACACCTTTTCTTGTATTAAGATGTTATGTACTTTCCTGTACTTTCCTAAAATAAATTCTAGTCCTGGTATCTAGAAAAAATTAATGTAAGATCAGACTCAATTTAGAAGAGAGAAAAGTCCTTCAAATATCTGAGGATAAAGATCAAGTAAGTCCTAGATATTTCCCTCGCCGGTTACCATGCCAAGCTTTCTCTTAGTAGATTAAAAATTCCTCGGGACAAAATCTACCTGTATCAGTACAAACTTTTAAAATACAACATCTTATACTGAAACAATACTTAAAATATTTAAAAAAAACAAATCTAACATTTGGTTAATCTACTGTATCCTTAAGTTTAGACACCTTTTTCATTAATAATTTACTTTTTAATATTGAGTTATATTTCTGTTATTATTTTAGTCAGCAAAAACTTTCAGGCATTTTTAAATGTAAAGTACTTTTTATCAAGCTTTTCTAAAAATATAATAATAAAATTGATTCTTGAAAGCCCATTTCAGGATTTTTATTTTGGTTAAATTGATTTGTGTTTGTTTGGGTTCATCATTTACCCTGCTGTTTTTATTTTTGAATCTTGATAATGTCATTAATAGCATTAGTTAATCTTCTCAGTTTTGGGTCATCTGAAAATTTAATCAGCATAATTTTTCTTTTTATATCTCAGGCATTAATAAAAAAGTTGACTGGCTCAGAGTCAAGGACAGAGTACAAAAGTATACTATTATAATCATCTTTCTAGTTACATATTGATCCACAGTTCAATATTTTTGTGTATTCATTTAACAAATATCTATTGAGTTTTTATTATGCATCAGTGACTAATCAAGGTACTGGGAATATGACAATGAAAACATACTACATGTTTGTCTTCCCAGAGTAGGCAGGGCTGCTAATAACCTATATGACACCTTTGCACAATTTATTTTTAAAAAGCACACCATCAGGTGAATTCTAGGCATTTTTAATGAATAAAAGTTACATTTTTTGGTGAGGGGAAAGCCAAGTGCCAGATGAATGAATTGTTAGGAGATGGCTGAACTTCAGTTTCCAAAATGATCTGCAGGTGACATTTTTATTCAATGTACAACCTGAACAACTTTTCATAATGACCCTTGTACATTCTTATATATTCAACTCTTTCATGCCCTTATTAATTTTTGTTATTCAGTTTCATTATTCAATGTTCATACTTGTTATCATGCTCTTAGAAGAGTGATATGTTAATAAAAAATGAATAAATAACCTCCTTTATGAGAGTTGTAAGAACAAAGAATAGAAGAAATTCAACCAAGGCTTGTTCTTCTACATAATCTAAATATCTTTCCAAGAGAAAAATTACAGTTGCTATTGAAAATTATGGAAGAAACAGTTATCTCTGGATCATAATCTGGGCTCTTCTTTCTGTTGCTTTTGATTATAATTCAGGTGGCTGACTGATAAGGGATTCATTTCCCAAAGCCTTTGCTCCTTATTTTTATGGCCCATGTGCTAGAACTCGGCAATGAAAAGCAACAGAATTGATGCATTACATTTTTAGGCCAACGACCTTGAGATATGGTTGTGCCTTCCTCATTCTTTCCCTAACCAGATCTGAAAGGTAAAGGCACGATGTTTTCCTGTGGGAGTTCTCAACAATTTTAGTCCCAGATCTCACAAACATCTTTTTTAAGGAAATGTGCTCCATATGTCCAATTTCCTGGTTCATGTAGAAACTTTACAGAACTTAAGTTGCTGATCCAGTGGCAGTGAGGAAGGTCCTTCTGCTTTCAATTAGGCAAGCCTAACGTCATGTTAATAATAGAATGGCAGAGAAGAGGTTAAAATTGTAGTCTCTTGAATTTGAATTAAGCAGTAGAAATGATGACATGACTAATATTGTTTTGAGACAAGAAATAGAGTCATTTAGAGTTCTAGAAAATAGTATTCTTTGGAAAGATGAGTAAAGATGGGTTATGAAAAAGTTTTCTAAAGACTGTTTAATACTTATACAAAGAACATCAAATATGTGTGTACATAATCATATACAATAATGATAAACTCACAATAATAATGCCTATTAGGTGTGAATTATTGTTATGACCTTTCCCAGGGAGGAGATGCAGAGGGAAGTGGGCTCCTAATTAATTAATCTTTGGAATTTATTAGCTGCAAAGGGGGGAAATGTATTATTTGATACATACTTTTAAGACTAATGTTGCAATAATTTCTTGAACTCATTTGGTATAAGAATTGGATGAATGACCATAAAGTACTGTATATACTTGTCTAGCATCTGTTAAGGGAAAAAAAAATCTGTTTCTAAAAGCTAGTATTAACACTAAAAAAATCTTTTCTTATCATTTCTTAGTTAAGAAAAAAAATCAGTAATTATATTTATTGAGAAACATCTCATAATGCTATGATAAAAAATACTTTCAGAGACTATAACTTAATAAATTAAAAAGAAGAAAACTGGATAACATTTGATAATTCTAAGAATGATATATAATTTATTTTTGATTATTTATTATGTGATATGGGAAAATACTGAACAAGTTCCAATTTGAGGGTATCTATAGTTACCATTATATATTACACAATTCTTCATTAGGTTTTGTCTTATGGTTTTTAGAAAACTTGGAAAAACAGAATTATTGATAAGAAATGGTGAATTCTCATTTTTCTTACTTTAAGCCACTTCTCTCCCTGTATTCAGCACATGCACTATTATTTATAAGAGTTAAGAAGCATACTTACATACTCCACTGAACACAAAATTAACTACAGAGAACAGAAAATGACTTATTTTCCCCCAAGCAAATACAGATTGAAATAGAACATGAAGATGGGAAAATAGAGTCTATTTTGATTTATCGATCCTAAGACTTTTTATTATTCTGTTCCTCAAACACTTCCTCTATCTCTCTGTCCTTTGAGCACCAAGGACTTTGGATATATCTTTTGATGTTGCTCTCTCAATCTCTCTCTCTCTCTCTCTCTATATATATATATATCTATATATATCTATATATATATATATATATAGATATATATATATATATATATATATCTTTTTTAGTAGCCTTTTTTTCCCAGTGGTTCTGGTTCTCATGCTTGTATGAAGTTTTGCATGGAATTTATGTACTTTTTTATGGTGAATGATAAATAAGAACAAAGGACAGAATGAGTGAGAATAAACACTATAGTCTAATGCAAATATTGATGGTAAGACAGAGCTGAGGGGCATACAAATGGAGGCGTCTTAGAAGCACAAACATATTTTTTAAGGCGATGTGAGCCATATGTCCAATTTCCTGGTTCATTTAGAATCTTCACAAGACTTGAGTTGCTGATCTAGTGGCAGTGAAGAATGTAGACAAAGATTCCTTCTGCTTTCAATTAGGCAAGACTCTAGGTGACTTAGCCTGGACAGCTTGTAGATAAACCTACTAAATCAGGTTCTACAAACTCTTGGTTAGTGCAAATTCCTATAGACTCTAGAAATAAGTTGCCAAAGAATTATGGTGTATGCAATTGCGAATTTTATTTTTTGTGTCCAGGTTTTTGTGTACATTTGAGTGATAGATTGGGAAAATTTTTGGTCATGAACTAGATAATAAATATCATTTTCAAAAAAAAACTTCTTCACATTTCTCTTTGAATTTCAGACACACAGTTTTCAGCTTCTAATAACTCTTTGATTTGGGTCTAGTGATCTTTTAAAAAATTGTTCCTAGTATAGGAAATGTTCAAAATAATTATCAGTGAAAGATAATGAAGCATTGTTGGCCTATGGTTTAAGAAATGCTTAAGATTAATATTATCATAATATGAAAATACTGCAGTATTTCTTTTAGAGTAAAAATATAATTTAATTTTATAAATAATAATTTTTGTTGTGAAATCAGTGAAACTTTCTTTGGTTAAAAAATTGCTTAATTCAGATGCACAAACAAGATCTATAATTATGAGACTGAGTTTAGCAGTTACTCTGAGCTTTTCTCCCTTTTCGGCAGCTTCAGGGAAAAAGAAGAAATTCAACTTTAGCTATTCAATGGGAATCTAGTACTTTTTTAATCACTAGAGTTTTCCTCTGAATGAATCTGAACCTACTTTCAGGACCAAAGGGTTCAACATTATTTATTATTCTACTGTTCTGCTTCTGAAATCAGATGTGCTGTTTTAGTTTCGACTGTGAATTTTTTCTAGTGTCTGAGCTTATTATCATACATCGGTTTAAGCAGACTCTCATTTTCTCATGTTTTGCTCCTCTTCCTTCCTTTTGGTTCTTCTGCATGATTTCCCTGTCCTCACTGTCTGCTTTGTGTTTCCTTGCTCATTTTACAGCCAGCTTGTCTACTACTGCATATCTATTCTCCTAGGAAGGCATTTAAATGGCTTGTTGTTTGCAGCCCACTGCACTCTAGGGCTGTGAATGGAAATAAGAGAAGGGCTTGTGGATATTTCCCATTGTCCTTAAATATCCAGGGATCTTCAGTGTGATGAATTAACTGAAGATTGTAAGAAACAGAAACAAATAGATACCGTTTCATTTTTAAATCCATATTATACAATTTTTGTGATGAATTTTTTTTTCTGTGATTCATCTAGTTTCTTTTTGCTTGATTTTGCAAAGCAGGCTGAAACACATTTTATTTTATTTTATTTTCTGTGAGTCAGCCTGTACAAAATTTGAAGCCCCTATCTTTGGATTTGTACCAAAATATTATAATTAAATGTATATAATAACTTAATTAAGATTCTTTCAAATCAACTCCTCTCTTATTTATTCTATTTTCAAGAAAGGATCATTAAAATGCCCCCAAATCTCAGTTCCTGTTTATGTTTTTTTTTCTCTTAGATATGTAATAGAATATTAATTGATGCATTGTCTTAAATACTCTGAAGGCTATCAACACTACTACTTTCAATCTTACAGACTGGTTACAGGGAGCACACATTTTATAAGTCCTCATCTTTTTTCTTTTAATCCTGAGTGGACTCAGTGAAGTGAGCAAGCATTTTCTTATAGCACTTACAAGACATGATTTTCATCTATCTGCTTTTGTCTGACTAGTAAAAGAATGCACACCTTGTAAGAGATTACAAGAATCCCGTTTTGCTCCCTCTTTACTCATACAGATTTTCAGATGGCTGTAATCAAAATTCTGCAGCTTTCTCTCTGATGTTATGTTCTTTACATGACATCTAGAGGCCAAAACTGATGTGAGCTGTAATTAAACATCCCACGTGGTTGTGCAGACCCTTGGTATATCAGGGATAGGAATCACACTGTCTGCATACTTAAATTTACAGATCATCCTAGCACTAATCTATATTCTGAGTGATGCACAGTTTGATCCCATCATCCGACAGATATAAAATATATAGGAAAAGAAAGCAGACTTATGAGGGAAAAAAAGACTTAAAAAAAAAAAACACCTTTCTTCAAGTTTATATTTTATATGCAATGATGTCTGCTGTTAATTTCCATATAAATTGTGAAATAATCTAATTAGTGTTCCTGACATTTACCCATGACAGTCAAAATCCTACTGGTAATCAATAATGTAAATGTAAAGTGGCTGATTAAATTTCCTTTTCCATCAAAAATTTTAAGAGTAAAAATTTATTTTACTGTCCCTTTAGTATTCTCAGAGCACTACGCTGACTCTAGCTTTAATCTGCCAATTCACAGAAGGCACAGAAAAGAATTTAACTCATGTGGAGGATAATTGATACTGTCACCACTTGGCTATAAAGCAATTCTCTGAATTTTTTCAATAGTCCCCACAAAATAAATATTAGAATTAGAATATCACTAAGTTGTAATTAAGAAAATATTTCAAACTTTTTTTCTAAATATTTGAATATCATAAAATTTAAATCCTACCTTTTTATAATTGAATCATGGGGATAAATACAAACGTTTAAAATCTTTATATACTGTGATGATGCAATGAAATTAACATTTGTGTTCCCCCATTCATATGTTGAAATCCTAACCCCCAATATGACAATATTAGGAAATGGGGTGTTCGAGAGATAATTATTAGGTAATGAGGATGTAGTCCTATGAATGGGATCAGTGCCATTGTACAAAAGGACTTCTGAGAGCTTGCTGTCTTTCCCTCATGTGAGAATACAAAAAGAAGTCAGCAGTCTGTAACCCAAAAGAGGCTCTCACTCAAACCCAAATATGCTGGCACCCTGATCTTAGACTTTCAGATTCCAGCACTGTGAAAAACAAATTTCTGTTTTTCAGAAAACTCCCATTTTGTAATACTTTGTATTAGCAGCCTGAACTAAGACAAATGATAACATAAACTACACCTTTTAAAAATATATCAGCCCCCCACACACATATATACACACATATATATAGTGCACACACACAGTTGATTCCATAGATATTTACTAATATTTACATACAAATCTGATTTAAAATTATATTATTCTAACTCATTCAAACAATGTTAGAGTAAATAACTATTTTTATGTGCATATTTCTGTGTGCAAACATGGATATATGTTGTGTGGTGACCCTGATCGATCTCCTGCCTTATACAATGCCCTGTTTTACAATTGTCTATGTCTCTGCATTCATGTCGCTTGCTGCATCCTACTGATGCTTTATGGTACATATTGACCACATTTTACCGACCATCTCTGGTGATAAACACCGAGAATGCCCATGCTTTCTATTACCAGAAAAAGTGCTAAGATGAGTCCTCTATAAATATCATCACACTGATTTGTGCAAGTATTTTTTAAAATATATACAAAAACTGAGGTTTCTGTGTCATAGAAAACATGTACACATAATTTTGCTAAATATTGCCAGATGGCTTTCCAGAATGGTTGTTGCAGTATTCACTGTCAGCCGGGCATGAAAGTTCCTGTCTATTCACATTTTTGCCAATAATTGAGATGATCCCGTGTTTTGATTTTCAACATTTTGATGAATCTAAAATTATATCTCATTTTTATAATTTGCAATTATTTAATTAATAGTAATTTTGAACAACTGTACATGTGTTTATCAGACATTTCTCAGACATTCTTGTTCTGGAAATAAACTTCCAAACCTTTTGTTCATTTTTCTATCAAGTTTTCTGTCCTTTTCTTGGAGATTTGCAATTACTTGTATATTCTCCTTTTTAATTACTTACTAGTTTTAGATGTTGTAAACATATTCTTTCAATCTTTCCTCTGTTAAATGGTACTTAATTTTGATGTCAAATCAATTGTTTCTAGTTTATGATTTTTGCCTTTTGGATATTTTAAATACTTATTTCTGTACACCTATAGCACAGATATCTTCTTAAATAAGTAAATTAGCTTTATACTTACCTTTATTAATTGGGCCTTTAATCTGAAAGACATATTTATCTATATGTAAAGTAGGGATCCAGATTTAATTTTCTCCATATAGTAAGAATTTTTCCTACAATATCATAAAAAAATCTGTTCTCTGCTCATGTCTTTGTGATGCTACATTCTCCCCACAGATTTATTGAGATATAATAGACATATCACATTGCATAAGTATTATAAAATATACAATATGATAATTTGATATGTTTATATATTGCAAAATAATTACTACAATACAGTTAGTTAACGCATCATCACTGCACATACATTTTTTTTTTAGTAAGAACATTTCAGATTTACTCCCTTAGCAACTTTCAAATATATAACATAGTATTATATGTTATATATTAAATACCCAGAACTTTTTTGTCTTGTAACTAGAAGTTTGTACCCTTTGAATAATCCCTATTTGTGTCTTTTTCTGTCTAATATAATGTCCTCAAGGTCCATCCATACTTTTGGATTTTTTTCTTTTTTATGGCCAAATAATTTTTATGTCCAAAAAATATTTCACTGTGTGTGTGTGTGTGTGTGTGTGTGTGTGTGTTTATGATTTTCTTTAATCACAAGTTGATAGACACTTAGCTTGTTTCCATATGTTGGCTATTGTACATAATGTTGCAATGAACATAGGAGTGCAGATATTTCTTCAAGATAGTGATTTCATTTTCTTCAAATATGTACCCAGAATTGGATTGTTGGATTACATGGTAGTTCTATTTTTTGTTTTTAATTTCTTAAGGAAACTTTGTAATGTTTTCCATAGTGGCTATATCAATTTGCATGCTCACTGACACTGCACGAGGGTTTTATTTTCTCTGAATGCTTTCCAATACTTATGGTATCTTTTTGATAATGCCCATTTTAATAGCTATGAGATGATATCTCATTATGTTTTTCATTTGCATTTGCCTGATTATTAGAGATGTTGAGCACATTTTTATGTGCTTGTTGGCCATATGTATGTGTTCCTTAAAAAATGTCTATTTAGTCATGTCCTATTTTTCAGTTGAATGATGATGATGATGATGATGATGATGATGATGATTTTGCTATTAATTTATGAGTTCCTTATATATTTTTGGACATTAATCCCTTATGTGATATATGGTTTGCAAATATTTTCCTCTCTTTTATAGGTTGCCTCTTCATTCTGTTCATTGTTTCTTTTGCAGAAACTTTTTATTTTCATGTAGTCCTACTTGCTAATTTTTGCTCTTGTTGCTTGTGCTTTTGGTATCAAATGTAAATGATTATTGCCAAAACCAATGTCAGATAACTTTTTTCATTATTTTTTCAAGGAGTTTTATGGTTTCAGGTCTTACATTTAAGTTTTTAATCTATTCCAAGTTAATATTTGGGAGAGGTGTAAGAGAGGGGTCTAATTTCATTATTTTTTATGTGGATATGCAATTTTTCCAGCATCATTTATTGGAAAGACTGTCTTTTTTTTATTGGATATTTTTGGCTCTCTCAACAATTGTTAGCTGACTGTTTATGTATAGGTTTATTTTGGAGCTCTCTGTTCTATTCCATTTGTCTGTGTTTGTTTTTATGCCAAAACCATACTGTTTTGATTACTATAGCTTTGTAATATAGATTGAAATCAGAAAGTGTGAGCCTCTCATTGTGCTCTTCTTTTTCAAGATTTCATTGGCTATTTGGAAGTCTGATATGGTTCCATATGAATTATAGATTTTTTTTCATATACTTGTCATAAATACCATTGAAATTTGGACAGGAATTGCATTAAATATATAGAGGGCTATGGGTCGTATGGCTATTTTAACAATATTAATTCTTCTGATTGTGGTGCCATCTTATTATATATCAAGTACCCATACATACATCCTCTTTATTCTTCTATTTATTTATTTACCTGTGCCTCACTAATACTGCACTCTTACTTTGTGTTAAGCTTTTTAACTATGTATTCCAATTGGTTGAGTCACATATCTTTGTTCTTTATCTAAATTAACATACCTATAAATGAATATTTATATTCAACATGAATATTAGAATTAGTTTGTTAAGTTTTAAATACGGGGTTGACGTTCGACAAGAATATTATTAAATTTGTAGATTTGGAGAGCAATTTAACTACTTCCCTATATGCACATAAAATATTTCCCATACTTAGTTATTTTATGCTTTTTAATAGAATTTATATATTTTCTCCAGAAAGTTGTTAGATATTTTTTTGATTGAATTGATTCCCAAATGTTTAATCATTTTATTGAGAATGAGAATTATGCTTCATTTTCTATTATATTTTCTAATTGGCTGTTGCTTATAAGGAAAAATATATAATCCCAAGTTAATTATGTGTTCAGAAAGCTTGCTGAACTTTCTTAATAGTTCTAATACTAAACTTTCTTAGTAGTTCTAATACTTGTTTTTTTCTCTACTGTATTTTTTATGGCTTATTTTATCATCTGGGCTAGATTCATTGACCTAAGAAAATATGCTCAATATCCATCATTTGCCCCTTCAGATCAGCTTCTTATTCTCTACCTTCCTATGTGCCCTGAGAAGCTGTATCACAGAATCCACTAGCTGATTTCTTTGACTTCTGGCTTCTGATTGTATTCAGTTAATTAGAATCGCTGGCAGGAGATCAGAGACTAGCAGTCAAATGAGGTTAGTGTATATTTTTCCCTGGTTCCCTTACAGCCTTGCTGTTACTCTAGCAGTAGTTGAATTCCTCTACTGATGATCACAGCTCCTGTTGATAGCTCTCTCTCTTACAGCTATAATTCTTTTTCTGGCTCTTGTAAACATTTATTTTTCTGTTCAGGCTTAGGAGTGGTAACAGCTTCCATTATTGCCAGCCTGAAATACTGTCTCATCATTTGTTGGTTTCCATTAGCTATGTTCACAAAATAAGAGAAAAAGATTCAGCATTGGGCATTGAGCCACATTTAGAGGAAACTACAGCCAATTTCTTCCATGCCCCCCCAAACCTTTTATCTCCTCTTTTTGCCCTTAAACCAATGTCAGAGGATCTCCAAACATTTTAGTATTAGGAGGATAGGAAGTAAACAAAACAAAACAAACAAAACAAAAAACAAGGTATGAGAGAAAGGAACACTCAGGCTTACCAGGCTACCCACTTGACTTCTGTGTTAAAGCAATAAAGGGCTGGGTAGAAAAGAAGAAGCTTTAAATCAGTTGGATTTTTTTTATCATTTAAGTGATATGAATGAAAGTGAATGATTTTTATTTTAATTATCTAGATGTGCCCAGGAGAAGCTGGTTTTGTCTAAAATTTCAAATGTAGGCAGAGAAGAACAAAGAACAAATCTGCAGATTTTGATTAAAAGACAGATGAAAAAAATGTTTTTATTTTCTTTCTATCTTATTGAGTTAAACTCATTCAGTAAAAGGGTTACTCATATTTTGCAAGATGTGGAAGTTCATTTGCATGGATATTTCTCATATATGTCTGTTCATAGTACTGGGCTATCAAAAGATAACAATTTTTTAAAGCAAGTTATAAAAACTATATAAGATGTTTTAAAATTGTGATATAAGAGTTAAAGATGTACATTGTAAGAAAATTAAAGAAAGAAGTAAAATTCTAAGACTAATCAGCCAAATTTCAGAATGTGGCTGTTTTAGACCCAGTAAGAGTTATCTTTAAACTTTCAGTGTTTTTCAGCCGAAGACATCCATAGATATCTCTGTAGTTAAACAAATTTGGTTATTACTTCTTGCAATGAGAGACAACACAACCCATGGAGAATCATGGGCATTTCAATATAAGTGTGTTAGAAAATACTTATAGGATTCAGGCTTGTGTTAGGTAATTTTGGATGTGTTAAGAAAGCAAGAGTTTGCTCTGGATTGACTAGGTACATTAATACATTGTTTCTAAAAAAGATAGGGCTAGAATGAGGCTAATGACATAATTGATAAAGAAGCAACAGTTATTCTTATTATTCAGGAGGCTGGTCACTTTTGTGGCTCGAAGATTGTTCATGATTTGTCTCTTGTCTTTGTTGTCATTCATAATAGTTTCAGAATGCCTTTGTATGAAGTTGATGTTCCTTTAAATTGGTTATGTCTAACAAGAGAACACTAAGACCTAGCTTTGAGTGCCAGACTAAGGTCTTAGCAACAGCAAGACCTAGCTGGTAGATCAGGCCCACTCATGAATGGCAAGGGATGCTTTCACTTTCTCATATCCAATTTAATCAATAAGCCTTGTTTCAAGAGAAACACTTTCAAATGGATGATGATAAAGAGGTAATAGAATTTCTAAAAGTTCTCAACAACTGTGTGCAGAGAACACTTGTACAAAAGCACATTGTGTAGTATCCTAGAGTTTTGTCATTGAAGGAGAAATCTAATAAAAAGAAAAATCTCACTGAAACACCCATTGAATCAGCAGAGACATTAACAAATGCCCCAAATATAAATTCTCTCATATCAACTGAATAATAACAATCTTCATATGTCGATATGTCTAAATATACGGTATTTTTCACCTACTTCCCATAATCTACATTGGCCTAGCACACAAAACTACACAGACTTTAACATTAAATTAAAAACACATAAATTCATTTTATGGAGATTTGAGGTCTATACAGAAAAGAAGATATATTCTGTTTGATATAGTGCCTCAGGACTGACAACACATTGTTATTCTTCAAGGTTTTCTTTCATCATGATATCAATGTAGCTTTATGGTGCTTCTCCTAAAAAGAATTACTCTAGACCCTTTATTTCCATCACATATTTGGGATGTTGCTTAGAATCATCAGATTCATCATCTCTGTACTCTTAAAAAAATTAAATAATATAATCCACTCTTTGAAAGGAAAAGCCATATAATCAGAGATCTGGCCTATTTCAAAGACAGGATTTACTTTTAATTAAAGGGAAACAAAAACTTAATTTATGAAATTTTTGTTTATCTAAGGATAGTATAGAAAATTAGGTTGACTATATTTTGTAGTACACAATTTTGTTAGTAATTTTTTGGACAAAGAGAAAGGTCACTTTTTTTCTATTCTTTTCTTTGTTTTTGACAATTCCATGGTACACTCAAAAATGCCACTTAGGTTTGTGCAAACTGTAAGCTATCCTCTATAAACAACCTTTTTTTCTTTATGCATTACACAATATATATAATCATACATTGGTGTTCTGCATTTACTGCTACTCAAATCTAAAATGATAATACTGAAAACTGGTACAGAGATTATCATCATATTTTAAAAATGTAAATAAATGTTTATTCTGTGTTTATGTGAACACCAAAATTTGTGAAATATTCTTTAGATAATGACCAACAGAGGATATAGTGATATTTCATAAATTATATCTTCTTTCAGTCAATTTAAGAGTAAATAAAGTCACAGGTAGTCCAATTACCTTTTTTTAAAGGTGAGATATTAAGTATACATAGAAGTTAGGTAAAGTGTGAGGGGATAGAGTTTAAGCTGAGAGTGTGAGAATGCAAAAGCTTAAAGTGAAGTGATATATATGATGATTTAGATGCAATGAAAAATAAAATGCTGGAAATATAAAATACTTCATTTTTTCTTGCATATAACAGAGAATATGAGAAACAAAGAGGTTAGCTAAGAAACAAATTGAGAATCTGAGTGATTATAATCAGCAGTTGAGGGCTACATTATAATAGATCTTCAAACATATTAAACATTTTAGAACTCATCTTGTAATGAAAGAGAACACACTGAAAAAGGGCTTATGTTTTTCTATTTGTTTTATTTTTTTATATTTTAAGATTTATATTTTTGAAGAAATTAATTTATACATAAGAAAATATACAAATCATAGGTTATACTTTGAAGGTTTTTACATATGTGTCAATCTACCAACTACATTGTTAAACATATTCAGTATCTGTGAAAGCTTTCTTTATGATATTTATATGTGCTATTATTTATTTATTTATTTATTTATTTATTTATTTATTTATTTATTGTCATATTTCACTATTAAGAAATTACCTGGGGCACAGGAGGCTTTGACTCCTGGTGTGTCCTTTGGCTAACGGTGCTGATGACAGAACCAAGGTCAAATGGGATTGTAGCCATGGACAGGGGCACAAGGCTGTTTCTGGGTCTGTAGCTGGGGCAACATTCACTGAGTCTGCCATCTGACTTTACAAAACCAGCCTACTTGCTTATGACCTCTACTGGGTTTCACAACCAACTACGTGGATCCCGAAGCTCCACAAAAGTACTTTTGTCGGTGCATTTCTTCTACATTATTATTGCTGAAGGAAAATATGATTAGGAGACCTTCTCTTGTGTCATCTTGCTGATGTCCTGTCATAATTTCCTGTATTATCTTTGTCTAATTGTGATAGCAAGCTAGCTAATGCTGCTCTCATAAAAAAAAAAAAAAGGTGATGAAGGGTTTATTTCTTTTTAAAGTGGTGGATAAAATTTAGCGATAAAGTCATGTGAGCTTGCGGTCTTCTTTTTGGGGAGTTTTTAAATTACTTATTTGATTTCTTAAACAAATAAAAGATTATTAAGACCTTGGTTTTGTTTTGTTTGTTTGTTTGTTTATTTGTTTGTTTGTTTGTTTGAAGAACATTCTGTTTAATAAAGTTCCAGTGATTAAAAAAATTATCCTGGCACAGTTGAAATGTTTCTCAATTGTGATGTACACAGGATACATGTGCTCTGAACAAAAGATAGTCATTCTCTTCATTAGATTATATCTGGAAAAAATTTAATAAGTAAACACTGTGATGAGAAGGGGACGTGGGTCCTGGAGCCTGTTCCTTTTCCAAGCGTGGGTCACTGTGCGTGAGTACTGGTCTCTGGGAGAGGATGGCAATGAGAGCTCTGTTGCTATTTCTAGTCTTTCTCTTTTAAAACTTTTAATTTTTAAATTAGAGTTGACATTCAATATTATTTTACATTAGTTTCAAGTGTACAGCATAATGGTTAGACATTTGTATAATTTACAAAGTGATCTTTCCAATTAGACTAGTACCTACATGACAATATACATCATTATTATAACATTATTGACTTTATAGTCTATGCTATACTTCACATTTCACCTTTTTTCACCCAGTCTCTCAACCCCCTCCCATTTGACAATTACCAGTTTGTTCTCTGTATCTATGAGTCTGTTATCATTTTGTTTGTTAATTTATTTTGTTTTTTAGATTTTACATATTAGTGAAATCAAATGGCATTTGTCTTTCTTTGTCTAACTTATTTCACTTAGCATAATGCCCTCTAGGTACATGCATTTGTTAAAAATGGCAAAATTTTATTTTTTTCAGGTGGAGTAATATTCCCTTGTACACAGGTACCACCTCTCTTTTGTCTGATTGTCTATTGATGGGCACTTAGATTGTTCCAATATCTTGGTTATTTGTAAAGATCACTGCAGTGAACATAGGGGTGCATTTTTCCTTTCAAATTAGTGTTTTGGTTTTCTTTGGAAAAATACCTGTAAGGTAGTTCTATTTTTAATTTTCTGAGAAACTCCTACTATTTTCCATAGTGATCCCATCAACAGTACAGGAGGGTTCCTTTTCTCCAAATTCTTGGCAACACTTGTTTGTTGATTTATTGATATTAGCTATTCTGATAGATGTGAGATAACATTGCCTTGTGGTTTTAATTTGCATTTCTTTAATGATTATGTCTATTGGCTATCTGTATATCTTCTTTGGAGAAATGTCTATTCAGGTCCTCTGCCTATGTTTTAATTGGATTTTGTTGTTGCTATTGTTGAGTTGTATAAGTCCTTTATAAATTTTGAATATTAACCCCTTATCAGATTTATAATAGATTAATATCTTCTTCCATTTAGTAGGATTTTTTTTGTTGTTGATGGTCTCTTTTGCTGTGAAAAATCTCTTTTAGTTTGATGTAGTCCCATTTATGTTTTCTTTTGTTACCTGTGCCCAAGAAGATATATCAGAAAAAGAAAAAAATATATATATAATATATAATAAAATAATATATATTTATATTTATATATGTATATAAATATAACTAAGAGTAATGTCTGAGAATTCACTGCTTATGCTTTCTTCTAATTTTTCTATGGTTTGGGATCTTACATTAAAGTCTTTAATCCATTTTGAGTTTATTGTGGTATATTGTGTAAAAAGATTTCCAGTTTTATTTTTCTTTAATTTATCCAATTTTCCTAACACCATTTATTGAATAAACTATCTGTACCTCATTACATATTCTTACCTTCTTTATCATAGATTAAATGACTATATAAATTTAGATTTATTTCTGAGCTCTCTATTGTTTCATTGATCTCTGCGTATGTTTTTGTGCCAGTATCATGCTATTTTGATTACCATAGCTTTGTAATATAGTTTGATATCAGGTGGTGAGGTACTTCCAACATTGTTCTTCTTTCTCAAGAATTGCCTTAGCTATTCAGGGTCTTCTATGGTTCTATGTAAGTTTTTCGATTATTCTAGTTCTTTGAAAAATGGTTTTGATATTTTGATAAGAATTATATTAAATCTTTAGATTGCTCTGAGTAATATGGACATTTTAACAATGTTTCCTTCCTATCTATGAGCACAATATATGTTTTATTTATTTGTTTCTTCTTCAGTTTTTTTTTTCATGTCCTAAAATTTTCTTAGTGCAAGTATTTTACCTCCTTGGTTAAATTTATTCTTAAGTATTTTATTATTTTTATTTTTAAAAATTTATTATGGTGATATTGGTTAAGAAAATCTAATAAGTTTCAAGTGTACAATTCAGCAGTAAATTATTTATATATTGCATTGTGTATTCACTGCCTATAGTTAGATTTCTTTCAGTCACCACATATTTGACCTCTTTTACCTTATCTACCTCCACTCTCCCCGCTAACCCTCTGGTAACCACTAGTCTACAATCCATGCCCATGAGTCTTTGTTTATTTGTCATGTTTTTTTTTTTTTTTGTATTTACATTCCACATACAGGTGATATCATGTGGTTTTCAACTTTTCTGTCTGGCTTATTTTGTTAAGTATGATTATCTTGAGGTCCATCTGTATTGTCGCAAATGGCAGTATTTCATCTCTTCTCATAGCTGAATAATATTCCATTGTATATAAGTAGCATAGCTTCTTTATCCAATCATCGATTGTAGGACACTTCAGTAGCTTCCATGTCCTGGCACCATAAATAATGCTGCTATGAGCATCAGTTTTAATATATCTTTTTAAATAAAAGTTTTCAAGTCTTTTGGGTAAATAAAGAGCAGAGGGATTGCTGGGTCACATGGTAGATTAATTTTTAGTTTTTTGAGAAGCTTCTATACTGTTTTCCATAGTGATTGTACCTAGTTTCAGTCCTACCAGCAGTGTATGAGTGTTTATTCTCCTCCTTATCCTCTCCAGTACTTGTTATTACTTGTCCCGTTGATAATAGCCATTCTAACAGGTGTGAGTGGTTTTGATTTGCATTCCCCTAAGTAACTTGTGAAGTTGAGCATTCTTTCATATGTTTGTTGGCCATTTGTGTGTCTTGGGAGAAGTATCAGTTCAGGTCCTCTGCCCATTTTTTAATTAGTTTTTTTATTGTTATTGAGTCTTATGAGTTCTTTGTAGACTATGGATATTAGGCTCCTATCATAAGTGTTGCTTAAAAATATATTTTTCCATTTGAATTTTTGCTTCTTTGTCTTATTGATGATTTTTTTTGCTGTGCGGAAACTTTTTAGTTTGATGTAGTTTCATTAATTTATTTTTAGTTTTAATTTCCTTGTCTTTAAGTCAAATTCATAACGTCCTAAACCCAAAGTTCATGAGTTTAGTTCATATGTTTTCTTCTATGCATTTTATTGTTTTGGGTCTTATATTCAGGTCTTTAATCCATTATGAGTTAATTTTGGTGTGTGATGACAGACAACAATCTAGTTTCATTCTTTTGCAGGTGGCTTTCCAGTTTTCTCAACATCATTTATCGAAGAAGCTCTCCTTTCTTCATTGCATGTTTTTGGCTCATTTGTCAAAAATTATTTACCCATACTAAATGGAATTTTACTTCTGGACTCTCAATTTTATCCCACTGTTCTGTTTTATTTGCCATTTTGATTATTGTTACTTTATAGTATAATCTGAAGTCAGGCAGAATGTTACTTCCAACTTTGTTCTTTTTTTCTCAGGATGGTTTTGGTGATTAGGGGTCTTTTGTACTTCCATACAAATCTGATGAAGTTTTGTTCTATTTCTTTAAAAGATGTAATGGGATTTTAATGAGGATTTCATTAAATTAAGTCTATTTAGATTTTTCAGTTGTTTTTGATTCAATCTAGGAAGGTTGTATTTTTCTAAGTATTGGTCCATTTCTTCTAGGTTATTAAATTTGGTGTCATATACATTTTCATGGTATTCTTGTATGATCCTTCGTATTTCTGTGATATGTTATAATTTTTCTTTTATTTCTGATTCTGTTTATTTATGTTCTTTCTCTTCTCTCTGTAGTGAGTCTAGCTAGAGATTTGTTTATTAAGCTTCTCAAAGAACCAGCCTTTCGTTGCATTTATTTTTTCTATTTTTTTTGTTCTCAATTTTATTTAATTGTGCTCTAATTTTGATTATTTTCTTTCTTCTGTTTATTTTAGGCTTCACTTTTTCTTCTTTTGTAACTTTTTAAGATGAAGTGTTAAATTTTTTATTTTGGCTAGTTCTTATTTTTGGAGATAGGCATGTAATGATATGAATTTTCCTCTTATTTCTGCCTTTGCCATATCCCAAAAGTTTTGATACATTGTACTATCATTTTCTTTTGTTTCTATGTATATCTCTTGATCTCTCTTTTTATTTCTTCTGTGATCCAGTTATTCTTCTATATTTGTTGAGGCTATCTCTGTGTCCCAGTATGTGGTCGATTATTGAGAATATTCCATGTGCACTAGAGAAGAATGTATAAGCAACTGTTTTGGGAGAAAAGGCTCTATAAATGTGAATTTGTCCAGTTGATCTAATGTGTCGTTTAATGTTGTTATGTCCTTATTGATTTTCTATTTGGATGATCTGTCCATATCTGACGGTCGGGTATTTGTTCCCTACTATAATAGTATTTTTGACTGTTTCTCCTTTTAGTTTGGTTACATATTTCGGGGATCCCTGTTTGGGAGCATAGATATTAATAAGTGTTATGTCTTCTTGGTGCATGATTCCTGTTATCATTATGAGTGTCCCTCAGTATCTTTCTTTACCTTTTCTTATTTGAAGTCTATTTTGTCTGATACTAGTAATGCTACTCTTGCTTTTCTCTGAAAGCCATTTGCTTGAAATGTCATTTTCTACCCTTTCACTTTGAGTCTATATTGTTTTTGGAACTGAAATGTGTCTCCTGGATGCAGCATATGGTTGGCTTTTGTTTTTTGTTTTTTGATCCATTCTGCAGCTTTTATTGTTCAGTTCGGTCCATTTATCTTTAGAGTGATTATTAAAAAATTAAATATTCCTATAACCATTTTGTGTTTTGCTTTCTGGTAGCTTGGTTCTTCCTTGTCTTTGTGTTTCTTTTTTGTTTGTTTGTTTGGTTTTTTTTTTTTTTTGGTTGGATTTCTGAACGATCATTACTATCTTGTAATAGCAAATCTTATTGTTTAAGCTTTCAATGCCCTATTCTTAATAAGGTTTGCACTCTTCTGCTTCTAGCTGCTTGCTGGTTGTCTTACTCATAATTATGTATATTTTTGTCATTTTGTTTTAAGTAAGCTGGCTCCTTTCAGTATTTCTTGTAATGCAGGCCTCATAATGGAGAATTCCCTCAATTTTTGTATGTCTGGAAAGGTCTTTATTTCTCCCTGATATCTATAGGAGAGCTTTGCTGGATACATTATTCTTAGTTGGTAGTTTCTTTCATTTAATAGTTTGAACATTTGATTTTACTCCTTTTTGGCTTGTAAGGTTTGGGCTGAGAAGTTCGATGATTAAAAAGTTTTCCTTTATAGGTAAAGGGAAACTGGATGCCCTAAGAATTCTTTCTTTGTCTTTGATTTGTGATAATTTTAGTATAATGAGTCTTGGAGAAAGCCTTTTTGGGTTGAGATAATTTGGTGTTCAGTTGACTCTTTGAACTCCAAGCTCCAGTTCATTCTTAGATTTGAGAAATTCTCATCTACTATTTCCCTGAAAATGCTTTCTAATCTCTGCTTCCTTTCCTCCCCTTAGAGAATGACCATTATTCTTATGTTTCCTCTCCTAATGGTATCATTAGTTCTTGCATTTCTCTTTCTTTCTTTATCATTCTTTGAGTTATCTCTTCTTCCTTCTGATTTATTTCTAAATTTCTGTCTTCAATATCATTGATCCTTTCCTCCATTTGGTCTACTCTATTCCCCAGGCTTGCTATTTCATTTTTTATCTTTTCAGTGTGTCCCTCATTTCCAGAAGTTCTATTTGGTTCTTTTAGAGGGTTTCAGTCTTGTTTTTTAGAAAGAGCTAAAAAACTGTTCTGCTGATCTAGTTTTTTTTTTTTCCATTGCTGGAATTGCTGATATGAATTATTTTGAATCTCATGGTTTTTTTTTTTCAGAAGTACAATTCTAAATTTTTGTCACTTAAATAGCATATTTCTATTTTTTTAAGCTTATTTTACTGGAAAATTTTCTCTTTTTTTCTAAGTTGCCTTGTCACCTTGGTTATTCATGTTGTTTAATGCACTATTTCTCTGACTAAGCAAGACTAGAAGTGTATTCTCTTTTTTCTTTCAGAAAGATTTATTACATAAAGGTCTTTCTTCAGCCTGTTGCTAAGATGACATCTTTCTTTTGGTTTCCAGTAGGTGGCATCTAAACCTTTTTGGATCTCTGCTGTATATAAAACCTTAATAAAGCCTTTACTTTCTTTATAAATATTCAGTCATGTTCACTATCTCCAATCTCAGTCCCTCTCAGTGTTAATGAAAGTTTTGGTAGTGTTTCCTCAGATTTTCCTGGGTCTCCACGATGTTCACTCTTAGAAGATTTGAAGGTGGGGACCTCTGGTTTGGGGCATGGAGATTGCAGCTCAGCCTCACACTCTGAAACCAAGGCTGGTAACAATCAACTGTTGCTTCTCTGATGTCTCCATTTCTCTGCCATCTCCACTTCTCTGCTTTCTGCCCTGATCCCTGGGAACTGCTGCTGTGTGAAGCTCACAGCTCTCTCAGGCAGTGTTGTTCAGGCAACCCATCAAACTTTCTCCTCTTTCCCTCCTCCTGTAGGTAGCTCCAGCTGTGAGAGGCAGCTTCTTTGTTTCTCCCACTCTACTGCCCAACTCCCATGTTTCTGGCTTATAATAGCTCTTATGAACAGATCCCATGCTCCGATGTGCTGCTGTGCAGGTTGGGTGTTTTCTGTTGAGTGTTAGATGTTCAGCTTAGGGTTGTTTCAAGGAGAGAGATTTTAGGACACCTCTCACTTCGCCACTTGCATCTCACATTTGTGTTTTATAATTATTACTCAAGCCTTTTTAGACCACTAACAATAGCTAACAAATAGATATTATTAATAAAAATTTTGTATTTATATGTTTTATTAAAGTGAGCTAACCAAAGTCTATTATATTTATAAAATTCTGGTGTAGATATCCAATTACCAATCGTGGGTTATTTGTTATTCATAAGATCTCTATTATTTTATTCACAAACTTGTTACCATGTAATAATAATTTTAAATGTTTATATAAAAAAATCAGTATTATTGTATATCCTCATGTTATCAGTTCCTGTAGGGGGTTCCAATAATGCCTTGAAATATACATTTTAAAATTCCAATGAGTCATACATATTCATGAAATCAAATATCTAATGTAGAAATGCAGCATTAACTTTTATTTTGTGAGGTGACATGTTTTATCAGAGTATTAGTTTTAATTAGAAAGTCTGAAAATAAACTACTGGCTTTAGTGAGTCTTGAAATATAAATCTAATTTTCTTTATAGTAAAATATAAAAATAAAGTTGAATTTGAATAAGATAAATTTAAATTGAGCAATAATTCCATTTGTACTTATCATTCTTTAAAATATTGGGGAATATTATACTATATTCTACTCAACTGTCCTAGATTTAAAACCATAAAGCCAGAAATTTGTTGAAAATAACAAAACCTTTTAAGTGACCTAAATAATTAGAAAGTTGTGTGTGTGTATGTGTGTGTGCATGTGCATGCACATATACACCTCATACTTATTCCTTCTTAAAGTTTACAAAGTTTCTAGTGTTGATAAAGGGTCAAATAAATAGATTCTTTTACCTTTTATATTTTTGCAAAAATAATTATATCAAATCATTTATCATTTGTTTTATTCATGCTACATGTTGGTTATGATAACTTTATTATTTACCATTTAAATTAATCTTAATATTGACAATTATTTACTTGCACACAAAAGCAATTTGCAAAGTAGTATTTAGTGTTTTGAATATTATTTAACTGTATGTAAATATATGTATATACAGACAATGATTTAATTTAAAGCAGTCATATTTATTTATTATTACTTACTATTACAAATATAATTCTAAATGTTGTATTTCTTTTTTAGACAAACAGAATGACAAATTATAAAATAATATTTTTTACTTTTTAAATTTCTCCCTTATATGAGTGATATGTTTATTTTAATATTAAATAGATATTATAATGTTATTTGTAGCTATTGATATTATACTCCAGATATTCATTGCTAAGTTCTATTTTTATTCATAGTGCTACATAGATTGAATTTATCTGGTTAAATAGAAAAGTGTTTTCCCTTATAGTTCTCTTAATAAACACAAACAAAACTAGGGTTTTCATATAGGTACATAAAACTTTAGTATGCCAAGTATTCTTCTAAATGTCTCTATTTTGCAACCCATAATATTTTATATTTAAATTTTTATATTTTATATTATTTAATTGAATGGCTCACAGAAACAGAATATGTTTCTATTATTAATTAATAAAATTCCTTCAGATCTGTAGTGTCTTTATTGGAGAATGATAAACTTGCTAATATATTTTGGGTTTTTTTTGCCTCACTTAGAGGGATTTTTGGTAGAGCATCCCAGTTGAAATCAGCAAGAGCTTATGTTCTCTCTTCATTACATGAAATATCCAATTTTATAGTGATATTGGCTAACATATAGATTCAAAATATCATTTTTAGATCCTACTCTTCTATGTAACAATTTATTTCCCTCACCAAATGAACAATCTACCATTATTTCTTCTGTTTTTATTTTCTAATATTAACTGTATTATTTTAAAGATAGAATTTTGATAAGATTAGGCAAAAATAATGAATATGTAATATCTTGCTTTTACGTCAGAACAAATCAATGTAATAATTACCTTTATTATACTTAATTGGGTGGTATAATATGTTTTTTTGTATGTTTGGCTTTATTATTATTTGATCAAAGAAGGTCCATAAGAAAAAAAGCTTATCTAGAACTTAATTATGTTCTAGATGGAAAGTAAGAGGATAAACACAATAAATTAATCAAATACATAGTATTGTAGAGTGTAATTAATATTATGATGAAGCACAAAATGTGAAAGTGGCAATGGTGATGTACATGTATGTGGGGAAGGTTGTAACTTTTAATAGTACATTAGTTTCTTGTGGCTGCTGTAACAAATTATCACAGACTTGATGGCTTAAAACAAAAAATATATATTTTCCCATAGTTCTGCTAGAAAATACAAATAAAGATAAAAGCAAAGGAGATGTTTATTTTTAAGGGTTTATTATTATTATTTATTCTAATGCCTACAATACCTGGCATTCCTAGGTGGTCTCCCATCCAAGTACTAACCAGGCCTGACCTTGCTTAGTTTTTGAGATCAGATGGGATCTCTCATCCAAGTACTAACCAGGCCTGACCCTGATTAGCTTTTGAGATCAGATGGCATGTTCAGGGTGGCATGATTGTAGACTGCAGAAGGCATGTTTAAATACTCCATTATGCTAAAGGTTCTTCCATGTTACAACTGAGTAAAGCACAACACAGGAGGAACACACACTTCTGGGAGGAGACAGACTACAAAAATTTGTGTTTAATGAAATTACAGTAGGGTTAGTGCTACACTTAAGATAACTTTACAATGTGTATGTGCCTCAAAGCTTTGCAAGTTAAAAAAATACCAATCAATAGCACAGTATTTAGTGTGGTAAGGACTGTGGTATAAAATAGAGTGACTATGGTGGATATAGTTGAAGAAGAAAAAATGGCAAATTCTGAGAATTTTGGATCTCCCAGAGATTAGCTGACTATGTCAGGGCTTTGACTCAGAAGATAAGTCTCCTTAAATAAGCATAAGTGACAAAAATTTTTAATATGTTAATATACTTTTAAAAGGAGTAACTTAACTCCATGCTCTCTCCTTTCCATTCCATACAGAGATAAAAGATAGTAAGCTCTCTACCACTGATCAAAATCCTTGTTTCTAATCATCTTTTATATAAATTATAGACAGCTTCATATTCGTGAATCAAACATCAGAGCTGTGAATCTCCAGATAATGCCCAGCCCAAGAATTTTGACAGTTCCAAAATAGTAGCAAGACAAATTAAACGTATAAACTTTATTAGAGTTTTCAAACATCACTGCTAAAACTAACCAATGTTTATCAATAAAACAATTTGTGATGAGAAAAAGTATCCATATGTAGATTGTTTAGGTCTCATCATCTCTCACTTAAACTTAAACATCTACTGTTGTGAATTTTTCAAAAATACTTTTTTGATGATAAGAGAAAGAAAAAATGAGAAAATAAAAAATCAAATTATCTATACAAAATAGTGATCCTAAGATGGGTTCATTTAAAGTACTTGCAGAGAGAGTCAATAAGAAGCCAGTACCAAGGCTCTAAGAATGAGATCTGTAATTTTAGGAAAGAAGAATTTTGAGAAATTTCTTACATGGTATACAATCTATTTTCACATCAGTTTCTCAAAAATACATTATTACACATTACACAGACATATCACATCAACAAAAAATGTTAATAGGGATCTACATTGTTTTTGGTGATTTTAGAGTCAGATATATCCTTTCAATACACAAATATTTAAAATTTGACGTTTTTGTTCTTCTTCCATTCCTTTTTAGCCTCCTTTCTTTTCCCCCCGTTCTTCTTTCTTCTTTCTCTCCTTCCTTTCTCCTTTTATCTCTTCCTTCTTTCCTCTCTTCTTACCTCTCTTCCCTCCCTTCTTTCCTCTTTTCCTTTCTTCTTTACATTTTTTTTTCTATTTTTTGTCTTTCTATCTCCATACATGTCTCAGAAGGTTTATTATGTTCTCTCTTGAGGGGTAGTCTGTATTCTGAGATCTTGTTATTTCTATATTTTGATTTTTTTATATATATATATATATATATATATATATATATATATATATAATTTTTTTTTTACAAAATGATGTCAATACTGAATGGAAGTCTTTACTTTTTACCTGACAAAATAATATGTTAGAAACATTTTAACTCTTCCTCAGTTACTTTGTGTGTTTATATATAATGCATTATTACAAGTTGGTTCATGAGCTCTAAATATTGGCTTAGATTATTAAAAGAATCAATAAAATTAAAAGTATCAAGTTTTAATCAGATTTATTTTTCTTAGAGAAAACTGACTGTGATGTGAACAATGAATAAAAATAAAAGTAGAAAAAAGTGATGAAAAAAATACTGTAGGTCAAAAAATAAATTCATTTATTATTATAGTTCAGAAGAGTAAAAATATGAATTGAACTATAAGAAAAAAGGTTGAATGGAAAATGTGTTTTAGACGGTGAGGTTGCTGTTGATGTTTTAGCAAAACAATGTTTGTTGATAAATTTGACATGAATGATAGAAAGAATGCATGAATGAATTGACATAATCTAAAACAGAAACTAGAATAATAAAACATACATTTTGGAAAGTAAAGATGATAGATGACAGCAGGTCTGTAAAACCACTCAGAAAATATTAAAGTTTGAGCAAAAGCTCTTAATTACATAAAATCCTTAAAAAAAAAACCTGAAACTTTTATTAAAAACCTTTTATCTAATTTTAATGCTAAAGAGTGTTGACACAGCATGTATATATATAATTATAAACCTATGTTTTTCAGCTGATTTAGTTAATGTGTGTGTGTTTAAACAGCATAGATTCAGTATCTGATAGTTATGCAGATTAAAATCCAACACAGGACTCACTGGAGTAAAATCAAGGTGTTGGCCAGGCTTCTTTCTTTTATGAAGGGAAACTCTACAGAAAACCTAATTTCCTTGCCTTCTCCAGAGTAGAGAGGCTATCCACAATTCTTGTTAGTTGGTCCCTTTGCTACCTCTAGAACACAGCATCTCTCTGACCCTATTCCATTGTTGCATACTTTTCTCAGACACTCCTCTTCTACTTTTTTCTGTCATTAGTAGGATTCTAACCTTGTGATTATATTGTATCTGTTTATATACACTAAGATAGTCTCTTTATTTTACTTTAATTGATTGGCGAACCATAATTTCATCTGCAACCTTAATTCCCATTTGGTATATAATGTAACAGTTTCAGGTTTTGTGAATTAGGATGTAAACATTTTTGAGAGGTTATTATTATTTCTATCCCACAGATCTACTGATATTTTAGATGTTTATCTGGATTCTCTTATTTTCTAGAAAATAAGACTAAACCAATTCCCAATTTCTTTTTATATCTGCTGTAGGCTGCCCCTAAAAATGATTTCCAAAGACCTCCACATTCGGTCATCCACACTGTTGTATAATCTTCTCACCTTGAGTATGAGACAAAACTACAGAATTGCTTCTAATGAAGAGTATGGCAGATATGATAGGATGTCACTTCTCAGACTGCATTATATAGATTGTGGCTTCTATCTTAGGTGTTCTTTCTTGATCTGTTGTTTCCCTCCCCATTTGCTTTGAGGTCAGTTAGCTGTTATGTTGTCAATTGCCCTATAGAGAGGACCTTTTGGCAAGAAAATGAAGTTTATGGCCAAATAGCACAAATATCTGAAGCCTACTACCAGCTACACAAGTAAGCTTGGAAGTGAAACCTTCTCCAATTGAGACTTGAGATGAATGTTGCCCAATCCAATATCTTGATTATAGTTTTGTAAGAATTAATTTTAATTTAATGGAAGAATTACTAAACTAGGCCATACCCTGGTTTCTCACCCATACAAACTATGGAATTAAAAAAAAAAAGTTGTTGTTTTAAGCATTATGTTTTAGTGTACTTTTTATACAGCAATAAACAAATAATATTTATTTTTGTGTCTGAAAGTAGAAAGCTACTTTAACAAATGCCAAAAAAAACCCCCGTAGGCATAAGGTTGGATGTAGTCAGTGAGCAAATGCTGCAAGAATTTTGAGAAGAGAGTTAGAAAAATCCTAAATTGAGTTACAAAACATGAGTTTTGTAGATATATGGACTTCAAACATACTGCTAGTAAAAGCTAAAAAGTAAGTAACATGTTATTAGAAACTGTAGGAAGGAGGATCCTTGTTTTGTAGTGCAGAGAACTTAGCACATTTTTGTCTACAATAATGTAGAAAGTGTTAAATGAATTTGTTGACCTAGCTAAGGATATTTATAAGCGAAGTGTTGAAGGTACATCCTAATTTATTCTTGCTGTTTATAGTAAAATGTGAGAGGAAAGAGATAAATTAAGAAAGAGATTGTTAAAAAGAAGAAATAACTTTATTGTTTCGAAATTCAGAATTTCTAGATGGCAAATATGCTAAAATTAATAAATGGCTTCTGAGCAAAGTTTAAATTCTGAGCACTGCCAAAAAATTTGGCCTAGAAATGAAGTTAAATTTCTGACTTACAGATCTTCTCAAAGAATATGGCCTATAAAAAGATAAATGCTCATTTTGAAGTGATTTGTGGGTTTAGCTTTTCTCTAAAGGTGATAAACCCTAATGATATTCACAGGAAGCTCATAGTTTTTGAAAAAAATTGTATTGAAGGAAACACTGCCAACTTAAATTGAAAGGGATAAAGACAGTACAAAATAAAATAGGGCAGACAATCTTAAAACTCTACTGGCAAAAAAAAAAAAAGAAAGAAAAAAGTAGGAAAGAAAAGAAAAAAAAAAAGAAAAAGCTTAGAAAATAAATTTTTTTAACTTCTGCTAACTTTCCTAAAAATAAGGGGTTGATTCAGAGGGTAAAACCAACAGAGGGGAGCTAAGAGCCACACAGAATTATTTATTGGCCTTGAGATCTAATCAAGGAATGTCCAGCATTTGTCTGGCTGAATTTAAAAACTGCTATAGCTCAGTGACTTTTTTTGTGTGACCCTCATTTGATGTCTATAGCTGTTACCTATGCCTATCCTACCAATGCACATTGAGTACTTTGAGTCATCTAACTCATCTTTTTTATTTCACAGTTATACAGATTGAAAGGGGCTCTTTATAAGAAGTGATCATTTTTAAATTACATCTGAGAAGACTCATTCACTTCTGAACTTGACTTAGATGGTAGAGTATGAGCTGAATATATAGGGGATGAAAATTTTGAGGAATTCCTGACCCATCAAAATATGAGATAGTAAAGGTTTATTATTTTAAGCTGCTAAATTTTGAATAGTTTTTACATATCAATGATAATACAATGCTCTAATGACTTTAATTCTTACCCTTTATTGAAATCCAGCAAAACAGTCATTGATAATTAAATAGTTTTTATGCCTTTAATATTTACCAATTATATTGACAGCAAGAGGACTTTTAAAGTTAGTTTTAAAGATAGTTACCAAACTTTTGAATTATAGAAGTTATCTTCTATGCATGTACTGGAGTGGTTCTATTTTTTTAAATACCTATTAAATTATTTTAAAAATTATTTATTTTGCCTCATTTTGGGCTCTATTATATACAAAGCTGAGTTCTTGAAGGTATGTTTTTCACCTCTATGACCTTATCTCCTAGTAATATATGTGATTAAATAATGCTCAATATGTATGTATTAAATGAGTGAATGAGAGAACAAATTAATAAGTATATGACTGGTAGTTAGAAACAATGCAAAATAACTCCAAATCTTAGTAAAATCTCGCTTTACCTTCTTTGTCTAAACATAAATATTTTTATATCTTTTATTATTATTATTATTATTATTATTATTATTATTATTGTTGTTGTTGTTTTAAAAGTGTACATTAAAAAAAACAAAGACTCCTATTTTATTTTATATTTTGTACTTTATTTTATTTCTTTTTTGTAAGCCCTTTTAAATTTTCTATTAAAAATATATCTAGGGTCTTTTTTTTTTCTTCTTGCATTTTTATTTCTAAAACATAGTTTTGGTAAAATTGTCTTTATCATTACTTATAGATGATATCCTATTCAACTTAAATTTATTATTAGAAATCATTTTGGCTTAGGATTATTTGTTGACCTATTTTAAAGTTTCATTTGTCTTTACATTTTAAATTCAGTAATCCTACATGAATGTCTGATAAACTTGTCAGTTTAAAATTATACTATTCTATCCTTCAGTTCTATTCTGGATACAAATACAGTGAGAGAGGACAAAGATGCATTACCACTTTGGTGGCTCCTTCATTTATATTTTCTATGTACCTATTAGTTTTCACTCTGAACTTCAGCAATGTTCTTGATAATATTTGCTCTATTATTTACAATGTATTTTTATTAAAGTAAAAACCTATCATTTAAACATTTTTCAGTAAATAATGTTTCTTTTCCTAAAAATATCTTTAAAAATTACTCTTTACAATAAAATCATTAATCCCATTGTCCTAAGGATGTGAATAATAAAGTAGTTTAGTGTATTTTTATTCTGTACAGCTCACAGGATAGTGCACCAGAAGAATTTATATAACAAACATATGCTGACCACTTCTGAATAATTAATTCTTATTTTCTTAAAATTGGTTTATGATTTTTATAATGAGGTGCTTCTCTTCCATGCCTTCCAATACATATCTCATCTATTAAGGATATGACTATTATTTTTAATGAATTATTTATTACTATATTAAAAGCAAAATATCATCTTTCACTCTTCTCTCTTAACACTAAAATCTTTACAAATTTTTAAAATTAGAACACATTCTATATGCAATTACATTACCAATATATTACATTTAAAAATTATAAAATCACTGATTAACAATACCTATATGTATATTTTCCTCATGTACCCACATTTTAAGTGAGCATTCATCAAATTAGAAAGTTATATAGAGGTAGGTACCTTTTCTTTTTTACTTTTATAGAGTGATTAAATTGATAAATATAAGCATAGGATGGAAATATAATTTAACAAATTTAATGTAAGTAATATCTATTTTTATTTGCTTCAGAAGCTCACAAAATTGTGGCTAATATTTAATTAAAATTGAGTGTACTTATACTTTATAGGTAGTCTACATTTGTTACATATTTAACTGCTAATAACAAGCAGTTTTATTTCTAGATAAAACAAGCTTGTAAGGCTTTAAAACAATTTTTTTTTGTCTGCCTCCATGAAATTGCTTATCCAGTTATTCCTCATCATTATTCATGGATAATTTTTTTTTCAAAAAAGAATTCTGTGGACTATGACTTTATGAAGAGGAGTAGTTACTTAAATAAATAAGAAGTAAGAGTTTCAGTATATTATTTCATAAACTTATATAATATTTGTAAAACTGTGATAAAATCAGTATACTTGAATTATAGTGAGTGAAGAGAATGGGGCTAGATGAGTTTAGAGAGGTAAGCAGGAATTGATTTTAAAATAATTTTAAGCCTAATAAGAATTTTTAAAAGCAAGAAAAATATATAAAAAGTTATTTTATTTGTATTTAAAAGAGTCATTGGCTAAAATTTTAACAGTGAAGATAGAGAGAAGAAAAGGATTCAAAATGTTTTTAGATTAGAACTGAGAGGATGTATTAACAGATTGTAATAGAGACATGAAGGAAAAGGAAATTTCTCAATTTTCTGACTGGGCAATTTGGGTGGATGGAGGTGCCAGTGACTGAGATGGGGAACAATGGAGGTAAAACATGTTTAAATAGCAGTAAGGGATCATGAGTTAAATTTTGAACATATATTAAAGAATCTATGAAAAAGTGAAATGAAACTGTCAAATTAGTTGAGTAGAGAGGTTTGAGCAGAAAATTGACCTTGAGAAGATGGCAGGCTAATTTTTATTATAAGTCACCTTGTAAGATTTGTAAGTTAAGCTCACCTAGTATGATGTAGAGATAGTGAGAAGGGAGTCCAGGACTAATTTTCAAAGAACTCCAACATTTATAGGTCAGATAGTGCTAAAAAAAAAAAATCAGTAAAGTACACTGAAAAGTTCCCATGAATGGATGTATATAAGATAAGATAAGAAGAAGTTGTAGAGTGTACTTTTTTAACAGTGCTCTGGAGTGAAACAACATGGGTACTAATTTGGGAATTCAAACGAACTAATTTCAGGTTTGATGTAAAGTAGTTTATTTAACTTCTGTATTCTATAGTTTTCCTTGGTAAACAGAAACAACCATAGTGCCCATCTCACAAGTTTATTAGCAGGACCAAAAGAATATATTTTATTAATTGTTGTAGTCTCAATAATCTTAATATGCAGAATGGCATGCGATATAAGCATGTGATATAAGACTTCAATGAAAGTTACAGTTACTATTATCGGGACTAAAAATTATCTACTGGTGTTTACTGGTTACCTCATCTGCAAAGAATATAGTGAAAATTTGAGAGAAAAAATTAAGAATAAAAATTCTTGAAAAATAAATGAGAATGAGAAATTAAATGAGTGTAGAATCAGCCTTTTCAAAGAAGTTGTCAATTAAAGGGCATGAAGAACTAGGTCAGTAATTGGAAGGATGTATGAGGTAAAGAAAATATTTTTAAAATATGGGATAAAGTAGAGAATGTTGGAATCCTGAAAATTATGTTAACAGAAGATATACAATGGAGGTAACAATGAAATAAAGTTCTCGGAGTGATAGAGCAGAGGGATTCGAAGTGCACATGAAAACATGTCTTTCGACAAAAGATGAGGTCGCTCCTATATTGTGAAATTAGGGAAGAAAAAGAGAATGAGTTAGAAGAAAATACATTTTAAGATTTGAAGACAGAAAGGAAATATGATGAATTTTTTTTGTTTGATGACTTTTATTTGAATATTTCTTTGACACTTCATTAAATGTCTACCATGTACCATATTAAATACTAGAGATACAGGAATACACAAAATTAATAAATTAGGAAGAATTTTCTTCAACTATAGACCTTATATTATATAAGAAAGTGGAGAGACAAACCCCACTCCTAAAATAAAAAGAAAGAAAGAAAGAAAGAAAGAAAGAAAGAGAGAGAGAGAGAGAGAGAGAGAGAGAGAGAAAGAGAGAGAGAGAGAGAGAGAGAGAGAGAGAGAGAGAGAGAAAGAAAGAAAGAAAGAAAGAAAGAAAGAAAGAAAGAAAGAAAGAAAGAAAGAAAGAAAGAAAGAAAGAAAGAAAGAAAGAAAGAAGGAAAGAAAGAAAGAAAGTATTTTAGATTATAAGAGCTATGGGGACACCTAAAGCTGGGAATGGGAATGGAGAATTATAGAGATGTTGCACTTATAAGATAATCAGAAGTCTCAGAGAGAAGATGAAATCTGAATGATGTAAGGACTAATGCAGATATCCGGGAAAATGGACATTCTGGGCTGAAGGAAAAGAAAATATAAAGTCCCTAATATCAAAATGTTCTTGGTGTTCAACAAAGAGATAAGAAGACTCTGTGTTTCCAGAACAGAGAGTAGCTTTCACTCCAACTGATGCAGAAAAATATTAATTTTTGAAAATAACAATAATAAAATTTTAATTATACTTAATAGAAGTCATCTTGCTGCTGTATTGCAAAAAGAGTGAAATAAGCAAGAATAAAATTTTAAAAAACACTTAAGAAAAAAGTATATAGGTTTTGGATTAGAGGCACTAATGAATTTAAATAATTAAAATAATCTAAGCTTGATATAAATTGAATAATTTAAAGACTAAAATTATTATTGTGGGCCAAACAAGACTTAGTGGGAGGAATGTTCCAAGGATGTTTAAGACCTGCAATTACTTCATTTCATGAACAGTTGGTGTTTTCTGATACAATAAATGTACTTGGTGTTTCTTGGTATTGATTGCATATTGGATCACCCTGACAAGTTTTAAAATGATGCCTAAGCCAGGTCTCATCATCAAGGATGATGATTTTGGGTATGAGAAAGAGCCCTAACAGGTGATTCTCATTAACAGCTAGGAGAGTCCTTTTGTACCTCATACTGCCAAATACATTGGTACCTTTCCTCCTTTTGATACTTTGTGGTAACATGGTTGAAAACGTTAGATGATGGCCATAAGTACATTGGGTTAAAAGTAAGATAGAATTAATTCAGGCTGTTTCTTCCTCCTAGGTTGCCTTTACCATAATTCCTCCTATCTAATCACTAAACCTACTTTCTATATGTCCTCTCTTTCTAATAAATTTTCAGGTACTTTATTGAGATAATCAGGAATTGAAATGTTTGTTTTTCTACTTTATAATAGAAAAACATTATTTTAAAATTTACTTTTTTATTGTCACTTTTTTACATAGTTGTCATAAAATAATATGTTAATTTCAGTTGTATAGCATAGTGATTAGAGATCTATATAACTCACAAAGTGATCACCTCACTAAATCTAGCACTCCTCTTTCCCCTTACATATTTATTACGTTATTAACTATTTTTCCTATGCTATACTCTATATCTCCATGTCTATTTTGTAACTATCCATTTGTACTTCTTAATTCCTTTACCCTTTTTCACCATCTCCCCAACTCCCTTCTATTTAGTAGCCCTCAAAATATTCTCTGTATCTATGAGTTTGTTTCACTTTTGTTCTTGGTTGTATGATCTTTATATTTCACATGTACATGAAATCATGTAATATTTGTCTTTTTCTGTCTAACTTCATCGAGTGCAATATCCTCTAGGTCTATCAAGGCAGTGTCTTTTTCCATTCCCTTTTTTTTAGTCTGTGTGTGTCTTTTAATCTGAAGTGAGTATCTTATAGGCAGAATATGTTGGGGTCTTATTTTTTTATCCATTCAGCCACCCAATCTTTTGATTGGAGCACTTAATTCTTTTCCATTCGAGTCATTTATTTATAGGAAAGTAGTTATTACCATTCTTTATTCTTGTTTTGATACATGTTTTTTCTTCTTAAAGAAGTCTTTTCAACATTTTCTATAGTACTGGCTTGGTGTTAATAAATTTCTTTAGCTTATTTTTGTCTGGGAAGCTCTTTATCTGTTCATTGACTCTAAATAATAGCTTTGCTGAATAAAGAATTCTTGGTTGTAGGTCCTTGCTTTTCATCACTTTGAATATTTCCTGCTAATCCCTTCTGCCCTGCATAGTTTCTTTTGAGAAATCAGCTGCCAGTTTTATGGGTGCTCCCTTGTAGGTAACTTTTTTCTCTTTCTTTTAATATTTTTTCTTTGTATTTAACTTTTGAATTTTAATTATAATGTATCATGGGGTGAGCTTCTTTGGGTTTACCTTTTTTGGGACTCTCTGAGCTTCCTGGGGTTGTATGTCTATTTCCCTTACTAGGTTAGGAATGTTTTCCATCATTATTTCTTCAAATTCTCTTTAACTTCTTGTTCCCCTTCGAGTACTTCTATGACCTGGATGTCTTTACATTTAATTTTGTCCTATAATCTTCTTAAATTATTATTGTCTTGGCTTTTTTTTTTCTTGCTTTTATGACTGGGCATCCCAATTTTCTATATTGGTGGTTCAATCTTCTTCTTTATCCACTCTTGATTCCCTCTAATATACTCTTCATCTCAGATATGTTCTTCATTTTTGACTGGTCCCCTTTTATAATTTCCAATTACATTTTTGTGGGTTTTTCTTTTTTATCTCTTTGTTAAAGTTCTCACTGAGTTCATCTACACTTTCCCTAAGGTCATTGAGCATCATCATAACTAATGTTTTGAACTCTGCATCTGTGAGATTTTGCTTGACTCTGTTTTTCATGGATCTCTGTTGTGTTCTCTCAAATGGTTTCTGCTTCTTTGTATTCCTATTTTGTCTGCCTTTCTGTGTCCGTTTCTATGTACTAAGCAAAGCTCCTAAGTCTTCCAGTCTTGTTATGTGGCTTTGTATAGTAGGTGTCCAGTGGCATATTCCTGACAAGGGTTCAGCTACAGGCAAGTTTATCTGCATCCTGTTGCCCCCTGGGGTTACCTGTTAAATTCAGCAAGCAATCCATAGAAACTGTGCTAATAGTTATTTTAAGACACCAGAAAGGAAGGCCAGCAACTACCAGTGTGGGTCTTGGGGCTGGTTCAGTAAGGAGCACCAGAGTCACCGAGGACACAACTGGATGTGGCTTGGTTGGGGCTGCAAGTTGGGGGAGGTGGAATTTCAGGGAACCCTCTGTTATCCAGAATAACCTCTGTTATCCAGTTCTATGACATCTCAGCTATGGCGATGCTGTGTCAGCACATTGGGAGGAGGGAGAGCTCAACAGAAGAACAATGGACAGCACCAGCACTTCTACCCAGTAGAAAACTTCACCTCTGGACCTCACTCCAACAACTCAGTGTCCCTCTGTAAGTTCCTGGTGTCTCCAAGCAGCTGACCTGGTGCTGGTGTTCAGAGCAAGCAAGTCTGTCCCCATGAAAATCCAGTTGCAAACGCAGACCCTTTAAGAAGTATCTGTAGCTGCTATAGCTTCAGTCCCACTTAGCTGCTCAGGGTGGAGGCAGGCAGCCTCATGTCTTCACCCCTTTATACATTCTATCCTTGCAGATAGGTTAGTTATTTCTTTCCTGGTTGTAGTGCTTCTGTTCATGTTGATTCTAGGTGACTTTGCTTGCTATTTGCTCTTTGTTTCCATCCCAATCTTGATGTGGTTGCAAAAGGAATGAACAAAGCCTCTATCATCTATGCCCTTTTTAGGTCTATATTGCATTTTTAATGTACATATAAATAGACTTAACAAAAATTCATACTGAGGATATTAGATTCATTTTTTAATCCCCTAAAACTCTTAGCAGAGTATTTTGTACTTAGAAAGTGCTTATTAAATATTTGTTGAATGGGTAAATATATATATGTATAATAAGTTGCATTTGCCTGTGTTCAAGTAGTTAGCTTTCTGAATGTAATTTTATGTATTACCAAATTGTATTAAAATTTTTCTTACAGTACCTATTTGGTTTATTTTCAGCTATTGTGAAAAAAATTGTAATCAATAAATGCTTGAATTACCGATTTTAAAACTGCAATACATTTCATATACCATTATTACATGGTTTTAGATTGTGAAAAAAATCTTTTAACTGAATAAGCTATGTAAAAGTGTTAAGGTCTATAAAAACTAATGAGCCTAAAAAGAGTTCTACCTGTTAAAAGTTATTTAACTTTTAAATTTTGGTTTAATGGTCAAAAGCTAGTTCATTTCCAGTTTTCAGAGTAAAGCACTTTAAGATAAAAGTTAAATATTGGAATGTCAGAACTTTGGTCTTTGATGTGCTGAGAGTTGTGCAGGCTCTTAACAGTAATATCAGCAATAGAAAACTAACATTCTGCTTCTTTAATAGCAACCCTTTTGTCAGTTTCTAATAAAATTTAAAAGAATTTAAAATACCTTATTTCTGATCAGAATTTTTTATATTTAGCTGATATAAGCATTAAAATATTACTTTATCTTTTGCATATAGTCAAGGCCGATACCAGGGTGGCATTGTCAGGAAAGCATTAAAGATGAAACTAAATTTACTAGATTTTTCTTTTTAATTCTGTTTTTAAAACTACTTAGAGACCTTTCAGAATCATTGCTGTTTACAAGATTACTAAATTGGTGGAAAACATTGAAACATTAAAATGTTGAACTGCTATAGTGTCTCATAAACACATTCATAAAAAGAGGCAGAGCCAATTAAAAAATAAATTTCTGTGTACTGTAAGATAAATTGCTACAAGCCAACAAGTAAAAATAATAGAACTGTCAAAACAATATAATTTCTGTGCACAACCAAAGCATATATGATATAATAATAGAATAAAGATTTCTTGAATCAATACCTAGTCAGGAAATAGCTGCCAGGAAAATACATTTATTTAGAACTCAGTTTATGGAAACAAATGTCTACTTATAAGTTTGTAGTATTGGACAAGTGGAAGAGTATAGCTCAGTTAAATGACTTACCCAAATGTTCAACTTTCACAGACTGTTAATCTGGTTGTAGACTGGGACATCTCACTATCTGAACTGATGAATGATTGAGGCATTTAACTTGATAGATCAGAATCTTTTGCTAAATAAATTAAAGCAAATAGGAGTAACTGAGCAAGCTGTTGGCTGGTCTAATGGTTTTTTGTTAAATTAATCTCAATCATTGATTGCAAAAGATGTGTTCCAATTCCATCCTGTTCCAATTCCATCCTGTTCATTAGGGGACAAAGTCTATTATTGAGTCCTGAATGGTCACAGAGCAGTCACTTAGATGAGTGAAATATGTAAGATCACAGAAAAGCAAAATGTGGAGCCACCTTTTATCATGGAGAGGCACAATAACAAAGCTATGTATGCCAATCCATTGATTGGAATAGAGGGGCACAGGTGCACCCAGCTGGAGTAGACACCAAGTAAGGGATTTTGGAAAATTACTTTTCTTAAAGCTATGATTATAGAAACTGTTCAGGAGAGGTAAATCTATTAAGGTGTTCAGATATGCAGAAATATGTACAAGCATTTAAATTATTTAAAAGAGTGATTATGAGAATCAATTATTTTGAAGTGATTATTTCTGGAACAGAAGGAACTTCAGATGGGCCCAATGTGAATAAAGAATATTCATGGAAACAATAGGGTTTCTTCTGGAAGCCCAAATATAAATAAAACAATGAGTAGAAATCTTTATTTAGGTTAATTCAGTATGAAAGAGATGATCCAAGGTAGTTACCTTGCCACCATTTTTTATAAATATTAAAATGTTCCACATTGTTTATTCACTGCACTTAAGCCTCAATTGCCTTCTATAAAGAAGTTTTACGTCATTGATACTATCTTGTGTTGCTTTGACCTCATATGATCAAATAATTCTAGTTTTAGAGTGAAATGTTTTCTCCAAATGCCTATGGCCAAAACTCTAACACCATTCACTTAAAACTCATGCAATGCTAAATGTCATGGCTCTGCTTTCTTTTATGAATGACCTTTATTAGTATTAAAAAATAAACTGAGGCATATTCAATTTTTTGAGATTTTATTTGAACCAAAGTCAATTTGAATCAGACAGCATTCAATCTAGCAAATAGAAAAGAGCTCTGAGAAAATGTTTAAAATGATAGACTTTTATAAGCAGAAGGTAGAGGGAACAAAGAAGTTATCCTAGATAAAAAGTGGGTTGGTTATTGCAAGGCTATTTTTCATTAGAGGATGACAGCCATCTATAAGGAAGATGATCTAACTAGCACTGATTAGTCAATCCCTGACTGATTGCTTTAAGATTCCATTTCTAGGAGAGCTGAAATGTTGTCTCAGTTTGATGACATGAAGCTTAGCATAAGTGACTTCAATTTAGACCTGTTGTCTTGTTTTTCAACAATTTCCCCCATTTAATCAGACTCTCAGACTGAGACACTTAATCAAAAATTTAAGACACTAGTGCTACTCACAGTTACTGCTCTGGAATTCTTTCAGCTTTGTGTTGTTGTTGCTGTTGTTGAATCTCTATGTTATATTCACAGTTTGGTACATTAGGTTCACATTTTTTAAATTGGTCATTCTCTTATTTTCTTTTTCTGATGTTCTATTTGTAGGGAGATTATTTGCTAGGTGGTTAGTGGCTGCAAACATGCATTTAAAGATTTTGTGAGAATACAGTACACCAAAGGGACTATGATTATTACAAGCAGGATAATATCCAATATCTGGAGTGCAATATCTGGAGCTGTGGTTCTCAAGATCCAAAACAATCAGAATCAAATAAGTCAAAGAAAGACCTCATTGAAGGAGTCACTTAAGTCAACTGTCTGTTCAGTAATATGTAGCTGAGTCTTAACTTCCTGAGTAGTATCAGTCCAAGTGTAGCAAGTAGCAAGCACAAAAACCTCCTCACTCCCCCTAAAATATAATCAAGAACTATCATAATATTAAAAAGAACTTTGGCCAGAAGAGTCTATAAATTTAGGGTATCTATCACATAAGCAGTAGACTCTGCAATACCTTCAAAAGTTAAGGTTTTTGGTCATAGACTCATTTACACTTACTCCTGGCCAGGGTGTGGGGATCTGCCAAATGAAGAAAGTTCTGAATTTTGAGTGCCTCCTGGTAATTTCTGTTTAACTCAATGGCTTGGGACTGAAAAGGTGACAACTGTGGAGGACAGTAAAATTTCAGGGTCTATAGACTGCATAGATGGTTTTATTCTGGTGACTCTTGCTTTGTGTCCTTTTCTTTGTACACAGTCTGAATGCAAGGTTACCTGGGTTTGGGATTGTTAACCAGAGACAGGGAGTTTAATCTGATAGAGATGGAGCTGAGTTTTTTCCAGAGGAAATGAGGCATTGAAAATCAGGGAGAAGTTTGTGATGCTACAGAATCACTACCATCAAGGCAAAATTAATAATTGTTTGGAGGTTTAGACTACCTCCTCTTTATAATGGCCTAAAATATGTAAACAATAGCATTATCTTTCCAGGCCACCAAGACAATAGGTGAACAAAAGAATCATAAAGATTTTCATGGTATAATAATTAGTATTATAATGGCCATACTAGAAAGAAGAAATAAAAAATATATATATATATCAGTCTGATGTCTTAGATGGAAGCAGACTGCCACAATGTCAGCTACTTTTCTTCCTAGTTTATTGGAGTTTGAAGTCTCTGGTACTTTACATAAGAACAGGTATCAGGTGGAGTCTTCTTCATGTGTAAAATACACACCCACATTTAACATTTTATAATTTGACAGCAGTGTCAGTGGTCAAGCATGCTTGGTAAGGTTCTTTTTATCTCATTTTTGTAAAAGCATTTGAATAAAACAGTAGGTTTTTGTAAATGATATAAGATTTTAAAATATCCATGCTTAAAGATCCGATGAAGGTTCATGAATTTGACAAGGAAATTTGGTTATTTCTGTGACTGATAGCTTCTTAAGATAATAACTGGAGTTATGACTGATAACCTTATACTAAAGCATATCAGATTTTTAGGAATTTTATACAATATCTACAACATATTCTAGATATATTAATAACATATTCATACAAATATAATTTTAGATGGTTTATTATTATTTACTTGTAGAAAGAACGATTTAACTAATCAAATAAATCTAATTAGTTTAACATCTCTTTTTTAGAAGGTGAGAGACAAATCGTTTGAGATTTTCCAGGGGCCCTCTGGCAAACTGAAAGTTGCTTTGAGGTCAAAAAGGCTAGAATTTGATATTGGACAGTTGTCAAAACATTAAAAAAAGGTTTGAATATTTGATTAAATAGGATCACAGGTCATTATGAAATAATACTCAAATATATATTTAACCAAAGTGATAACAGATCTTAAAGGCAAATGCAGAGGTTACATAGTTGTGAATAAAACAGCTTTGACTATTGAGGAGACTGAATTTTTAAAAGTTATCAATGACCTGATAAAGACAACATAAGGCTCAAAATATTATTTTGGTAAGACAAAGAGTCTTTGCTTAAAAAAAAAAAACTTTCACAATAGCTCAAGAAAATTTTGACATTTTAACAGAGAGAAAATTAAATTGTAATTTAAATTTTACACTTGTGTACTTTTGATGTTAAAATTAATACTTAAAAATCTTAAATTTATTCCAATATTAGTAAGCTTGACCACATATAATATTCCTTTTTAAGATTCCTTTTCGTAAAACTTCTATAACATTTTTTATATTCATTCAGATTTTGTTATGTGATTTCTTTTTTTCTTTTTCCTTTTTCTCATTCTGCAACAACTTGTCATTTTAGTTTTCTTACCTACTTTTTATATACACTTTTTTCTAAGTAGTTTTAATTTCACATATTGATTAGAGTTCTTAATACTTAGAAACCTTTATTCCTAGTAAAAATTAAAAAGTAATTGATTCTTAGGATTGGCAAAATTATAAATATATTTCATAATTTTTAGAAATATATTCTTCCTTGTAGTATTTTGTTCAATGTACCATGGACATCTTTATTGATAGACCAATATATTTTTAGTTTCTTTGCAATAAGAATCTACAAGTATATAAACTTGTATTCAATGATTAATTTTTCAGTATTTTATCTTATTTGAAAACGATCTAGATAGTCAATGAACAGCCATCATTTAACATATCTCTGTATACCTTTATGGTTTTAAGTTACCAAAAAGATTTTGAAAACTATTTTTAAGTAGGCATACCGTAAGAATAATTATTGTTGAAAAGTTTATGAACTTTATGTTACTTACATCTATTTATTTGTTTTTAACAATTATGTTTTGATTATTCACAAAAAATTTATATTACATTAAACAGCTAATCATCATCTTAATTTATCTTTTTTGTTGACCAGTTCTGAAACAGAGACAAAATAAGTTTACTTGACTTTTAGTAAACCTAGATAGAATAAAAAGTATTGTATTTAATGTTCATAATTCTAAATATGTGCCTGTATTAAATTGACAAACTAGTTTTCATTTACCAAAGATTATCCTAGATCATGTAAGCTTAAAAGATATTTGAGTTAGTTTCTGAGAATATACTTGATTTATATAATGCTTGCTTCTCTTTAAATGGAGCTCTTCAAAGTTAATTTTAGCAATATCAGCTGTAGGTAGAAAAACAATCACATACCTAAAACATTATACACACACACACACACACACACACACACACACACACACATACATACATACACAGATACATAAACATAAAGACAAAACACATATTATATAGCTTTTGTTTTAAAATTTTAGCCATGAAACAGGTATAATAATGTAAAATTCACTAGCTTAAAAGCAAAACAGATCAAATAAACAACAATTGGATCCAAATTATATTTCTGATAAATGGAATAAGTTAAGTTTAAATGTTCAGATAGTTAAATATTTTAAATAATATTTTTGGAAGAGTCTTTTAAATTTTTTTCATAGGCCTAGTTTTTAAAACAGTCTTTTTCTTTTCTCCTGATAAATATTATCTTATAAAAATTACTAGAAAGACCAAGTAGGATACCTATGTCTCAAAAGTCACAGAGAAAGAATGCAAATACCAACAAGGACTTTTGTTCTGTAAATCCATATCTTTTACAGTATCTGAAAGCATTTTGAGATGAATAGGAGAGGTTAGAAGACTGGAAAAAAAAGATAGGTGAGCTTTGAATTGTTTCTAAAGCCACATTTCTGTTCCTATAAAGTCTTAATTTGTAAGGCAAGTATATATTTTTTTTAATTTCTCAAAGAATTGATTTGTAACTTGAATGGTATCAAGATATCAAGATTGACCCATCTATACAGCTATATTATCTTCCTTTTTCTTCTTTGTACCAGAAAGCAGCTTTTTAACTAAGATGGAAATCAAAAGATTCTTGTTCTAAAGTCAGAGCTGTGTGTCTTTGGAATGCTTTAGTAAATTCTTCAACAATGGCTTTAGAATGTTTTAATTTTTTCTGGGTACATACTTTTATTTTAGCTTGGAGGAAAAGGCCTTTACAAAATGTTTCTATTATTCTCTAAATATCAGCTTCTAATTTGGTCAACTTCTGATCATAGAGTTACTTTATATATTTTTTTTAAGTTTCAGTTGAGTAAAACAGTAAATATTCCTCATAATACTGGACAACCCCAGAAACTCAAGAACATCCCTAAAGATCATGCAAAAGAGATTACCCTCCGAATATCCAGAGATAACTCCCAAAGATAACCCAAAAAAGTAAGACTTAGATAATTACTCTGAGAGCTGACACAGTAGGTAGAACCCTAGCTGCAAATGGGGTGCAATCTGCATTCCTGTCTAGCCAAATTTTAGTGGCCCCCAACCTGATGGTTACAAAAGCTAAATTCTCATCATAAAATTAGACAAACAAGAAGGCAATAAGCTGTCCCTATGAGAAAAAAGATCGACAACTAATGGATACCTGAAAGAAAATTTATCAGTTAAAATTCAAAGATTTAATCATTACAAATGTTTTTTGCTTGCCAATTTGAATTTTGGAAGGAAGGAACAATGTGAAATTTTACCTTCCTCTCTCACTCAATCAGGCACTATAGCTAGAGATCTCGATGAGCTGACTTGGGTAATAATTTTCACTCTTTGCTAGCTTCTGACAGTTTTGCCAGAATCTTATATGCAGGCTGTGAAGCAAATAGGGTATTCTGATGGGTCTCATTCTCGAACACTAAAACTGTAGAGGAGGAAAACTAATTTTCCTTCTACCCTTTACACTTTTATGGTGAGTACTTAGCTGAGACCCAATTTTCTATAAGACATTTTGTAAATAGATAAGCTTATGTAGGTTAAAATTCTTTACTGTATCACTGTGCTTCAGATTTATCTTTTGTAAGGTTAACCTGCTTGTTCAGCATTAAAACAATATTTTATTTATCTGTGGTATCACACTGGACCCTGTTCAGTTTCTAAGTTGGACACAGTTATGTTACTGTTGTAAGTGATTTGAACTTTGGCATTGCCCAACAACATTGTGAGGGGGCATAACGGCACAGAAGTATAATTAGCATTTTTCTTAGGTTTAACTCATTGACACAGTGAAGAATCACAGGTCAGTAAGATTTAGAAAAGATTTATTAAGAGTATATTTTAGAAAGACAAAGCAAGTCCCAAGAAGGACCATGCTTTCAATGATGAGAGCTGTAACAGAGCATTGTAACAATAACAATCAGAAGTGGAACTGTCTGCATTATATCTGGGCTGTGATGGGTGATTCCAAAGGCATTCCTAGGTTATTGGCAAGGAGGTCATTTTGATTGGCACTATATGTAACACTTTGCCTAATGTGCATGTGCATACCCAGGATTCTACTACTATTGGGGTGTTCTTTTGGGCAGTCTCTAGGCTGGGCCCCTATTTCTTCATTCCCTGTTGCTTATGTCTGACTAGCTACTAAAAGTTGGACCTGAGACCTATTTAGGTTTCTAAGTCAAACCCAGTTCAACCCTGAACCTGGTCAGTTTTTCTTGTTGGGCCTAGTCTGACTCTAGCTAGTTTTTTGACCTAGTTCAGAAAAAGAAATGCTCAAAGTTTGAAAGTTCATGATGGAAAAGATGGAAATCTAGGATCTGAGAGGCATATACTCACCTTGACCTTCAGAGGCAGCAAGAAAACAGTAAACTCAAGAGATTTCAACAAGTACCTATGCTTGGCTGCTCATTGCTCCTGGGGGCTATAAGGAGTCCCTTTCTCATTTCTTTTCTGGAACATTGGAACTGTTAAAAGATAAATTGAGGTATATTAGATTTTTAAGAGTTTATTTGAGCAAAAATTAATTTGTATCAGGCAGCATCCATCTAGCAGATAGAAAGGAGTTCCAAAGAGCTGTACAAAACGAGACTTTTATAATCAGAAGAGAGCAGGGACAAGGAAGTTATACTAGGTTGAAAAGTGTATTGCTTATGTTAGGTAGCTAGTTAGATATGAGCAACATGGAAAACAAAGGAATAGGAACCCAGCCTAGAGACCACCCAACGAACACCCCAATGAAAGTAGAATTCTGGGTACAGACATGCACACTAGGCAAAGTTATTGCCTAATGTCAATCAGCTGTCAATCAAGGTGACTTCACTTGTCAATCACATAAGAATGCCTTTTGAACCATCTATCATGGCCCAAATATAAGGCAGGCATTCTAGTTTTTGGATTCTTTTTTGCCCTTCTGGGCTTTCCCCTCTTTTTCCCTTCATGAATCTCCTCCATTTTTGTCCTTGTGGGATCCCCTTTTTGCCCCCTTTTGATCTTCTAGAATCTCTCTTTTTGGTGGCATTTTCTGGTCTTTTTGTCCTTTTGTAGTTCTTTTGGCCCATTTGTGTTGGTTAACAGTGCTGGAAATATGTGCCTTCTTGTAGCATATTTTGTCTTTCTAAAACATACTTTTAATGAAACTATTAAATCTCAATGACCTGTGATTCTTCACTGAGCCATTTGAAGAATAACCGAGGAAAAATGCTAACTACTCATCTATGCCATTGTTATCCCTCTCCTTTATCCCAACCCTTGGGGCTACACCAAACTCCAATTGGCCCCAACCATGACAGTTATAACAAAATTCTCTTTTTTAAGGGACAACAAAGATCTGTCAGGCAGATGTCCTCATCAGTGCTGATCAGGCAATTCCTGATTGACTGGTTTAAGATTTTATTTCTGGTAGATCCAAAACTGTAAGTTAACTATTGGTTTGATGATGAGGGGATTAGTAGTATAAGTCAGGGGTCCCCAACTCCCAGACCATGGACCAGTACTGTTCCGTGGCCTGTTAGGGACTGGGTCACACAGCAGGAGATGAGTGGCATGCAAGCCAGAGAAGCTTCATCTCTATTTGTAGCCACTCCCCAAAGCTAGCATCACCTCCTCAGCTCCACCTGAGATTATCAGGCATTAGATTCTCATAGGAGCACAAGTCCCTGGGTGCCAAAAAGTTCAAGGACTGCTATTATAAGTGACTTTATTTTGGTACTGTTGTCTTATTTTTTAACATTAGTTTAACTAATCTGTGAGAATTAAATATCTCCTTACTCACCTAGGCAACATTTTTTAAAAGTAGTTTAAATGTATTTATTTCTGCAAAAATCTTTTTAACCAATGGCAATATTCTAGAGATTCTGATTCACTGGTCATTTAGCAGGAAAAATATTTAGCATGAGAAGAAAATCTTAATATTAATGTAGGGAGGAAACAAGAGAATTAAAAATGTTAATCAAGCTATATTCAGAGCTTTCAATGTGCCGATTGGTCCTGCAACCAGGCCAGGAGGACACCTGCAGAACAAAGGAAGATTTCAACTGGAATTGATAACAACCCATTTCCCCACACCAGTAGATAGAGAAACCAGAACAAAGCAGTCCTTAAGTGGCTGTCTTACACAAAACAATATTGTTCATTCTCTATAGCTAAAACCCTGGGTAACCTATGGATTAAAGGCTGGGAAGTGCCAGCCAGTGGTCTTTTAGCTTCTATACTCTTCCCTTTCCCTTTCCTTACTGCATGTCCATATCAAACGCATTGAGAACTAAAGAATGCCATATAAATTAAATTCCTTAAACACTCAGCCCCCTACTCATTGCCTTTCCGGTCTCCCTTTGTCCTTCTCACTCATTATCTTTCTCTGAGAGGATACTCACTCTGTCTGTGGAATGTTACCCTTTTTCTAATAAACTTTCCTTTTGACTGTAACTTTGATGTGTGTGTTGAATTCTTCCTATAGTCTCCTCCAAAAGACTCTCTTCTCTTAATGTAGGGCTTGGTCTCCCCCTCAATGTGGGGATATTTGCTCTGTCTTGAATCAGTATCACATAAATTTGACCTGTCTACTTTGTGCTGCTTTAACATTAATCCAAAGTGAGAGATAAAACTGTCGACTCAAGAGAGAGTTGGAATGCTGCTCAATTTACCATATTTTCTGTGATCTACATCTCTTTTTAATCAGCTGCATGTGTGGAGAGATGTTACCATCTCTGATACCGATGAGGTATAGCTCCACTTCTTATTGCCTGCTTCCTATTAAGCTCTTTCTCCATATTCAAAGAACCTGCAGGGAAAATATCGAATGTCCTACAAGTGTCAATAGAACAAGCTGATCACTGAAGTGAAACATCCTAATGGTTGAACACATTCCATCATGTGTTCCTAATAGGCACCAATAAGCCTATTACAATCTTTTTGCTTATTTTTCTCCTCCTAACCTTTCATAAATTAATTTGGTCCTAAGCACCTATAAAAAAAAAGATTGCAGGAATTTCATTCAGTCTAATGATCACCAAACATATTAGAACTCTATTTTTTTGAGTTCCCTAAAAGGGCATCTGGAATGATACTTGTTTTCTGGAGAGGCTAATGTTTGCTTGGCAATCTTAGCACTTAGGGGATTGTTCTTTAATAATATTCTTTGGCTAATGACTGGACACATATTTTAGCTCTGTGCTTGTACTGATGGTTTTATACACTTAATTGCTTTATTTTCTTTCCCAGCTCATCAAAAACTTCAATTGTTTCTCCTTCTAGTAAGTATTACTAAGCATTATGCATTCAACAAATATGTATTGACCACTCCATAACTGGTAAGAACCTTCCTAGACCCCAGACTTATAATACCAAACAAATGTAGACACTTTTTATACTTAGGAAATTTCATTTACCAAATTATTATTTTAAAATGTAAAATTATCACAGTAATATGTGGATAAGAAGCATGAAGTGACAAGTGTGTATAAATTAACAGATTTTACCATGCATGAAGACCAGAAAACCTTTACCAAGAAAATAATTATTGAGCTGAACTTTGAATAAAGTGAAAAATAAATGGAATGGAGAAGGAAAAGGCATGCACAAATACTATTATAGAAAAAAGTATGTGTTGTTTGAATTGAAAGCAAGAGAAGAGCTAAAGATAGAGAGATTGGTAGAAATAAGAACATAAAAAATATCGACCATAAAAGAACTTGTAAACTATGTTAGGAATTATGTTAGGAACTATGTTGGAAATGTGAAGACTATTTCAAGAAACATGTAAAAAGTCAAATCAATACACATGGGCTGAATTGGATATAGATATGAAGGTTACAGTGAGAAAGGATAGTTATCAAGGATATTGCCTGGTTTTCTGAGCCATAACATCATTCTCTGGAGTGGTGAAACTTGAGATAACACAAGAGTTTTGGGATAAAATAACAAATTCTGTTCTGGATATACTGAGCTTGAGATATCTTTGAGAAATCTAAATTAAGATTAAAAAGAAAAAAAAGTTGAATATGTAGGTTTCCAGTTGAGAGACAAAGTTAGGCTATTGAAAAGCAAGTATAAACCATCTGCCTACATGTTCTAATTAGAGCTGTGTTTATATGTATTAGTGATTTACAAATATGGACTCACTGGATCCTTGGACAATGTAAGTACCTTTATAGTCTTCATTTAAAAAAAATGGAAATCAAAGACAAAAAAAGGCTATGTTCTTATCATAACTGCAAAGCTAGTGTCAGAGCTGATTTGAACCCAGGCAAATTAAAAAGTGCATTTATATTCTAATTACTGTTATGCCACTTGTCATGAATGAGATTGCTTGAGGACTGAATAGATTGATTAAGAAGCTCATGACTAAGATTTGAAAAACTCCAACATGGAAAGGTCAGAAGATGAGTTCCAAAAAGGAGACTAAGAAGGAGAAGCCAGTAGGCAGGACAAAAATCAGAAAGGTGTGATTATTGAAAATTAAGAGTGTTGAAAGAAGAGGATATTCGATATTCCCAAGAAATCATATAAGATTATACCTAGGGGGCAACTCCAAATTTGAATTTAGAGACTTATAGTTTATTGGTGACTTTAGTGAGAATTTTCTTAAAAGCACTAGAGGTTAAACCAAGTTTGGAGGAAATTAAGGAGTGAGTAGAAAGGGTGGAAAAAAGGAGTGATAGCTCTTTCTAAGGGGAAATTAGGTTTATTGCTGAAGTAGGTAGAAGTGTTTGCTCTGTTTCATTTTAATAGAAGGGGTTGGAATGCATTTCAAAGTCTAAGTATCCAGTTGCTAAAGATAGGTTGACTTCTAGGCAGCGAAGACATTTCATTATCATGGCTTCCAGGATATTTGACTGTCCTGGATTTTATAGCACCTCACCCACCACTCTATTTCAGGTTCTTCTAGCTTCTTCTTAGCTCTCTGGGTTTTTAATGTAAGGATGTCTGAGAGATCATACCATGAATAATTATCTACCTACATGTAATTCTTTGGTAATCTCAGCCAACTTTTTTAACACATCTGAATTTGAATTCCTGACTTTTTCTCCAACATGTTTCACCATATTCTGCCCTGTAATGACACATGGTTACTTCACTCTTCTATTTGTTCAGGCCAAAACACTTGGAGTTGTTCCTGACTTCCTTCTTAGTCTCCCACTCATTTCCAGTTCATCAATTAAGTCCATAAATCTGGATTTAAAATATATTCACAACTGTAACAAGTCCATTGACACCATCATGGTCCAGATTGAGCCATCTCTTATTCAACTTACTGCAATAGGTTTTACCTCTTCTTCCTGCCTCAATGTGTTCCCACTTGATTAAATTGGAACAAAGCAGCCAGAGTGATCTGTTTAAAAGATGAGCAGGTCATATTACCACTTTTTCTAAAATTAAGGTATATTTCACAGAAAGTGAAATGCATCTTAAGTGTAGAATTTGTTGTTTTAATATGCACATGATTGTGCAATCTATAACCTTAGAAAGAAATCAAGTTTTTCTGTCTCTCATGACCTTTTTCATATGTGTTTTAGTATTATGACACTGAGGCATGGGGCCTTTTACACAGATTTTTGGAACTCTTCCTCTGTACAGCTCCCTCTTACCTGCCTTCTTAACTTAAAGAGATCACCTTTCTCTGTTTTGTCTTCCCTGCACCATTTATATAAAGTGCTTCCAAGCAGAAAGATTGAGAGGGAAAGAAGTGGAACACACTTTCCCAGTTTTCCTTCACTCATTTCTGTGCTGCCTATTGTATAATACCTGAAAACATCATATTGTCCAATTTTATATTATTTAGAAAGAGAGGGCTAGTCATTTACTTCATCATGAACAGGAGTAGAACTATAGTTTCTCATTCATGCTTGTCTCATGGTACTTAGCTCATTTGGATAGCTAGTTCTATTTGCTTGTCTTATCCTTTATACACAACTGTATACTTTCAACAGCAGAAATCAGCATGCTATAAATATTTATAGGACTGAACTGAATACATCAGAGAACCAAGTGAGTAAGTATAAATTTTGATAATTACGATTTTATGGTGAACTGTAGACCCAGGAGATTAAAAAAAATCTGTTTAATTTTTAATTACTTTTGGGATGCTGTGGCTATCTAATACATATTTATTGGCTAATAGACAGGACAGGCTCCACAATAAGGAATTCATAACAGTTGAGGTAAATGTATAGAAGTTTTGAGTTATTGCTGATAGTCTATTTCTGTGTTCACAACTAAATACTATCTAAATTCTTTCTTTTATGATGAGTTGAGATGAAAATGATACTACTATTTTAACCAGTGTGTGAATGACCACTGTCAAGTTAATTTAATGGAAAGAATGATAATAATAATAAAAAAAAACTATTTATGTTTCTTATGTTACTTTTCTTTTTTCTGGAAGTAAAATTCTGTTTGTCATGAAGGGGCTTGATTGGAAGTTGATAGTATGTACAAAGATAAATCCTTTTATATGGCTTTCTTTAATGGGTTAGACAACCTTGCAAAAAACAAAACATATACACTAATGAGAACAGAATAGAAAGAAATTGATTTTTGACACTTGATCCTAACCAGCTACTCATAAATTTAACAAAGTGGTCTGTGCAGCCACCCAAACAATTGATTCTGTAACTCTATCAATAATGTAATACATGAAAGCAATCAAATAAATGCTTTGATCCAAAATACCACATAGCTAAATTATATAGAGGCCTGTTCTTATTTGGCTTTCATCACATGGTGAATTTTGTGGTCCCTGTCATTAAAGTACTAGTCAATTTCTTCAAAGTTTATGCTACTTCATTTTAAATACTAACATGCTTATTTGTTTGTCTGTTTGTTTGTTTTTACAGTACTGACCAGGCAGGTAGTATTGTCATAATAAATGAACCTGCCTCCTAGTTTCAAAAATTGCTAAAAATATCTTAGGTAATAAAACCTCCTAGATTTGCAAATTAAAACTTTCTTGAAAATAACATTGTCTGGTACATCTTGGAAGCAATAATATGAGAAATACATATGTGGTTATTGGATATGCCATTTTTTTTTCCTTTTTGTATGAAAAGAAAGAAATAATACTGAATTTATACTGCTGTAGAAGTACATTCTGTTATAATGTATACTATACATCTGGCCATTGTCCTTTAAGAAATAGAACAATACACAATTCTTTTGTGTTTGAAGTTGCTGAGTTGTTCTAGGCTTTCTGACCTTACTAAACTACTCACAATTCTTGACAGATAAGCAATAATTTGATCTGTAGATCAGTAATCTGACATATAAAAAATGGAATAATTGATAGATATCCTGAATTATTGCTAAGAATACAGACTTAAATTTTCTTTAAAGATAACATGTTTTGGTTGCATTTCAATTACTATTGGTGCAGGATTCTAAAGGGCATTAACTATATTTGTGTGTTTTCTAGACAATTACACAGAAATAGGGTTCTTAAAAGGCACTTTTATTATTAATGCTATAATATGTGGTTATGCCTTAGAAAGTTCAATAAGTTAATATATACTCATGCAACAACCAAATGTTGGAGATCTTAAAAGGAAAAGAAAAATGAAGAAGCAAATGTGCTTTTTCAACCTAAGAACATCATTAACATTGAGCAACGATTTCTACAAATTGGGTAAATAACAAGGAACAGATGTGGAAGATAAACAAAATGAAGCACCTTAAATATCAACCTAGTCTTCTAATTCAGTGGTTCACAATCCTATACATTAACAGCGGTTCCCAATAGTTTTGGCACCAAGTACAGGTGCTCCTATGAGAATCTAATGCCCAATGATCTGAGGTGGAGCTGAGGTGGTGATGCTTGAGAGCGCCTGCAAATACAGATGAAACTTCACTCGTGGCCTCTCAATCCTTCTGTGTGACCTGGTTCCTAACAGGCCACTGACTGGAACAGGTCCACAGTCCAGGTATTGGGACCTCTGAGTTAGAATACTTCAGGAAGATTTAACAAATAACTATGCAGAAATCCCATCCTTACCCCACCCAGTTCTGATTTCATAGATCTAGGTCCAGTTTAAGCATCAGAAAGCCTTACAATTTTTCAGGTGATGCTAATGAACAACCAGATTTCAGGAGCACTAATATAATAAGTCTCTGATGAAAATGATATCAAAGATAGCATTGATAACTAGGACAGAAAATTAAAAAAGGATTTTAACTTATTTAAGGGTGTGTGTGATTAGATAGAAAAAAATACCAATTTTCTCTTTTTCTAGTTGAAATTTTGAGACTAATTCTGGCCTCCTTTTTCCATATTTTCTCCTTAGACAACAGTATAAAAATTAAGAATTCAAATATCTGGCTACTGTCAATAAATTACAGGGCATTATGGCAATCCAACCCCAAATTACAAAGACTAGTATTTACTGTGTTTATTATAGCTTCTCAGTTAATTATTTCCACATTGTAAAACATTATAGAAAAGGAATTATTCATAATATTAAGATTTATTGTTTAGATAGGTAGGTCGATAGTATTACAAATTAATGGAGAAATTATTTTTTCATGCATTTTTAGTTTGAGAAAAAATTGCACACACAATGAGGTAATGCTCTATTAGAGTTTCCCAACTTAAGTTTTTGAAAAATAGCATTACTACTTAGTTGGGCTGATGGCTAGGACGAGATTCAGTACACTCATTTCTATGATAATTAAAAAAAAAAAAAAGACTTTTGACTGACATAAAAAGAAAAAAAAAACCTTTATGTAGCACATCTATTGTATTCCACAACCTAGATTTGTCTACTAATTTTGCTTACTAGTTTAGAATTAGTGCTTGCTGGTTTATAATGTTTAATGTAGGCTCTCTTCCTTCCCTATTATACTTCTTAAATGATTTAATTTTACCTCTGTATAGACAAAGAAAAGTTGTCCTGCTTTGTTACCAACTTTACCTTAAAGGCAGTTGGCAGAGGAGAAAGTGAATGTCATCCAAAAGTGTGTGTTACCTGATGGTTATTCATTTGACATGTTTATATTTCTCCCCAATTAAGAGAGTTCACCTGCTTCTGTTAGAAAATTGACTGAGAATAGACTGCTAAAACCAATCACAATGCCCAAGGTCATTGTCTAATAAAGTAAATTGTCCAATTATAGAGTAAATTGCAGAAACAAGAAGGAAAACATGATAAAAATACATTAATTAGTGCTGCCTCACTAATAAACTAGCTTCTTCCTACACTGTCTGGACAATACAATTTAGCTAATCTTTTCATTTCTTTAGGGTAAAGTCTTGACAGGTTATTGTTGTGGAAAGGGCTAGCAGGTGCCCATCTCACATACACCAACACGGTGCTTACTGTAGTCAGGAGCTATTTAAACACTAGATATCTATCAACAAACTTAAATCCTCACAACAACCTGAGAATATAGAAATCAGCATTGCCCCCATTTTATAGATGAGGAAACTAGGTAATGGAGACAAGACTTAGAAAGATATGATCGTTCAATTATTTTAGAATATAAAATAATTTAAGGTAGAGGATTTTTTTTCCTTTGGTAAACCTTTATTACTGTAGTGGATTTAATTATGTCCCTCAAAAAGATATGTTCAATTCCTATAACCTGGTACCTGTGAATGTGACCTTATTTGGAAATAGGATTTTTATCAATGTAATTAAGCTAAGGTGAAATCATACTGAATTAGAGTGAGCCCAACATCCAGTGATTGAGGCCTTTATAAGACAAAGGAGAGGGACATTTGGAGACAGAGACACAGACACATACAGATGAAAGATAGCCATGCAAAGATAGAGGCAGAAATTGGAGCGATATAGCTACAAGGCAAGGAATGCCAAGGATTACAGGCAACCACCAGAAGCTAGGAAGAGGCAAGAAAGTATTCTTCTCTAGGGACTTTAGAATGATCATGGCCCTATTGATACCTGAATTTTGAACTTTTGATCTCTATAAATTTGAGAAAATAAAATTCTGTTGTTTTAATACATCTGGTTTATGGCAATTTGTTATGGTAGCTCTATAAAATAAATACAATGTTGTTATTATGTGGTGGTGATTTTTCTTTCTTTTAATTATATGTGTATCTAGATAAGAAATTGCCTAGTAAGCTCAAGTTACTGAAATTTTAGAATTCATTTTTGCTCAAATTCTAATGTGTGTGTTTCTTAGCAGATTTTCTCATTTCTCAGAAGTCTTCCACTTTATTTATTTATGTTTATTTTTTTTTAAATAAGGCCATTGGTTAACCTCATGGACTGAAAGGACCTTGTCAGCTTACAGTCCCTTATTTTTTTTTTATTTTTTTGCACCAACAACATCTGATCTTCGTAGGTGTTCTTCTATCCAAGTACTAAACAGGCCAGATCCTGCTTAGCTTCTGAGATTGGACAGGTTCCGGCTTCTTCAGGATAGCATAGCTGTAGACAGAAGTCTTCCACGTTAGATGCCTGCTTACTCACCTCGAATTCACATCTTAATATGCTTTATTCTTACTTCTCTTCCTTACCACACTCTAAAACTGCTATACCAGTATCACCTCCTCATTCCTCTTCATCTCTTACTCTTTCTTTTTACCTTTAAATTCCCTTCTCTCTGTACCACATATCTGTCCTGACAGAGTGAAATTAAATTAACAAAATATGGTATGTGAAAGAAGAGAGAGCATAAAAGGATCTTGATTTGGAGACAATAGGAAAAAGAAAGAGTTGAAACCTGAATGATGTGTTTTTCCCAAGCGAAAGTCTAATTCAGTGGCCATGAGAGTATTTATCAATGCACCCGTGCCTCTTAAGGAGCTGGCAAATATAAGTTAAATATAATAAAAGAGGCATACCTACAATTCCACTTCTTCCCACTCCACATGTATTTGCAGAAATAACTCCAATCTCTATTCAAAGATTTTGCATTTTCTTGTGTGTGTGCGTGTGTCGTGGGGAGGTATGCATGAGGCAATACTGTTAGAGTTCTTCATAGTAGACTATACTAGCACATTTTTCTAGTATTATACTCTATATTTTATATCATATAATTTTATGATTTAAACTACCACTTGCAATCTGATAATGCCAAAATATCTCCCTGACCCACACCTCCCTTCTGATTTATCAACTATAATGGCTTTTTTGATGTAGCAACTTGGCTAGGTTTCAGTTACAGGTTACTCAATCAAACATTAATCTAGTTGTTGCTATGAAGAGACTTTACAGATATAATTAAAGTTTCTGACCAACTGACTTTAAATAGAGTATTATTCTGGATGATTTGAGTGTGCCTAACTTAATCAGGTAGGTGACTTAAATGTACAGTTGAGGATTCAGTTGAGTGAAAGAGAAGGAAAGGAAATTCTCCAGGTTTTGGCCTTGTTTCAGCAGTTCCAGGTCTTATAATCATATAAGCCCATTCCTTATAAGAAATCAATCTCTCTCTACTCTTTCTCTCTCTCTCAAATCTGTTTTCCATTTCTCTTGCCTTAGATCAGTTTAGGCAGTAATACCTAACTGGTCTTGCTGCCTACAGGAGGCAGTCCTCTTTCTTGAATTTGAGTATTCTATCAAAATGCAAATCTGATGAGACCGTCTTTGCACCATAACTTATTTGAAAATACAACTTATATTGCATTGCTTAGCATAAAATGTACTTTTCAATTTGGCTTCAGAATAGTTCTAATCTTACTTATAAATTCCTCACTCAAGTCTTAAGCTCCAGCCATATAGACAAATTCCAGTTTCTGAGTTTATCTTGCTATTTCCTAAATCTGCCTTTTGTCATGCTGTTCTCTCTACCACAGCCACAGTTCCCAATCCCTTAACTGCCTACTTAAAGACTACTAAGCCTTAAAACTTACCTTCAACTACCTTTTTCTTTTGGAAGAATTCCTTGCTTCTCTTTTTCCATGAATTAAGTTGGAGCTCCTTCTCTGTTAAGAAGTGTACTATCTCTATAGCACTTGTCAGACAGTTCCCTAAACATTGGTTTTCTTATTTTTTTCTTTTCTATGTAAGCACTTTGAAGTTAGGAAACATGTTGAATTCAATTTTGTGTTTCCAGTGCCTATCTTATGTTTGGAACTTAGCATTCAATAAATATTTTCTGAATAGATGAATAAATAAAACTTGTGCCTTGAAACACTCTCTTCACTTGTCTCACATAACCTTGTTCATTATTCACTGAGAAACAAAGCCATCATTTTCTCATGTTTCCTTTCATCCTCCATGGAATGTCTCTGACTTCACCTTGTCTTAATAGAAGCTGCATTTCAACTACTTTTCAGGCTTATGATTTTCACATTGTCTTTTTTTCCTATTATGATGTAATTCTCTTTTCCACTTACTTTCTTCATCTCAATTTTCAAATATATTGAGGTCTCCTCTATCTTAAAAATTAAAATCTCTAACCTGTTTTCTTGTTAAGTTACCTTCATACTTATTCTTTCCTCCTTATCAAGAAAGTTATGGAATGGTTTGTCTGCAGTTAGTCTCCATTTACTCTAATTTCTTTTCTTTCTCAACCAACTGTAATTTAGACCTCTTGTTAATTTGGTCCTCCTATAAATTGGCATTTTCAACATAATTGACCAAAATAAAAACTAATATCAAAAATGCACCTGATAATTTTGTTAATGCTTCCTTTTTGTCACTCTCGTTCTTTGATTCTATGTTATCACTGCTTTCTCAGTTCTCTTGTTACCTCTAATGAGTTCCTCCTAGTCTCATTCCAGAGTTCCTTTCTTTGCTTTTTTTCACTTGGTAAGTCATACTTATGTTAATTATTCTGAAACATTTATCTCTAACCACAGTTTGTTTCTAATTTCCAGACAATTTTTAACTATCAACAAGGCACTTTCGATATTATCCATGTAGAAAAATCAAACTTACACACCTAAGGCTTAAATTTCTATTCTTGCAACCAAAACTACTCTTTCTCTTGTGTTCTCTGCTCAGGTGATATAGTATATCCATCAGGTGATAATTCCTGAACATAACTTTGATTTTTTTCTTTATTTCCTCAGCTCTCAATTATTAATCAAGTACTATTACTTCACATCTAAAAGTCTGTTTAAATACATTTCTTTTTCTTTTTTATTTTTTTTTTTAACCCACAGCTCAAGTTAAGTTCTCTAATTTTTGCCTAGGTTAGCATGATAACTTATTTACTTGAAGTCTCCTAAAACAGTAATTTTCACATTGATTACATGTGCTCTCTGAATTTATCTCTGTAATTGAGATTATTTAAAAATATTGTGAGTACTTAATGTTATCCCACCAAACTCCAATTTTCATTATATTTTTAGAGCTCAGTACAAGGTCAACATTTTGTAGATACTCAATAACCAGTTATTAAGTTCTAGCTATCCAGGTATTAAGTGGAAAAGTAGAGGTTTAATCTCTAGTTAGTAGAGCACCAAAATTTATTCTCTTTTTATTATGTCAAAATAAGAAAGTTGTATCAAAATGTTAAAAAGGAAATTTTTAGGCTCTCTCTAAGAAAGAGTAAACATTTAACCAATTTACAATCTCACAACTTGAATACTCTATAATAAGAAATAGAGTTTAGAATAATGATACTTACATTAACAGTAATAACAATTTTTTTAACCTCTACATGACAAATACTGATTAAGTTTTTCAATCTGCAATACAGCTCTATGTGGTGGGTAGCATTATATACTTTGTGAAGGAGGCTTTTAGCTATTCAATAAATCCATTTTCTTTTTTTTAGTAATATAGCCAAATAGCATCTTAGACTCCCTGGTCATGTAATTATATTTTAATCAATGGGAAGATGAGCAGACGTGATGTGATTGACACAAATAATTTCTAAACTTAATTTTGAGTGTTATTTTCTTTTTTTATATAAGACTAGGGAGCAGATATTGTAGTTATAAGTTGAAGATAGCAGAACATTTATTCTTCTATCACTTGTCTACCAACTTATGTTTTCTGCTCCTCACTATTACTTAGTCCTGGGTGACCAAGAGCATTTTCTTTAGATTTTCACTGAATAGAAAATGAAATTATAGTATGTAAGTCCAGTCATTCAGTAATTTAAACACAAATCTATCCAACTCTAGAGTTCATAACTCATTATTACTATCTTGAGACTGAAGAAAAGACAAACTAACACATATTGGAAACCTTTGTCAATATCAGATTTTAAAGCAAACGAATTTGTGTTTAACCATTGTTAACCACACAATTACCTGGAAGAAAACAAATTTCCAGTTTGTCAGCATTTTTATGTGATCTTTATATCTTTCTAAATTATTATTAATATGTATGTTATTTTTCTAACACAACTTTTTTTAATGGCATGTCCTCTTTCTAACACAACTTTATACTTGTTAGCTTGTCACTACATAAATGTTTACTAAACTCTCTTTATAAGGAGGTGAACCAAAAATCCTTTTGTTTTTTAAATAAATCAAGTTAACTTTATTTCCATTAATATTAATAATTTCTCCCATTGATTTCTTTTGTTATGTTTGCAAATCGACACAATGTGCAAGAAAATTTTATGTTTTATAATGAGGAAAATTCTTAAGAGAAATTTAAAAAATAATTATTAAATAAAAAATAGTTATCATGATCACTACTAGTAATTTTATTAGCTTTATTGGGCCAAATTTATATTTTGATCAGTGTTGGAATCAAATATTGTAGTTAAGAGAGACTAGCCAGTGATATTAGAAAAATCTTTTTACCTATCTAAAATAGTGAAAAAATAAATAAATTTTAGTTGAGATAGGTTTTCCTTTTGTTTTTCCTTTTATCTGATACTCATTTTTTGGGAGGAGTTATTCAAAGGTGAGGTATATAGTGGAGAACATTTTTATTAGCAAATAAAGAATGAAAGTACTTGTTTTGCAGAGTGGTCAGATAACAGTTTCTGCTGTCTTCTACATACTGAAGCTATGCACCTGGCACCCAGGGCACAAATTGAGAACCTTCTATGTGTAAAGCAGAGATACTAACCATTACATTATGGAGCCATCCCTGAAACTATTTTATTCTAAGTCTACTATCCCTATCATAGAAGAATAATATTAGATTTGTTTTCTTTAGAGACTAGCATATACTTCTAGAGGCAAGCACAGCCTTGCTTGAAAGTCTTAATTAAAGTCATGACAACAGATTAAATTCTCTTTATTCTTATTTTCTGTAAAAAAAATTTTCAAGAGAAATATTTCCTAGGGAGTAGCATCAGACATGGGTAGGAAGTAGATCATTCTATTTCTATACCTCACATCTGAAGCTAATGGTAGATTCTGCCCTCAGATAGAATTGAGGTTTTTATCTTAAAATGTTAATCTGAGTTGATCTGGCTATGTATATTTGGGTTATTATATTTTGACAACAATTTTTATTTTAAAAGTTTTTCAGTCATGTGGAATTTCATAGAATATTAGATATTATACCTTTCATGGCAAATAGGAAGAAATGTTGAAGATGTAAGGATCTGTTATTTCATCTTTCACTTTTTCCCATTAAAATGCTTACTAGTATATTTTAAACTATTCCTCACATAAAATATTGTGACTAATATCATTTGTATGTTTTAAAAAATATAAATACTCCTCACAGACTTCATTTTAATAGACCAGACCAGACTAATGATAGTAAAGTTTTGTCACTCAAATAGATTTAGAGTGGCTTATGTTTTTCTGGTTTTCTTTAGTTATCAGAGTATTCTAGGACTTGGTAAAATAAATTAAATATAAAATTAATTTTCTAATTCAAAATAAAAGAAGATAATTAATATATCTGGGCATACAATGGCATATGAAATTGAAAATAAAGCAAATTTTAGCAATTATTGCCTAAGTCATATTAAGAGTGAAGTTTCATAATCTACTTTCTTGGCCAATAAAGTTTGATATAACTTTATACATCTAAGTTTCTTGTCATATACTTTTCCACCAATAAAATATTTTTTTATGAAAAATTCAAAGCTATATATCATTTAATACATTAAGCATAGTTTCTCATATCTTGTCCAAAGCATCAAAACTAACCTCAAAACTAATAAAGTTTTGACTATAAAAATAAAATGATCTATTAATATTTTACCCCAGAATCATTGGCTTGAATTAAAAAAAAATTTAAACAACATCAAATACTAACTAGTAGTAGAATTTATATCCTTGCAATTTGGAAAGTTAAATGAAAGACCTAAGTAATAAGGTGAAAAAACAGTATGTTTTGCCTTATAAATATTAAGTAAAAAATGACTTTAAAGTATGTTTTAAATAAGTTGTATCTATATATACATAAAATTATATATATTTAAAGATTTTGGTATAATTTTTGTTTGATGTTTATTTATACAGTTTATAGGCAATATTTTATACATTTATGGATTTATAATTACTTTAAATAAATTAGCTCCACATCTGAGGTCTTTGGTCCAAAGGTTAAAGATATTGGTTTAGAAAGGCTATCATGTAAATAACACTGTAATTGGTTTATAATGGAAGTAAATTTTGTGCTTTCTTTTATAAATTATTTTGAAACTTAGGGAGAAGAAACAAAAAATTTCAAGTAGATATAATAGAGTGTAAATGCTAGGTGTCTGTCTTAAGACTGGTATGACTGGAGAACCCTAAGATGATCATTGCTATTATGGTGGACAATTTGAATTAGAATTTGAATCAATAAAAAGGTTGTATAGTTCAGATAAATCTTACTTGACACATGAAATAATTCTGTTTTATTTTTTCATTGAATATAAATGAGAGGATTAATGTTATAGTATTGATTGGGAAAAAGGAAGGGCAAGTGGGAATAAGTTGATTTGTCATAGCAATTAAGGCCAGAGATAAGAAGGACATCAATGGAAGAAGGCCTTGTGAGGTAAAGAGAATTCATATTAAAGATTGTTTAAAAATAAGTAATTTACTTGATGACTGACAAAGAGGATGAACTGAAGACATGTGTCATATACTTTAATGTTACAAGTCATGACAAAAGCCAATTATAGATTGTTGATAAGTTCTAATGGAATACAATTTATGGGCATGCCATTACTGCCCATATGTACATACTTTTAAATCACTGATGCTTGCATCACTACATCAGAATTTCCTATTGCTGAAGTTATTGCCTTCATTTCTCCACTGGAATTTGTTCCTTTGTCCACTCATACCTACTGCCACTGTCACTGCCCTTGGTGCTTGACTACCTGTATTTCTGATCTTTACTGAATTTTTCTTTGAAACTTTTCTCATTTTCAGTTCTTTGCTAGTCCATTGTCTGGTTCTGGAATGATCATATATTCTAGATCAGTCTATTGCTGCTACTTTCATCTCTATGCTGGCCATGGCTGTGTGATGAGGTTACCATCCATTTCCAATCTATTGCTACCCCTATCTTATTTTTTTTCTCACCTCCAGAAATACTTTATTTCTGGTCATATACTTTACATAATAAACATATTAATAAATAAATACTTAAAACTTTTTATCAAAGCATTTAAAATATGTATTACAATCATAGCCACATGTGGGAGGTGAGAGGATCTCTGACTAAAACCTGATTTATGTATTTAAAAAAAAATAGGCTGTAAATAAGATAAATAAAGAGTATTTTTTCCTCTGACATTGCTTTGATGAATTAAATTATATATATTAAATTCATGTTATATTGAGGATATGTATACAAGAAACTCCAACTCCTTTCAATATTTTGAATGTGAAAAGGAGTTGATGGAATGAGTGAGTCCATTTTTAAAGGGTCTCAGAATTCAAGGGTCAGCTTTAAGAAAATTATTTTTCCTCTTCACCCTAAAATGTGAGAGCTTATATATTTGCTAATTGATTGGCTAATTTCTGAAATTTCTTAAAAGTGGTACTCTCTAAAAGCTTTGATATATTTGTATATAGTGTTGATATAAAGTGTTGATATACTTGATGCAGAGTATTGATTCAACAGTTTTGATCTAGGGGTGAAGAAATACTGAAGAAGATTAAAATTGTGTTTGCACAGAGAAACATTAATTTCATCACGAAAACTTTGTGATTCCCACTTCATGTCACTGCTAGCAAAAGATATTAGGAGACTTTTAATATTTTTTTATAAATGTATCCCTACATTTTAAATTTGGTGAGAAACTTGAGTTAGTCTTATTAATTGGTAGTGTGATTCTCAGTCCTTTAATAGAAATGATTACTTCTTTACTATGCAAATTTAGAAATCACTAATAGTTAGTTAGCTTTAGTTTCCTATCTTCTGGTTTTCTAAAAAGGCTTTACATCCAAACTAAATAGCTTTTAACTGGTTTCACCGTTAGAAGACATATTATTTAATTTCATCTTATTTTATGTCTAGTTCATAGAAAATACATGGAAACAAATCGACTTTTACTTGAAAATTTAAGATATGTAGAAAGTCTGATTTGACTATGTCTAATATAATATTCTGCAATGATGATGTTGCCTTATATCTGCACTGTTCAGTACTGTAGCCTGTAGCAGTATATGTCTATTCATCAGTTGAAATGTTGGCAGTGCTACCAAGAAACTGAACTAGTAATTTTATTTAATTTTAGTTATTTTTAATTTCAGTAGTTTTTATGGTGACTGCCACATTTGACAGTGCAGATATAGCACATGCTATTAAGTTTTTTGACCTTATTTTCATTAATATTTTACTAAAATTATGCAGATATTTTCTTATTTGTATATCAAACATTACTGTGGCTAATACAATAACTGTCATCACTATAATTTTAAAAAGTTATTAAAGTTTGAAGCATATACTATAAAAACTTTCTAATACTTTTTCTTTAATATTCAATAAAGCAACAAAGTTATGTTTTCAAATAAGTGACTCAAATAATGATGAGCATAGAAAGACATGTATAATTAAGTTACCCAAAATAATTTTCTTTCATAATAGTTTCTTTTATATGATCACTACTTTCAACTGTTAATGGCATTTCTTTTATAAATGAATGCCTTTTATAAAGACAACCATTACACTTTCTAAGACCAAATGGCTTTTTGCTGAATGCCTGCTTTTAAAAACACATTTTTGAGTATTTATTTCAAGGCTTTTAATAATGAAGACTTCACTTAATTAAAATACATGTTTCATTTGTTGGTATTTTGAGAGTGATATGCATAGTTTGATATAGACAAAATAATTTATGAAACCTGTCACAAATTGAGACATTTATTATTGTGTATCTAAGAAAATTTTTATCATAGGAATTGTCCCCAAATGTCTCTGAAGTATGGATGGAGAGTAACTGACATGCTATTATTTTGAGCACATTTCCAATATTAATGATTAATGATATATCTTAGATATAATAAAAAAATTTAAATTTTATTCTTCAAAATTTTAGACTGTATTTTCTCTGCCTTATGGTTTATTATACTCATGCTATAATGCATTATTGCTATTCTGTTTTATTCCACTGATAAATTCTAAGGTTTCTGCTTCTAGAAGATGGAATCAAACAAAAATAAAACAAACTTATTGACTGAAAAATAAAAAAATATTTAAAAATCACTAATTTTAGTCATGTTAAAGATACTTCTTAGATAAAAAATTGCTGTTTTCAGTCACATTATATGTATTTATCACATAATTTTATTTGCTTAAAATAAATATATGAAATTGAGGCTAACATGAGAAAAGTCTATATTTGTTATTTTAAATAAAATATATTTTTATTAAAGTGATTTTTTAATATTATTTATTTTTTAAATAAAAATTGTATATATTTAACTTGTACAACATGATGATTTGATATACATATATATAGTGAAATGATTGCTATAGTCAGGTTGCATGTTTTAAGAGTAAACCATAAGTATATAAAGTATGTTATAGACACGTTATTTAGGACACATATTGGCTGAGAAATATTGATAAGATTTGAAAATAAATTAATGTATATAAGAATTATTAGAAAAACTATATTGCTCCTAGAATATTTTCAGGTAGGTTAGCAGATTTCTTTTAGCATTCACAGCTAAATTTTCCATGCTTAACTCTACAATGACAAAAAAATTGCTCATTGCTATGAAATGTCATACTTTTACAAAGTTCACTATATTAACATTAATGAATAAAAAGCAGTCATTGATCCAGAAAAGTAAACCATATTAAGTTGGACACACACTGATATTTTAAAATGATTATCTGTATTCATAGATTCATATTAACTTTTTTCCTAATTAAAAATATACAATATGCAATTATAGGGAAAGGTCAGTCTTATTTTATTTTTAATTATTTTCCCTTTGTAATTAGACATTTATTCTCTGTAGATTGGAGTTTCCCAGATTAAAATACTTATTAGTTAAAGGTCATGAATTAAATATAAGTGAAAGGGCATTGTACACTAGATTATATTTTTAATATAAGCTATACTTATTTTGTTGTATATAAAAGACAAGAAATAAGAATAAATATACTAAGACCACTGTAAAAAATAAATATTTTAATGTTTGTTTTATCTTTTACTTCTACATTTATCAAAAATAAAGAAAATTAAATAAAATCAGGCAGATGTGAAATAGTCAAACCAACCTGAGGAGTAATATGGTGAAAGACATTTCAATAATATATATATATATATATATATATATATATATATATAATACATATTTAGCATATAATATTTTATATATATGTTCTAATGTATATTTTTATATGTGATTTTTGAGCCATTTCATCTATGTTGGTTACCTGTAGAATCTGAAATTACGTGCTTGTAAATTTACTTCCGACATCTGAAAAATTTACCACAATGTTTAATATGTGTTTCATGTGGTCAGAATTTACAGTATGAAGCCTCATATTTCTTTAGTGAAGTTTGATTAGTACTATCTTAATCCAGGGTTTTGGATATAGTATATTGTGGAAAGTATTGATTGTAATTTCTTTTTATTAAGCATAACTTTATCTTTTGTCTTAAAAGATAAAGTCATTTCATAGAGAGCATCGATTGGAGCAAGAGTGGGAAAAATGAGTATAAAGTGGAGGTAAATACCGAAAGAAGAATCTACAATCTAAATGATAGAGTAGAAAATTTACCTCATTAGGAGTACACAGAACAGAAAGAGAAAAAGAGAAGGTCAACACCTTGGGAGGATAAGATTAGATTCAGCTGACTTTGATAAACTGGAGAAGTTATGAAAAACTAATAGAACTGACATTTAATAGAAACAAGAATAGCATAATACAATTAAGAAAAAGAAGTGGCATGAAAATTATGAGCAGTAACATAGATTATGCTGTGTAACATGCATACCATTTCTAAAATAGAAAAGAAAAGCAAAGGTAATTTTAAAAAGTGATATAGGGTGCCTTCACAACTCATCAATGAAAAAACTAGGAATCTTATAACTCTCTAGTCTATCAGCTTAGTAACTTCCATCAACACCATACTGTCCTTGAATTTAAAAGGAAATGGTCCAAGGTATTATAATTGATTAGTAGTATTAGTTATTATAATTAATGAGTAAGACTTTTCCACTTTCCAATATCCAATCCATCAGCAAACCTTTTGGTATTACTAAAAATTTATTCTGCACTTCTCTACTTCTCTCATTTTAATACATTTTTCTGCACTATGGTAGAAAAACCATCACCCCATCCTGCCCTAATATACATTTTCCATATGGCAGACCAAGTGATTTCTTCAGTGAATGAATCATACCGTGGCTTATTGGCATTAGGAAAAAAAAAAAAAACGCCTCTGAGCACTGCTACAGGTCATACAACCTCATTCTTCACTTCCTCCTCTCTAAATCTGTACCAGTATTTTTTCTTGTTCATAGAACAAACTATGTTCATATCTATTTTATGATGACAAATTTCTGTTCCCTAATTAAAAAGATTTTTAAAGGGCACTAGAAATATTCAGTGTGGCCTAGGAGTCTAATAACACCTTTAAAGCTTTGCATATTTTAGTAAACAAAAAAAAAATTGCAGGTTTGATGTGAAAAAATAATGTGCACCAAAGTATTTTAAACATTGAAAATTTAAAATAAATTAATAAGAAACACATTTTCTGTATAACTAATCTAATATCTTAATGACTGAGAAGAAGGACATATTCTTCCCCTAACATAACTACATCTGTATTCAAGGTCACATTTTGTTTGAGCTTTGTCACTTTCATATAAAATTAATTTTTCTTTGCTGACTATTGTCATAATAATTGGATATCCACTCCATGAAAAGCAATTCTCTGATATCCCAGTCAGATGTTTGCATTTAAATAAAAACTTAACGGAGCAGAAAACAGAAGGAAAATGTGTACACTAAAAAGATGGCGTGTGTTGCGCCGACTCTGGGTGTGTACATATTCTGCAGAGTAGAGTATGCTCAGCTATGCCTAAGATCCCTTTTGTTTGGTGCCTCAGGTGGCAATTATTGGGAACCATTTATTTTTTTTTTTCTGCCTTGTACTATTTCTTGCTTAAACTCTCAAAGCCTTGGAAGCTGCTCAAGATAGTACTGATCTGGGGGAGCTGTGCATTATTCATTATATAACCAGAATAATTTATTAAAAATAAACTGAATGCAGAACTGTGGCTTCAGGCAGCTGTCTGGTCATGCTTTGCCACAGCCAGGTTATTTTAAAGTTGGTGTAAATTAAGTTCTTTTTATGGCAGTATCTTCTAGGCTTAGACATATTTTAAGAGGAAAGGAAAATAATTAATTTTGGATTCTTACATATTCAGTATATCTGTGAGCACTACTTTGGAGCCATTTATAGAAAAATATTGTTTTATTGTTTTCAATTAGACTGTGAGGAACATCGCTATAGCAACTGATTCGAACAGAATTTACATGCATTTTGAAAAAGTCTGTTAAATATATCACTATGGAATGGAATATAATAAATATTTTAAATAAATATAATAAATAAATGTTATACTAATAAATGTGTTTATGTACTAACAATAAATGTTAAGTAAAATTGATGAGTAGAGGAATAAGAAAAGAGTTGCAGGAAGAAACTATTTTCTTTTTTTATGTTACCAGAGAGAAAGTACTCTCTTGCTTTATCTATATTATGCCAGAACATCGCCCAATTAAAAAAAAAAAAGTGTGTCAAATTTATGATGAAAATAATTGTGATATAATTATGTGACCGAGGTTTTCAACTCAGAATGATTTTTTTTATTAAATCATATACTTTTAAGCCTGGAAGGGACATTAAATATCAATCACTTAGCACAATAAATTATAATCTGTAATATTTTAGACTCTGAGTAAAAAACAAAAACAAAATTATCTGTAGTTAAGTAGATTTTGAATATTTGCAATTAAACCACAAAAAATTTTTCTAATGCATGATTTTACATGTTTTCTGTCATGATGCTCACTGGATCAGCAGCATTTTCTAAATAGATGTGATTTGGTGCTGCCACTGACATCCCGAAGGAGCCAATTTTTCTTTTAACCAAAACTCAGTCAATAAACAAGGTATAGGGAGGCTAAATGGCTGAGGCACAGTCACAAAGGGGTTACTGGTCATGTCTGGCCTTTAGTTTCTAGAGTTCAACTCTTTCTTCTACTCTATTTTACTTTTTATCAACTGAAGAGACTAGCACTTTGCCTCAGTATACACACAACCTCTTTCCCAAACTTAAATACCATGCCACTGTGAGGTAGCTAGTCAGATATGACTAGAGGTCCAGCTCTGTAGCCACAGAAACTTCCCTTGAAGACCTTCCTTAAAGACCTCCCAGAAAAACCTCTTTTAGAGTTATAAATTACCCCAAATACTAGAGCACAAAGGCAATAAATGCTGGCCTAAACTAGCTACAAATGAATGAGCAGAAAGTACTACCCCTAACTTCAGCCTCATTATACCATCATTATAATATCATGACTATGCCTGGAAGTTTATGAATCTAATTATAACAGACTAGATCCTGGGTAAGCACCTGCGCATTAGGCAAAGTTATAGAGCAGCAAGGGGTCAATCACAGTGACCTCAACTTGCCAAATACCTAGAAATGTCTTTAGGACTACCCCATCAAGGCTCCCAAATATAATGCAGACCTCTCCCTCCCCTGATGTTATAGTTCTATAGTTCTCCATCTTCCCAGACTAACCTGTACCCCTCTTTAGGGGTACATAACATAATATCATTTCCACGTGGCTAGCTCATTTTTTTAGGCTTGACCTGTTTTCTACCTCATAATATGCTTTAATAAAATTTCAGTAACAGTAGCACATATCAAGAAGCATCAACATGAGCCATTCTCTCTAAGGTTTTGATTTAGGCAGCAGAGTGGATATGCTTGTCAACTGCTCTAGGTGTCTGTTCAGATACCTCTCTAGTGACAAACTTTTTTGAATGAGTTCAGAAATAATTTTCAACTGTCACATAGGATACCTCTCCAAGATACAAAGAAAAAAAATATTTACAAGGAAAAAATTTACCTTTTATGGCAATTTAAAAATACCTCTCTCTATATTCTCTATATTTGTAGACACATACCACATACATGCACATAAATCTTCTGCAAGAAAGTGGCACATATGAGTCCCTCAACAAATGACACAAGGACAGTAAAAAAATTCTGCAGGGGTGTTCCAGAGATGCTATTTTACTCTTCTGAAATACTGATTATTTATTGTTAGGAACCATATATACGAATGAACTGTCTATATTTTCTTGCAAAGGTATATATCAGAGTCAGATATACTAGCTTAATGTTTTCCTGGTATTTTATACTATTCATTTGGAGTTGGGAAAAATAAGCATTGTTTTCTTATATCAAGAAAATTATATAGATTGTTCCAAATATAAACATAGTTTATATGCCAATGGTGCTCAATGCATTTACCTGTTGTGGCCTTTTTAAAAAAAATTCTGGTTAAGTGATGATTTTTTTAAACTAAAAGGCAATATTTAAGAAAGAGCCTCTTCTTTGACTATGTAATTAAATAATATTAAGATATGTGTGATAATTGTTCTTTTGCAGTAATTAACATGATAATTATTGTTGTGCAGCATTGAGTCATTATACAGAATCAGTGATTTTCTTTATACCATTACTACTATTACTTTAGTTATGAGCTATTCTTGACTATTTTAATTTTTGTAGTTTTGTCAAGGTATTTCTGAAAGTGGTATATATGGGTCATAGGATCTTTAGGACTATAGCATTTTCATTTTACATATTCTAATAAATGCTCATTTATTTATATTTAACAGTAGATTTTTATTTAATTATTTAAAAATCATGAAAACAATATATATGGAAGAGGGTAAAATAGTATAAAAGTGTATAAGAAAAGGCTAATCTCTCTCCTGTGGTCTACCACCCCAACACCATGATCTAAGTCTTATGGCTATTTTGCTTTCTTAATGCCAGTAAAAAGGTAGATATTTAAGTGCATAGACTTTTCTATTTTCTTTCTATATACTCACGTACATATTTTACATGAATGAGATCATATTATATATACTAAGAAGTTTTGAAAAAAAATAAGTTTTAAGTGCTTGCCCTTCCTCTTCTCTCCAATTGACATTTTTCTGGAATAATTCATATTATTAGATTTTCTATTTTTTCTCTTTATGCTTTATAATCTTTTTCTCTTTTTTCAAAAATTTTTGCCTATTAATGAGAAATAATATGTATGTATATGTATATATACACATGTACACATATATACATGTTTATACTACTTTTTATTATTAATGTATTTCTGTATTCTTTTGTTAATGGATGTTTAATTTCTTCTTGTCTGGAACTAACATTTTAATGCTTGCTTTGTATTTATGTCTATTTAATATCCCTCTATTTATTTTCAAACCTTTAATAAAAAGTCAGTATCATGATTTTTAACTTTTAATAGAGAATTCTATTACATAATCTATATACTTGATATTACTCTTGCCACCTAAATTTATATGTATGGTTGGTTCATTTTATTTTGTTTTGGGCTTTTTCTTTATTTTATGTGGTCTACTTATGTTGTAACACTTTCTTTAATTTCAAGTTAATTTGGGAATTTTCCTGTATTTTTTCCCTTTGTTAATGTTTATCAGTGCTCATAATCAGACACATCATTCATTATTCTTATATGAAAATAAATTTCCAACCATTTGTTTCAGCTACTTACTATTTTTCTTAAATCTTTTTCATCTTCTTCCCTCTGACCACCCTATAAGAACTTTATAACATTTTTATGTATCAATACTTTTATTGTTTTACCTCTTTCCACAAAATAAAAATGTTAGATTACTTTCCTTTTCTTTTTTCTAAATTTTTCTGTTCTACAATGTGTACCTTTGTTCCAAAGTAGCATTAGCATTTTTTATTGTTACATGTGTCTGCAATTGCAGGGATCCTTTAGTATTTAGGTTAAATATACAGAGATAGCCTATTTTATCCATTTGAAATTAACTCTGAAGATATAAAGAAGGATATATTTATTTATAGTCTTTTATCTCTTTTTTGTCTATGTCTTTATTATCATCTTATTCATTTTGCTGTATCATTAGAGTCATTTCTTATTTTCCTAGATAAAATGTGTGGGTGAAACTATTTTCTTTGTACACAGCAGATTTATTCTGTTTGTAATACATTCTCTGTATGCTTGTAGTTTGAAAACTTTATCAGAATGTATCTTTAAAAAGAAAGTCGTCATAACTAGAAGTCTATGACTCTTTTCAATCTATAAGATGAGGTCTTGTTATCTCTTTCTTTCATATTTTTATTTTTATCTCTTAGAGTTTCTTATTTACCTCATCTTTAGTCTCCTGTATCAATCCTTTGATTAACGATTTATAATTTTTATTTGGTTATTTTGGTACTATTCCTTAGTATATTTAACTTAGTGTTCCATACCTTTAACTTATATTTCAATTTCTGCCAATTCATTAACTTATTTTTTTCATTTAATGAACATTTTAATAGTTTAATTTAAATATTATCTAATCCCCTTTAAGTGTTTTTTTTTTAATTACTTTTGGTACATTTTTTCTGTTTTCTTTCTGCTCTTTTGAAAAAAAAAAAACCCTTTTGATAATGTCTTTTGCATATTATATTTCTTGCAAATTCTTTGGCCTGAGGCCTGACTCAGTCTCTGAACTACACAAATAAGAACACAAGTGGTAGAGTTATCTTCATTGGGTCAGTGAGTATATTGTCAATATCTTAAGTGACAGAAGGCCCTCATCCTACTTCCAGCTTCTTGCTTTCACTTTTCTGCTCTTAGCATTAAAGAAAATTGAGTTATTTTAAGACCATTTCAATAAGTTGGCAGCTAGAGAAAAGAGACACATTTATTCTGGCTTAGGCTAACATTCCTCCAGGGTCCCATCGATCTGTGATCTAAACTCTCCCTGGATTCATACACAATGTTCCTCAGCATCTCCTCCTGGTCAGAAGGGAGAAGTTTAGTAATATTTCTCTTCTTTAGGACTCAAAACAGGACCTCAAATCTTCACTCATACACTCTTGTAACACCTGCCTTTCAGGCTCAGCCTTAGGTTGGCTCCTAGGAGGCAAATGGTTTGGAATTGGCAGTACGATGCTAATATAAACTCCATCTTTCCAGAATCCACTTCATACTTCTTTTAAAATATTTTATCACTTTAATATCTATAAACGTACATATATACATATACATGTATGTATATTATTTGATTGTGAAAGACTTCTCATTTTCTTTTCCCTGAATCTCTATCACTTGCTTTCTATGCCATTACATTGTTTGTATTTGATTTGTGATTCCTAAAGAATATTTGTCATTTTTCTTTTTCATCAATATTAGTTTTAGAATATAAGATGAATAAGAGTTTGCATGGAGAAATGGATAAAGCTTTTACTCTTGTTTGTACTCATTTGAAGTAATCTTTTTTATAGTGTTATTTTTTTGTGCATGATGACAAAAAAGTGCTTCAAAGTTATTGAATGTTCAGTTTTATTAATAAAGTAATGAATTAAAATTAACCTGGAAAAATAACATTTTAAAGTAAACATTTTAAAGATATATAGATTAATCAATATCATATATTTTCATGGATAATACATTACTGAAATAGAATTAGTCTTATTAAGGATAGACTTGTACTTTTAGTAAAACTTAATTATGATTTCTACCTTGCCTTGCAAATTGAAGAGTTATTTAACTATTATAGACTAAACATTTGCCATTTAACAGGTAAATTTACTCTCTCTTAAAAGAGTTAATGAGCCAGGAGTACCAATTTTTTGAAGATTATGAGCTGAAAATAAATCCAGTTATTTACCAAAAACTAATAAATGACTTATGCAATTTCTGACTCCAGTTGCATACGATAAATTATTTTTAGAAACATGTATGAGAAATAGCTTTATTTTTGTGAGAAACTAAAATGTGTTTTATTGACAATGAGCATTTTTTGTAATTGATAATATTTTCCTTTCTGTTTGTTCAATAAGGTCCAAAAAGCAGGACAATTCCAGCAGTCATGATGGGCTTTAGTTCTTGCACATTTGTTTACTATGACTCCTCTCATCCCACAACACTTTCTTTTTCTCATACCAGTTTTAACTTTGACTTCATGGTTTAGTTTATACTTTCCCTGTTGCTGGATGTCTCATATGTTGTGGAATTAAAAACCAAATAAATAAGTAAATAAAACAGTTATTGAAAAACAAAAGTAAAGGCAAAATATGTCTTGGAAATAATTTTTATCTGTAAGTTATACTTTACCTAATACATCCATTAAACAGAACTTAAATGATATATGTTAAGATTTGAAAGCTTTTAGAATAGGTAGCCAACATTTCTTTAATACTTAGTCTACTCTCTGGAAGATTGCTGTTTAGATATCAATCAGGAAAAGGATGCAGAGACTTTGATGATGTGCTATACATAAAGTCTAAAGTCAGAATGTTAGATTTACTGGTAAATTACCACTGAACACACAAGTAAAAAAAAAATCATTGACAACAATTACATTATTTTTGCTGTGGAATTTTTTTTTCTTATTGGGACACTCAATCATATGTCAATATATTTATAATAGGGACATTGTGAGAAGATAAATGCAATAAAGTACATTCTTCCAGGTTTTATTCATCTAAATGCTAGGTAACTTCATTGAGTAGGAATAGTCTTTCTAAATTCATATTTAAATCATGTAAGTTTTCTGCTTAAAATTATTTATTGTATATTTTCATATACAATCCAGACTTCTTTGCTAGTATAAAGTTCTTTATTAGCGGGTATTTGCCACCTGTCTGAGTTAATTTTCTGAAATGATGTTCAACAACCCCCATAAGTCAACAGTCATAAATGTATCATTCCCAATACACATTAAACTCTTTCTTAATTTACAAAAAAATGATATTTTATCTTCTAGAAGTTTTCTTTGCTGTATAACCTGGTATACTCATGCTTAGCTTCTAGGTACAGACTTTGAATTTCACAGAAAATATCTGTGCCCCTGTTAACATAACTCTGTGTGAGTGTTGGGGTATGGTTGGTGAACCAAACAGACATTACCCCACCCCTATTTTATTATAAGACAGCTGCAGTTTCCTTGCCATCTATAACTTCTTTCTTCAAGGTTGAAGAAGACAGTAAAGTATTGTATAAAGTTTTTAGCTGCCTTGAATATGGATACAAATAAGACAAAAATTCTCTAAAGAGAGAAGATAGCCTTAAAAGAGAGTGTGGTAGAGGAGAAGAAACTTAACAGTGAGAGGATGAGTTAGAACATATCCTCTATGCACAGATCATTACATAACAAATTAGGGCACATGAAAAATTACCACTATTGCTAAGCCCCCAGAAGAAACAGAAAATGAATAAGAGGGAACCTGTATAAAATCGGTAGAATCAGAATGAGAGGGAGTAGAAATTGAGATATACATTTTGATTGTTGTTTTTGTATCATGGACCTACCATCTTTAAACATGTTTTCGATACAATGATATGAAACAATAACAGATGTCATGGACTCTTACAAGTTTGAATCTAAAAGTTTTGAATTTCTGTGAATGAAAAGATGGTTCCATACCTAAGGAAATATAACAAGTGAGAGACTCAGCTTACCTGTATGATAATGCTTATTACTTTGTATTAAAATTAATAGTTTGCATCTCCTCATATAATTCCTGAGACTGTGCATTATTTATTTTGTATCCTTGAAATCTTGTGTAATATTAAAATGTTGATTGAATGTATGAATGACTGAGAGAGTAAGTACATGAATAAATAATTTAATAAGTATATTGTATTGGTAATTATTTCTGCCAGTGGAGAAAAAAAAAATAAAATGTTTGCTACTAATTGAGGTATCACAGAGTATTTGATTTCTAGGTTGCCCTGTAGAAGGGATGTGGATCTTATTCCGAAAAGAAGAATTTAACATAGCAACAAATAATCACTAAGATGACATAAGGAAAAGATATTTTGTATTATCAGGAATTGATTCTTCTCCATCAATTCAAATGGTATTTAGAACTTCTGCAAAATTTGAAATGTAGCTAATCCATATATATTACTTGGAAGAGAAAATTCAAATTAGGTATGCAATACCAGGTTGACAATTTAGTTTCATCTACTAAACAAGGTGCATAAACAAAATTCCTTTTTTTTGTCATACCCATAAGCTATTCTTACTAAAAACACAAGAAGAATAAAAATGCATTTGTCTATATTAATTTCTCTGTAGAATCTCAGAGAATTTGGACTTTTTCTAACAAGATCATCACTTTTTAATGATGTCTATTTTGTTTGTGAATTTAGACTTCTTACTAAAAGTATTAATTTTGATAAAGTCATGATGCTATCTATGGTACACACTGAAATCTCTTAGAGTAAAACCATTATTTGTAACCATAATATTAAATTTTGGTAAAAATGGTATATTTCTCAGTTAATTTTTTTTTAATATCTAGATGTACCAAAGTAATCATCTCACTATTTAACATACCATAAACGTTACCTATAATCTACCTTAATCTCGTGTTCTGAGTGTATTTATATGTTAAGTAGGGTAATGCTGAGCATGGAGAGGTGGCCACAGAAAATTGAAAGCTGTATTACGTGAGTTGAGAGATACAGAACTTGCCACTTTGTTAACCACCTACATTTCAGTAACTGTTTATTTCTTAAAGCTTTCTAATTAAAACAAAACTATCATTTAAATAGTTTTTATAATAAATATTTTTTAATGTAAAAAAGGTCAGAGAAGTGAATCTGCTGGCGTCTGAGCCGCACACATAAGAGGTACATCTCACTGTAATGAACCATGTGCTTCTGAAAGTGGTTATAATAAAGTGAATTTCCATCAATTTATAAATAAAATATTTTTTATCCACAGATAAAATAATATCTAATGTTTTTATTCTAAGTTTACTAAGAATAAAGAATGATAAATTTTATTTATTATTTATTAAAACTCTTCTATTTGTTTAATATATTTTAGAGGAAGGACATTGGTTTATATTTTTCTTTAAAATCTTTACTATTAATATATCAACTTACATAACGGTAGAGAAAATATTTAATAAACATACATCTAATTATAGATAAGAACTGTTAAAATTTGGGCTTATTTTGTTACTCTTTTTTTTGCTTATGTATTTTTAAATAAAGCAATTATGGCATTTTACTCATAAATATTACAGCATTTGTCTATAATAAATATAAACATTTCCTATATAACCACAACACTATTAAATCATCAAAAAGTTAAAAACAATTTTTTCAAATCATCTAGTATCCAGTAGAAATTCTGATGTTACCAATTTTTCCTCAAATATTAACGGTTTTATTTCACACTGTTTTGTTAAGATCAGCAGGCAAAGAAGAAAGACACTTTACCTTTTATGTCTCTTAAGTCCCTTTTAATATAGAATACTCCTAACATGGGATTTTATGACGATACTTAAAAAATATTGTAAATGGAAATACTTCAGAATGGCAGTTCAAGCCAGTAGTTAAGACTTTTGGAGGTTGTAGCAGCTGTGGGAGGGCACTAGTCAGACTTCCTTGACACAGAAACCTTGCTGTGGAGTTTAGTTAGCCGACAGTCTCCATTTGCCGTACATTCGGAATTCATCTCAGCATTCATACAGGGGTCTTACTCTCCCGGGATTACTCCTAACCAATTTCTTATAAAATTAATTTTGTCTTGGTGACTTTTAGAGGTCCTGAAATGATTTTCTTTTAAGTGGTACAGGGAATGTGGAAAATTATCTTCACACTCATTTCGGTATTTCTCTTTCTTGTATGTTATGACAGCAAGAACTGTCATATACATATGACATGAGAAATCGTATTCTGTATTATCAAGAATTGTTACCTCTTCAATTTAAATGGCATTTAGAACTTCTGCAAAGCTTGAAGCATAGCTACTATTAAAAATCTATCACGTTATCTGGAAAATTCAAATTAAGTTTTTGATTCCAGATTGATAATTTAGTGAGTGTGTGTATACCCATAGCATGTGTGTGTATATATATATATATATATATATATATATATATATATATATATATAATATGTATATAATATGTATATAATATATATACATACACACACACACATATATACACACATAGCAATATATGCATTGTAAGCATATATATGTGTATGTATAGCTTTGCATTTTATTTATTATTTATTTATTATATATAATGTTTTCCATTTTTATTGCCATAGGACATTCAAGTGATGGATAATAGTTTAATAAATTACTCTTAAATGTGGGTTATGACTTCTTCTTCTAAGGGGCCCTATGTATATTTTCACCCTCACTATTACAAATCACTGATAAATAGGAAATAGAAATTTTTAAAAATGAATAGCATTTGCCACTATTAGGAGAATGCAATTTTTAACAGTTGAATTAGGGCTCCGTTTACGTGTCTGTTGAGGAGTGTAATATACTTTGATGAGAACAAAATTATATAATGTTGCTAGTTAAACTTCAATTTTTGTTATAGAAATACAAATGTGCTTCTATTTCTTCATGGGATTTATTTGTTCATTTACTCACTCATTTATTCATTGAATTTGAATTGAACTTCTGGATTTAGAAAGATTTACAGTTGTTTGATACCTGTTCCCATCCTCAAGTTGTTACATGGAACAAATAGACATCAAAATCACTCTAATACAGAAGGAATTTTGTTTGAAGTGCTAAACAAAGGAATGAACAAGCTTTGGAAACTCAGAAGAAGGAGAAAGGAATTATAACTAAAGAGATTGGAAAAAGCATCCAGCTCTGTTGCTGAACTATGCTCCTGTTTAGATGCCTCCCCAACACTCAAGGCTTCAGTAAATATGTGTGTCCTGGATTCTGAAGAAACCAAAGCAACTAAACAAAAATTTAGGTTTGAATTAAGGTTGATATATTGTTGAATAGTGTAGTGAACACACGTAGCATTCTGCACCAAAGAAAGCATTATGTTTTTCACAATAATTTCATGTTACACTTTGGCTAAAGTTTCAAAAATACAAACAATAGTTAAACAATATATGGTTCTATTTTTGAAAAGGGTTACATCATTATAGAAAAAGTGGTATTGGTTAGATTGCCTACTGAATGCCCCAAATTCAATGAATTGTCCTGATGTAACACTAATGTCTGGTCTGTGCAGCCAGAACCTAAGATTCGACTGTTATCTGGTATTAACTCCTACTAGAACCTTAAGAACTCTGCCTGGGAAACAGACAGTAGCCTTCATAGATTTAGCCTTACACTTACAAACCCGTTAATTAAAGGAGGACATCTTACTCTAGGCAAGTTTTGACAATGCAAATGTAAATAGACCTTAATTAACTACTTTTTGTAATTATTCTTTCCTATGTGGACATTAACTGGTGTTCAGGCATTAACTGTGATATCAACATGATTGTCTATCAGTAAAAAGACAATTTTGCATCTTAATTATGTATTTCAGGCATTCATATATTTGTGACTTTCTGAATTACTTAATCAGACTTTAAGTTTGTAAAAGGCTAAGAAGTCTGAAAGAAGACCTTTCTGATTTCTCTCTTCGTTGTGCCTTTTAATTTTTTATGCCATGTTCACATAACTCCTCCTTACCCCACACTACTCATGCAAACACACATAGAAACATTGTGGGATCATGCTGTACAATTTAGAAGCTACTAGTAACATTTGGTGATTTAAATTTAAATTTATTTAAATAAAATTAGAAGTTTAAGGTTTAGTCAGACTAGCCATATTTTAAGTGTTTAATAGTCACATACGACTACTGATTATTAGATGTGAAGATACAGATCATTTCCAATTCCACAGAAAGTTCTACAGAAAAGTACAGCATGTAAAAAAAGCAATATAAAGACTTGATTTTCATTCATTTTGTTCACTGATGTATCCTTATAGTCTAGAATATTGCCAGGCACAGAATAAGAGCTCGAAACATTTTTTTGATTGATTAAATGATGGCCTGCTTTCTCTTATGTTCCTTTTTGTTTTGAAATTGCACCTAGAGACACAAACTTCAGGAATGCCTGAAGACGCCTAAGGAGCACTCTCTGACAGGAGTTAGAATGAACAATGAGAGTACTCACTCATTTGAGCTCTCCTCTCTATGGTACCAAAGAGTATACTACTTAGATTTGATGAAACAAGCGCTTCCAGAATATGATATGCATCACACACTCCCTGGAGTGAAAAGGCACAAAATATTGGTTATAAAAAAAAAAATCAGCAGGGATTTTATTTAATTACATAAAAAACAATGACTTTTTTTCATTTCTTTAAAAATATACTTGACAAAAACATTGTGTAAATTCAAGGTGGACACATTAATTGGATACACTTATATATGATAATATGTTTGCCATTATAGCAATAGTTAGTATGTCCATCATGTTACATAATTATCAGAGAGCAATTGTTTTATCACATCTTAAAACATTCTTGAGAAAATAAACTTCTGAAAAATAAATTGATACAAATTAAATGATGATTAGGAAGTGAGAGGAATAAAATTGACCAGAAAGACAGGACATCCGAGAAATAAAATTCTAGCTTGATATATTTTGTACAAAAACATACACATCCAAACATTATGAAAAAAAAAATAAGTGATTTGATCCTTACACTTAATGTCAGCTGGAAATTATAATAGTATTATTAACCATACACACAACAAATAAACTAAAATGGAAAAGGTGAATATATTTATAAATGGCATTTTGTTGATTCCAATTATTGAAAGACGAAGACATAAATATAACTTAATGAAGCAAAATAAAAACCAAAAGTTGATTGCAAATAATAAAGGCAAATTTATAAAATGACAAAATAAGTGAGTTATCAAAGGAAAATTAGTAGTTCTCTTATTCCTGCTGTTTGAAAGTGTGGTTAGCAATTTTTTAATGATGTCCTTGGAAGTAAAATTATTTAGAAATATTGTGATATCCATTAATGAATTAATGCAATCTTTATATTTTAGAGAATGTTTCTCATATGCTCTTTTTTGTATACCACGTAAAAAGTATGTAATATTAGTAGGTGATAAATATGTAAAACCACATCTTAACACTAACTAGATAAAATATATACTCTAAAATTTAAAAATGGCATTCTATAGATGATATTTTAAGGAAATACTTAGCTTTGACTTGATATCAGAGTGCACAATAACCCCAAATTTAGACTCAGATGTTGATACTATTAACAGAAATGGTCTAGGCTTAGAAGATGGATACACCAGAAACATAAATTATCCCTAAGTCCTCTAGTTGAACTGCTTCTATGTCTCTGTTTAACTTAATACATCAAAAAATTATTGAACATTTACTTAGTTCCAGAGGCTGTGCTATGTCCTGGAGACCCAACATTGTACAAGTTAAATTTGATGATCTTTGTTCTCAAATAATTTATAATCTATTGCAGAAAACAGATAATTTAGCATAGTCTTAAGATAATAGCACTACTATTTCTAAGAGAGACTGGTATAATATGACTGTGTAAGTGGGATAGTTTAATTGATGCTATGATTAAGATAGTGAGAGCTAATTTCTTACGTAAAATATTTAACAGTGCATCAGGATTTACCAATGGTTTCTAAGCAAATTTTTTTCATTGAAACATTTTTCAAATGCATATGTAAAAATACTTTCAAAAGATAAGAAAAAATATTTATCTAAAATAATAAAAATATGTACCTTCAAAGTGGAGTTGTACATGTCAGTCAAATATTAGATATTATAATGAAAAAATATCTTAAATTCCATAGCCTTCTATTTTTTCAATATTTAGGAAAAATTCATGCCACCAAGAATTTTTGCCCCAAATAGAAAACATTAGAAGTTAAGCTTAGTTTTATTGCCTATTAATTTAATGTGAAGTATATTATGCTATAATTGACTTAATTAAGTACATCTTCAATTTTTATAGTGCTTGGTCAACGTAGCATAACTGCAAAATTCATGTATACTCTAAGAATGTCCCATTGGGTTTTGAGGTGAGCAGAAACCTGGAAAGTTCACATTGCACTCCACAACATTGCCTTTTTTAGAGCTCTTCCTAATTAATAAACCTGACATTTAACTTTAGGAGCATACTAATGTTCTAACACGTTAGGGATGAGCTACCCACTCTGCTTAAATTAAGAACTGACCTAAACCCTTTCTCAAAGTTGAGTCTAACCATTTGGGAAAAGTGATTTTTACTATTAAACATTTTTAGATATAATTATCTTCTGATTCTAGCCAATGAAAGTGTGGAGGATCTCTGGAGAAGCTTTTTTATCCCTCTCTCCTCAAAGACAAACTAGCTAGACTAAGAAAGTTGTAGAATCATAAGACTTGATACTTGATAACAAAAGAAAAGACTCTGAGAAATACTGTGGATAATTCTAGTAGAAATTCTACTTTTACCTGAAATATACCAATAATTATATGTGATACCTCAGTAGGTAAATAAAACAAAATTTCAGTTTCTCTTGAGATATTTCTTGTAATTAAATCATTCAGATAACATGTAGAACAAATTCTGGCCTCATTATCATGACTAATTAAAAATATCTGTGACCAAGATAACTCAATGATTAAGAGGGGACAAAATATCCTATTTCTGTTTCATATAGTATTTGACATATTTTACTTCATTTCTTCTTGATTTACATTTTAGAAGTTGTCTATATACCTTTAATTATTTTAATTTTACACCCTACTTTGTATATGAGTTTTCTGAAAATTCTAGTTCTCATGAATCAAATATTTAGGAAAAAGTGATTATCCATATATGTTTCCTCATGAAGAGCCCACTTTCTCCATATTGCTTCATGCAAACTGCTTGCAACTAGAACATTTTGAAGTCCTCTCCATCTCACTTTTTATTATCCAAATATAAACTATTACATAACCCAAATTAAGTGGTTGTCAGATCACAGGATGCATTTCAAGCCAGTGACAATATGTAGAAAATTGAATATTAGATGGTTGTTTTAGAAGTGGTATCATTTAAATTACCTTTCCTCTCTCAACCTTCACTATCCTCAAAGAGTCACAAATGTCCTCCTAGAGTCATGTTGCTATCATCTGCTTGTTAATTACTTGCTTTTGCAATTAAATAATAATTGATTTTTAATTTCCTAACATGTATTCACTGTGATGGAAATTTAATTTCTGGCCATTTCTTCTTACTTAATACATTATGAGTGTCATTATATAGGAAACTTGTATAAAATCTGCTTCATCTCACTTTACTTCAAATCAGTTCAACAATTCACTTTCTTAAGGGCTTACTGGATATCAACTATTGACGTATACACAGCATATCCTTATAATTCCTTCAATGTGCTATTAAAGGAACTTAAAAAAACATTCACTAAATGAATGCATTTAACAGAGGTCATTAATATAGAAAATATTTTATATAATAAATAAAATAGTTATATTAGCTAACATTAACATCATTATTAATTGTTGGATGTTCCTTGTAGCAACAAGAGTTAATTAAATTGGTCAAAATGGTTTCACCCACAATGTCAGATCATCTTGTCTTCTCCACTAACCTTCCTTAATTATCATCCCTTATTCTCCCATGGCACCAGATAGAATAGAGACTATTTCCAAAAGAGTCATAAAAGTTTGAGTTTCTCCTCTCCTTAAAGTTTCCAAGCATACATGTCCTTCAATCCTCTTTGGGAACAGACAGACCTCATCCCCAAACCTATTTATCGTTTCTTTTAAAGCTGTTAAGTCAAAGAAGATTGAGAGAAAATAATCAGTAGGTGTTTAGAGTGAGAAGAGCTCTGCTGTTTATTTCAGCTTTGGCATCTCAGCCTCCACAATTGAATTGCAATTTAGCTGGGGCTGTGGAACAGGCTGAGTCAATACCATGAAGACATCCCATTTTCTCCCAGTCCAGAAAAGAGAAAACAATGACCAAGACATCCTTTAGGCATCTGTTTCAACCTTACCTCCCACCTGTAAGCCTCTGAACTTTCATTGGAAAGTAGCACAGTGAATAATTTACTTCTCAACCTCCTCACTCACAACTTTAGATGAGAGAATTAACATTGCAGGCTGGTGGGGAGGGAGAAAGAAGGAGTGGTCTTCTCAAACACATGAACCTACCAGTGGGGTCTTCATGTCTCCTTATCTAGAAAACTACACCTGTTAGCATTCTGTTCTTGCTGCAAAGTTGTCGAGAACTGTGAAGGCTCTGAGATTTTACCCAAATTATAAGCTAAGTTAGCCTGTTCTAATTTTACCAGTCTTGGCAGAAGACCTTCAACTCTTAGATTAGGAGTAAAGAACTTTATATTTCAAATCATAGCAAACAACATGTACATTTACATTACTTCTGTCACTTTCTTTTTCTTCCAAATCCATGAAGGTGGCAGAAAGGGCTTAGACAGATACTTGTATGTGCAATGGTCATGTTATAGAGCAGTACTTCTGATCTTCAGGCGCTCTTGTGCTTTGGAAAACCAAATCTTTTATCTTGGCTTAAGTATGCATGCTTTTAGCTCTAAAGGGGACCTTCTAACTTTTCTGCTTTAGAAAAGCATTAAAATATGTCTGAGATAAGGGGCAAAGTTATGACCAAATTTTAAAAAATATCTTGAAATTTGTTTTTTTTTATTAGTTAAGGTAGATTTAATCATTATATGTTAGTGTTTCAGCTATCTCTATAAGTCCTAAAAATTTTTTTTACTAATATTATTAGAGAGATGGTTCAACCTCATGAGTCCTTACTCACAATTGAGGTAATATTTTAATGTGCAGAATGGAACCACTAAAGAAAAAGTATTTTTAACAGAATACTTCATATGTCAAACTTGGTCCTATCTAGGCTTGTTGCTGGTTATATTACATTTTCTTACTTATTATTTAGAAAGCAATGAAAATAATGCCCCAGGTATAAATAAATAAATAAATAAATAAATAAATAAATAAATAAATAAATAAAATGTACATAGGGAAAAGTCTTATGGTTAGAATAGAAATATTTACTACCGCACTTATAAGTCATATGACTTTCTACCACTAACAGGACCTATACACCTGACCTCATATGTATTAGAATAATGGGAATTTTACAAATCGCAGCATATGAATAATCTGGTTATTTGTCCTTACTGGTATTAATTAGATTAAAGGGGTCTCTTCCTAATACTTTAACAATTCTTTGAGAGAGCCTGAGAAAATGCTTTGATTAGATGATTTGTCAATAATCATACCTGTGACATAGTCACTAATATTATTGAGGTTAACAGTCAGTGATATATGTAGTAAATCTAACAGGTTATAGGACTGAAAATCATATATAGCAAAATTTTTATATAGAATTGTATATTAATTTAAGAAACAGTAGAAACAGAATTATCATTGATATCACAATTATGTTTGATATCATTTTATAACTAAATTATATTAAGAAGAAAATGAAAGATTTGTAAGAAAATGTTTTTGTTTTTTAATTATTCTATTTGTATAAAACATTTTTTTTCTTTAGGACATGTCTATTTATTTAAAAATAGAAAATATAAAATAATTTTCTTTAAGAATGTTGTCTCATTTTTGTACCTAAAATTGTGATAGTTATTTTAATTGTGAAGAATACTAAATAAATAATGCTCCTAGAAAAGATAAAATAAAGTCCTCTCATTCCCAAATTAATCTGGGCTAAATATGCATTTTAATAGTAAAAATTAATGTTTGATATGCTCTAGATTGATATAATTATATAGAATAAATTGATATAATTATACAATTGAAAATTTGAACCTTGAAATAAAAAGAAAATAACATCTATCAATTTCTACTTCTTTCATAATTAAATTATTTCAGTGGACTATTATATATTTATGTTTTAAAACAATCTTTATAAAATATATATCCTAAAAATAAAATGATAATTCTGATTTTTTACGGTTAAAATATATGTTGTACAAATGTGATATAAATTTGGTATGACTTTGAATCATTAAGGAACTGTTTTTCCTAGACATTTGGTTCAGGCCAAAGTGATGTGGGATATGATGGCTCCTTTAATTGAAAATGCAGGAGAAAATATCTTAGCAAGGAAAACTTGCATCAAGCAAGACTGGATTCTAGGGCTTTACAATGTCTTTAGGACCCAAGCTTTCTCTCCTTCATCTTCTCTTTCTTTCTCTAGTTCTTTTCTCTGAATGCCTCTTCACAGTCATTATACCAACCAGGCTTTTTTCCACATTTCATCCCTTGTAGTTTCAGGCACAAACCTGCAGATCAGTAAAAGAAAACATTTTCTCCAGGTTACCCAGCTAAAACACCAGAGATATCTCTGAGTGTACTGACTTGAGTCATGTGACCATCACTGAACTGTGGTCAGGAGAGTGGAACATGTGGTTGGAAAGGCAGAACCTACTACCTTCCTCTGGTTATTGCAGGAGAGGACAGAGCATTTTAAATCACAGAGAGAGACAGTTGGGGAATATGATCCCCTGAGTAAAATATAGATTCACTCATAAGACTAAAGAAAAATGGGTGCTGCGCACAACTGTTCACTCTAATTTGTTTCTAAAATACAAAGCTTAACATGTAAGAAAGTGAAGAAAGGCATTATTGATGGGAGAAACTAGATGAGAAAATATGGGAGCAGTAATCACTACATTTAGGTGACAAGAAAGATCAAAATCAAACAGAATCTGAGAATTTCTTTGTTGGAAACATGGGTCGAAGTAGTAGAAAATTAGATCAAAGCCATTTGAAGAAGGTGCTGAAAAGCTTTGTCTCATTACTGCAGAGAAGCTTCTGAACACCTTGTGCATGAAAGAGAAAATAGAGATACTAATATTATTCAGGAAAGGGAAAGCCCGTTTTTCTACCTTCCTAGGTTACATAGCTGAGTCTATGAAATAAACTGACAATAGGTAGATGAACAAGAGAAGTGATATTTGTGAAGTTATATACTGTTTCAATAGGGAAAGCAGAAGGGGATGTAAAATACTTAGGAAAGAGTAAATGATTTTTAGGAAAGATAAATGTGCCTTTAAAAGAATAGATGGGTTGAATAATACTCTGTGACAAAGTTTGTGTGAAAGTGGTATTGTTTTCTCTCCTGTGATAAGAGTTAATCTTCCATGGTTGATAAAACTCCTTGGGAGGGAATTTTTGACAAGTGAGTCTCCTTTGGAGGATTCTTTTTGAGGTAGATAAGGGGAGTTTAGATAAAAGTCTCTCACTGCATTTTTTTTTTCTTTTTCACATGTCCAAAATAATCAACATACCAAAGCAGCATATTTTAAGGTAGCATGTCCTGAACAGCTTCAGTTGATAGCAAAAATTGTATAAAATATACAATATAAAACCTCTATATGTGATGCTAGACCAGGTAAAGTAGAAAATATATGACCTAGCCATGCTTGAGAAATTAATAATCATGTCTTTTTTTATTTCTTGTGTTACTATATTTAATAAATTGAAATGGTCTCAAGGCACTACAATTAATATAGAGATTGACTTTTCTCCTCCTACTATAATTTTCTTTAAGAGAAGATGTCATTTTCAGTTTAAATATGAAATGGAAGCTCACAAAATGCTTATGCAATTCTAAAATTATTTTACTTGAAGGCTACAAACAATGAAATAGTTTGGATTAACTAACAGCTATAATTTTCCTAGCATCTGAACTGAGAAGTAAATAAAGAATGGTTTCATGGCCTCTTTTCACAAAACTTTGTGCAAGGAAACAAGTGACCTGTTATAAAATATACTTTTTTAATTATTAAAATTGTGAGGAAGTTAAATGAGTAGTACTGTGCAGAGTAAATATATATGTATATATAGGATATATATTAGATACACATACAAACCCCACAAATTCAGTGGGATTAGGAATTCTAAAGATGAGTTTATGAGCTAAGGGTTTAGAGTGAGGATTGATGGAGAAACCTTGCATTGAAACAATGGCATCAGAATATAGTGGAGCAGAGACCATACTCCATGTTCCCGTACATGTTCTGATATTGTAGGTACCTAAATATAACGTAAATTTTAAACTTAATAAAATATGTCACCAACCAAAAGTGCAGTTGTACCTTTTTTCATTACTGAGTATACTCTGATTCAGAAACAGATTTCTAGTTAATTATCATACAGCAAATAATAAGTGCTTCAGCCCTCATTGCCCTAAACCTTACCCCTCAGTGACATGATGAAAGTCAGCTGAAAAAATCTCCTTAACAAGCAGCCAGACACTTCATTGGTGAAGGACAAAACAATGACTTTTCTCAGTTTATATACATACATATACATATACATATACATATTCATGCATATAAAAACACACATGTATACACACACATATATATGCATACGCACATATATATACATATATACATATATACATATATATGCATACATATATACATGTGTGTGTGTTCCTGAAGGAAGTGAAAACAAACAACTTTGCTACTCTGATGGAGAAGATTCTGGATTCCTACACTATCTTTTTGAAATGTAAATACATAAATTCCTTCTGTCTCTGGCTTTTATGATCTAGAGATGTTTCTGTATTTTATTCTTTTGAAATGTAAATATCTAGGAATATAGCATTCTTGTCTCCTAACACTTGGAAGCTTAATCTAGGGACCTAGTCTAGGCTATAATTATTTGACTTTCTTTGACAGGTAAAATAATACTTATTATCCTTTTAGATCAGAGCAATGAACTGAATAAATAATGGCATTAATGTCACAGAGATAAGACGAATGTTAGAAAAACAAAACAAAAACAAAAGGTTATATTAGTCTGTTTATACTTTTCCTTCCCCTTAATCATTTGTGACTTTATCTAAAATGCATACCTCCCAGGCTAGTGAATTTTTTGTGTGTATTATTTGTTTTTAGAAAAAGGTTAAAAGTTTCTTATGTTTTCTGAATAAGTGATATTAAAGTGAATTTTGACAATGGTCTCTACTGACTTTCTTACTATATATTACCAATCCCTGGACACTTAATTCAAGAGTTAAAAGAAAGAAAAAGTTAAAAGTATATTACAATATCATAAAATAGTACATTTAAATTTATTAGAAGGCAGAAATTAGGTTAATAAACTATTATTATAGTAATATTTATAATCGAATTAGAAATAACATGAACTCATTACTTTTTCTAAGGGATTATTTTTCATAACTATTGTGTTTCTGGTAGCATTTTTTCTGCTGTCTCATGAAATAATCTGGCATAAAACTTCAGTACCAAGATTTGGCCTCTAATGCTCTAATATTATTTTTCACTAAAAGAACCAGAATACTTAGTGATTCCACAATTGAGATAGAAGAACTAGAAGTGAGCCTTAGCAAAATCAGAATAGTTTTTGTGGGTACCAGAATTGTATTCATGGAAACTGTAGGATCAGATAGAAATTTCAACTTTCAGAGATGGAAACTAGAAGACAAAAGAAACAAATTGAACATTAATATAAAATAAAACTTTTGCTTCTCAGTTAGGTGTAGTTAGTCATGGCAGAACAATATTTTCTCTGACAACTACTAAAGAAGCCTGGATAAGTTTCCAAAATTGTATGTTTAAAGTTCCCAAGACCAAGAGGAACAGTGGAAAGACTAAAATGAACAAAAAGTTCAGAGATAGGAGAATTGTTCATGTGTAAGGTGACAATTGTGGCTACTATTTTTTCTTGTAAGCATGAGGTTCAGATATGGGCAAGAACCAGGTTAATGTTTCCTACTAAGTCAAGAACTAACTCACTCAAAGTTTTAGTAGTAGTATGAATAACTAAAGTGACAAAATTGAAGGCTTGAAGGCCTTGAATGTATAGCTAGTTTTCTTATAAGACATTGTCTGAATCTGAAAGGGTGAGAGAAAGAAATAACAGTATCTCAAGGTACTTAGCAACAAAAGGTCTACCTACTGAAGGAATATGAGAATAAGAGAGGCTAGATAAGATAACATTAAAGAAAGTGGTAAGTTGACATTGTAGATTTAGAGCTATTTTTCTCTCGTGAACACTTATTTTGAGGCTTTTTGGAGCCTGAGAAATGGTTCTGGTTAAAAACAAACAAACAAACAAACAAATAAAAACACTGAGAAACAGAGAACATGGAGACATTTTGGCCTTCATATCAGGCTGACATGGCATATTAGAGACTTAAAATACATACCCATTCTTTATCTCATGGCATTTACCAAAATTTGAAGCTGTGTGGGGTAAAATCTTAAAGAGCTGAGCTAAAAACCTCTGAAGGGCAAGATTCAATATTCTGTGGTTTTGCAGTAATGAGATAATAAAGACCCATAAAGTTGCAATTCATATGGCTACTAGACTTGTAAAGGTGTTCACTCTGTAAAGTGTGTAATGTCTGATCACTGTCTTGTACACCTGAAACTAATATAATATTATGTGTCAATGGTAATTAAAAATTTAAAAACATAAAACCCAAGAAAAAGTTAATACCTAAGAAACAGAAATGGATAGTTTTACCAAATTGATAGAGCACTGTCCTAACTCATAACTAAATCTAAACAGAGACATTTCATAATGATAAAGATTCAATTCAAAAAAATGTCAGAATGTTAAATCTGTATGTTGTGTGACTCTTACGTTATCTTTTATAAATATTTAAAAAATCATGATCATTTTTGAAACAGTCCCCAGTGGAATAATCTAGGACTTAAAATATTTGAGAATGAGCACTTAGAATTAAATGTCAGGTATTTTTCTAATGTCTTACAGTCTTTTGAATTTTCAACCAATTTTGTCTTGCAGCCAGAACAACAACAACAACAAAATGTAGATGATGGTGGTAATTAAAAAAATTAATTTAGAATATTATGATAGTAAAAAAAAAGAACATAAGTCACCATGTTTTTTATAAAATCACACATAAGCACAGGTACATAAATGGCTTGGGAAGTTAAGAAGTTAACATTTATTGATACTACAGAGTAATACAGCAGAGAGGAAGAATGGAAGAGTTTAGAGAGGAAAAAGCAAGCATTTTAGCTGTGTTGTTATGTGATATGCTCTTGCTGGCAATGTGTATTTAGACTGGAACCATACAGGAGAACATCATGGTGTCAGTGAGAAAGCCAGGTTTGGGAAATTTAAATTAGGTTTAGGAGCAAAATACAGAGGAAGAGTTTGAGGCTAGAAGCCAGAAATATACACAAACTTGCAATCAAGGAAGAAAATACAGTCAGAAGAGGTAGTCATAATTCTGGAGTCGAGCAAAAACAAAGGATGAAGCACATTTTCATCAAACTTTAATCAGTTACTTCAGGTAAAGGTGGGAACTAGTTCACAAAAATGTGATTGGTAAGTGTGGCAACAACTGTGGTGTTGTTTGGTTGATTGTTCACTGAAGAAAGGAAAATATTTAACTCTCCTTAGGCAGATTATTGCGTGCAGAGTTTGCATTAGCATCACTACCTAAAGACCTGAAGTGACATTATGCCCTCCTTTTAGAATAGCAGATGAGTGACAAATGAACAAATTCAGTTTGCCCATGTCCAGTAATAGCCAGAGTCCAGAGTTTACAGTGGTTCTGCAGACCAATCTAGTGAATATTTACCAGTTCCTGCATTGGGATTGACATATCAGCACACACACAGATACACACGTATAATAAATAGCATATTACTCTTATTTTTTTGTAAAATATTATTCTTATTTTACAAAAAAAAAAAAGAATGAGGCAGAGAAGTTGCATAATTTTATATAGCTGGTAAGTTACAGAGCTGAGGTTTGAATCCAGACTGTCAGATTCAGATGTCTGAATAGTCAACACTTGTGATGCTACCTGTTCTGAAAATATGATAGAGTATTTGCTTTTGGGTTCCCCAAATTGTGGAGTAATCATTGAACTTAAACCAGAAACACCCATTTCATCTCAATATAGTAAAATAAATAAATAATATCACAAAGCAAATCATTCTGCTTTATAAAATTGCAGTGATTTTTTTTTTCATTATTCAACATATAGTCTGATCTTGGTAAGTTTATCGTGCTGCAGATTTGAGTGCCGATAGCTTCTTGAAGAAAATTGGCTTTTGTAAAATAGTAAGTTTTAAAGCAGTCATATTTCAAAACCCTCCAGCAGAAAGGAGTAAAATTGCTATTACATTTCTTTTGTAATTTCTCTTTGGCTCTGTTCTGGAAAAGATAAAATTGAGCCAAATAGTTTCCACTATGTTGGAGGTCAGAGAAAAGAATCTTTTTCTTATGGGAAATGCTCCACAGAGACAGCACCCAATGGCATCCAATTAAATTGCTGGAAACATTGAGCTGAATTTGCATGGGCACCCCTGCATTTGCCACATTGCACTCCTGATGAAGGGAAACTATTTTATGACTCTTCCAACATTATACTCAGAAATAAAATAATTATCAGTTTGCACCATCCATCCTGTTTCTCTAAAACATGTGAAAACATGTTATAATTAAAGCCATAGAATGGAGAAAAGTCTTTCTCTAAGACTTATGAAGGAGGGGGGAGTTGAAATATTATTTTTGTTCTCTTGATTTCCCACTTAAAGTTAAAAAATTACATTTTGTCCTTGGTTTATTATATTTCTTCAATAGATTTTGAACAATGGATATGAATGACCTAATTTGTGTTTATATTATTTAATTTTATTTCAATAGTCTCCAATTGTTAAGGAGAAAAGATAACATTTCCAAAATTATTATGTTGATATTGTTAAAATGGATTCACTCATTTACTTAATAAATATTAATTAGGGCATGATATTATGTTAAGCATTACATTCAGACTTAGAGATGAAAAATAAATTATAAATAGTACTACCTCTAATAAATCTCCAGGCCAGTAGGGGAGACAGAAACCTAAACAAATACATTAAAAGAATGTTTAAGAAATGCTTTAATAAGATTGTGTACAAGGATCAGAGGCAGTATACAGGATAGAGTGACTATCTCTTTTTATATTCTATCATATTCAGACTTTTGCAATTCCATTAATAGAATATGCCCCAAATTATACTGTGTGTTATATCAATTAAATTTCTAATCCTCATAAAAAATCTTGGAGGTAAATTCTATTATAAGCCCCATTTAAGAATCAATGAAATTATGACATTAAAGGGTTAATAGATGACCAGCCAAATTTATATAGTTAGTCATTGACGAAGCCAGATCTGAAAGTATCTATTTCAATAATAGTGTAATATCTGAAATTATTACTATAAATGTCAGAGTATATTCAGATGTGTGGGTAAACTTTTGAAAGAGTTACTTTATTTAACATAACTGATTTATAGATCTTGTAGATTACTTTTATATCTACATATACCTAATTTTCTTCTTGATTTTTAGAACCAACCACTTGAACAGCAAAGCAGTTCGGTTTGAGTGGAGTATAAATTATATAAAAAGGGGAACATGAGATAAGTATAGAAAGGTAGTTACTAAATAAGCAGAAACAGCACAGATTATTAAGAGTGTTAAATATCAGGCTAAGGATTATGTATGGCCTTTATTTCAAAGTGAAGAAGACTGGGAAATTAGTTTGGAACTGCAGACTTGCTCATACTTTCAAGACATGATTGTAGAATACATGTTAATTGTTGAACTTTGTAACTTATTTTCTACTTTAATTTTTTGCATTTAATTTTTCCATCTCCAATTCTAAATTACTACTCTGATTATTTCATTCTACTCACAAAGCCTCTACATGGCCTACAGAATAAAGTTCATATACCTTACCCAGGAATTCACTGACATCAACCTATAATTTCAAAAGCACTTACCCTAAACTGCTGAGATTTTGCATTTGCTAGAACAGTATCCCATGTGCATTTATACTTCCATTAGGCTGCATTCTGATATGACTTGCATTTTAAAATTTCAGACCACCTTCAGTGGTCTCTATCCACATACCTCTAAGGAAAAAAATGTTGAATCTGATAGTACCTACTTCAAATTGCATTTTATTATGCTTGTTCTCATCTTTCAATACAAATTAAATTCTCTAATACATCTTTTCTGATTTGATCTGGCTGTGAAAGAATTATTCTCTGTACAAGTTGGTTTATAAAATTTTGGGTTAGACAAACTCTAATAGTGCTTTTTTTTTCCCCCTGACAAACCTCCCAGAGACTTTTATATGATAATGTAGATATCTCTTCTAGAAATACATCATCCAGTATTTCTCCATATTATATAACTAAGAAATTCTTTGTGTGTGTGTGTGTGTGTGCGCGCACGTGCGCGCGCCTTATATTATCTCCTAGGATTACTCATTCACAGAATACTATTTGGAAGAAATAACATAATTTGGCACTGATTTGTTACATTTATCAAGTTTATAATTATTTAACAATTATCAATGAATATGTTTTTCTTCCTTTACTTGGTTCTCAACTCTTATGGCCAAAATGTTTATTTTGCTTATACTCGTTCACCTTTAAGAGCTTGGCAAAGTTCTAGAGCATATGGTAGTTATTTATTAAATGAGAGTTGAATTTAATGAAATTTTGCCATGTTCTTTTGGTATTCAAGAAGACTATTCTTTATCAGTGAATATTTTATGTTAAAAGCTTTTTACATATATATCATAGATCATAAATATTTCTTACACAAAAAGCTTAAATTTCATATTTTACCACAAAGAGATCTACTCTCGCAATAAGCCCACCATTTTTACATTAGAAAAATTTACATTTCTATTTTAGATCTTTTAAAAACAAGAGATGTTGCTTATCTGGAATATTGAATAATCTGAGATGTTGAATAATCTATGATGACTAAATAGTTCCCTAAAGTATCTTTATTTCCTTATAATCAACAATATTTTATAGTTCGGTCACTAAGATTATTTTCTCATTCACACAATAACTAAATTATATGTTTTGTGTGAAATTTAAATAATTAAATAAGAGGATTATTTTATCCATATAGTGGCATAGAGGTAGATTTAGATATGTGGGCAAATAAACCAAATTGAAACAGATCCCAGACATTTTTTATTTGTCAAATTTCTAGTCTGTAACTTTTTTTGACCTCTAAATAAGTTTTCCTCAACTGAGGGTTACTTGGCCTTGGGGGCATTTGGCAATGTCTAGGGACATTTTAGTTTGTTTCAAGTGGGAGAAATACACTACTGTATCTAATGGTATAGGCCAGGGATGCTGCTAAAGGTCCTAAAATGCACAGGATAACTACCAAAAGAATTATCCAGCCCATAATTTCAATAGTACTATGGTTGAAAAACCAGGTTGTAATTAATCGGTTTATTGATTATCTCAAATATTTGCATATACCAAAGTACAGGTTTTAAGTTATTTTATCAATTTATTTTGTCATTTAGAAATATTTGACTATTGGTGCTCAACTTAATTTCTGAATTACACACATAAGGATATATGAAAAATTCAGTAATAGCATTCATAGGCAATTTATCAAGAAATTACCAAAACTCAAATCAGAGATCCTCATTTAAAGCAGATCCCTTGTGAGATATCAAAAAGACCTTAGCAATGTGTTCATGTGGAATTATTATTAATTATTATTATTATTATTAATTAATCATTATTGCCACAATAAGATGGTTTAAAAGCAGTCATTTAAGACCATTATTACACTCTACTCTGACTTCTCATCTATCATACTTACTCTCATTTGAATAGCATTGGAATGATTAGTTGTCACCTTTTTAAATTTGTGATTTGCTGTGATTTATTTTATTATTTAATTAAATATTCACTTTCATGCTTTATATAGAAGAAGCTGTCAGTACTCTTTCAGTATATTCTGCCCCTAACCTTACTCTGTTGCTCAACTAAGGCCCTGATGACCAGTTCCTGTATGTTTCCATGGTTGCCACCTCAAGCCCACCTACCTCTTCCTGAGGACTTCCTCTGGCTGCGTGAGTGTTCACAGCCCATAGACAGACATGGGCACAGAGAAATCCAGAAAAGCCAGAGAAATACCACCCCTGGGAAGGACCTTTAACCTATAGAATAGAATAGACCCCAGGTTCCTTGCCCCTCAACAAAGTGTTCTGGGGTATAATCTAAAATGTCTCCCAGAGGACTCACTGCAAGGTGGATCCCCAATTGTTCAAAGTGGTGAGTCTATTACTTGTGTCCCCATATTGTCTTTCTCCCTTATTTATATCATTACGTCACTTCTTCACTGTGCTAACAGGATCATTTACCACATAAGTGAATTATATCCATGTTCTTCTTTTGGAGTTTCCGTACGAAAAACCATAAAAGAATACTCTATGTTGTTTAACCCTCAAGTCTAACATAACCTGGCTCTTCTCAAGGTGGCAAACTAATTTTGGAGGAAAAAGACCCCTTAGCTAATTCTGAAAGCTACCTACTCAAGGGTAGTCAGTAAGAATCACTATTATAGATTCACATAATTTTCTTTAAAAAATGCTGAAATTTTTTATTTGATGACATGAGATAATCTGTCTAAAGAAAAACCTTTAGTTTTATAAAAGAAAAATATTTTTAAAGCTCTACCCTCTTTATTCCTTAATAACAGAGTTTAGGGGCTGAAGCAGTGAACTTAGATGCCATTTTGACCTGATTCACTCAACCACCATGTCCCTAAAGCAACTGTTAAACTAGAAAAGTTAAAACAACGAACCAAATAAAAACAGTAAGTAAATGTCAGTTTTGCTTGCATTCTCCTAAACAAAAGCAAGATTCCTATAAATAAAAGCAAGAATTGGATGGGGATATCTTCAGTGGCTCACAGGATTGGTAATGGGATATGCACAGACTTTCCATTCTGAGTCAGAAGTCTGAATCTGGTCCATGTTATGTGAATCCAAAAAAAGTCATTATTATTTCACAGCTAATTTATACACATTGTGGAATGAGTCTGGTTTTACTCCAGATTTTGGAAGACAGGTATCTGCAGCTTAGCACTCTCCCCTCACACAGAGCAGTAATTGGCCCCCTTGTTAGTGACTTTCACAGAAAGGCTGAAATTAAATGAACACTGAAACCGAAATGCATTCACTGTGGCTGATTCAGGAACTTTAGCACCCTGTCCAGACAGGATTGATAGCAAAGCACTATTTTCCTTTTCCAGCCTTGCACTGTGTAGGTTGAAAGGAAAATTCAGAATATCAGACATCAGCTTTCTATTTGTCCAGGGCACTTAAAACATTTGAAAAAAAAAAAAATTTAAAGGAGCTTATCAAAAATTGCTTTTGCCGTGGAACTCTGTATGACATGCTTTAACATAAAAGTAAAATGTCATGGCCAAGTTACAACCCCTGAATACACAAGTTCGTCATCACAAGGCTCGCAAAGCCCACGCTGAAATAGTTCCCTTCAGGCACTTGAGTGAAAAGTGGTGCTACATCCCATTTCCTTCTGGCTGCATAATAGGTAATAGAGTGGTCATTTTTGAACAGTTCGTAAATTAACAGGTAAAAAATGAATTTTCAGTTTTCATAATTTTACTTAGGGTATCTTTTGAAGTGTATGTTATTAGTTTGTCTTAATGCAAAACTACCAACTGAAACTAATCTCTCTAATGAGGTTCATTTGTCCTTTGACAAAGCAATAAGTAGTTTCCTCAAGAAAAACTTAACTAATAGTGTGGTCAATACCTTATAATTAATTTTCTTTCCCAATCCTTGCGAGCATGAAAACAAACAGTAAATTTTTCATTTGTTCATCTCTTTAGAACAAGTGTTTAGCAGAGATATGCTTGATTAATGGATTTAATTTGTTCCTTTCTTCTGTAGTCAGTTTTCATATTATATTGGTTATCAGAGGATAGGACAATAATGTGGGTATTCTCATTGCACTCCACTCCATCAGTGTCAGCGTCGGCTTCTAGCTCCGGGTCTGCATCTTTAACCTTTGTCGTCCTGCAGAATCTTTCATCAATCTGTGTTATAGTCACCTTGGGAAGAAAAGGCAGAAGCACTCGGTCAGCACTTACAGGTAGTAAAGTGTGTCATTATTTCTAACAAAATGCTGGCAGTGGTGCACCTTTCATTTCCAACCGAAATATGATTTGTGAGATCAGCAACCCAACTGTTAAAAGAGAAAAATGGAAGGTACCAGTCTGGTCACTACAAGGCCCTCCATACAAAACAACACAAAATACCTAAATGCTTCTCTGCATGTGGAACACTTTCAAATAACTGGGGCTAGTCTTTTTTCAAATTGAATATTATTGTCAGATAATGAAAGTATCTATATAGGGGTCAAATGGCACAATAAAAATATAATAGCAGACTTCATAATATTGATTATTTTATAGTAGGGGTCAAATCTCCATGGTTCATATCTGTAGTTCACCTCACATTTCAATGTGACAGAAATAGCCATAAAATCTAGTTTGAAGGGTTTTTATTATTTTTTAAACCTATGTGTAATACAGACTTTATGCAAAAATCGAAATGCTTAAGAAACTTTCAAGAATGTCTTCTGGGCAATTTTTAATCTAACAAAAAAAGAATCAAAACGAAACATATGTTTAGATACTTTTATGTAAAAAATGTACTTACATATTTATAATTTTACCAAGGGTATTGCCTTTTAGCATATTAAAAAAGATAAAGTTCTAAATTAGTATATTTAAAATACATAAAATATATACTAAATACATGCTGGTAGTTTGAAGAAACTCTTACAAACTTCTTTTGGATACTGAGTTTGATGCTTAAAAAATTACTTTTCTTTCTACATAATTAAGGATCTCCTTAAATAGAGTTAATTTATTATTTTCTTAGTATACTTGATAATATCACTGGCTATTTCTGTTATAGCAGTATTTGCAAGCACTGACACTTAATCTGCAGGAAAAAATTCTGAAGTAATACCTCTAAAAATAATTTTTGGCATTTATTCCAAACAATCTTTTCTTAACCTGTTTTGAAAGATAAAAATACAAATCAAAATAAAATGTTTAATACTTAAGAAAACTCCACATTTTTAAACTATAATTGATGTAGAATCAAGAGCTGGGTTCTACTTCCAGCTTTGTCACTTACTATTTTTGAGTTATTAGACTAGTCATTTATTTTTTGCGAGAATAATACAATCATTATAATAAACATCTTAAGTATGAAAATATAAATTTCTGTTATATTGCTTTACAATAGAACAATGTATTACTTGCTCCTCACTGTGCAGTAATTTCCTCAGTCTTCCTTATTTTGGCATGCAATATACTCTGAAATCTAGTCTTCCAGCCACAGCTATCTGCACACCATATTTCTTCTCCTATCCTATGCAGATGTGTAACCTTCTAGTCATCCCGAACTTCTTACTTTTCTCTCTACTCCCTCTGTATTGTTATGACTCACTCTTTGTGTTGTGTCTCTGCCTGGCTAATGCCTACTCACCTATATTCCTTATATTCACAGCTCTTCCCTATCTTATAGCTAAAGATAGGATTAAATTCTATCTTTTATCTATAGGATAAAATCCTCCTTACTCCTTAAAGTCTTTATACATTATCCAAGTTAGAATTAATTTCTTCCTGCTTTATGGTTTTATAGTACTCTGTTTTCTATTTTTTTAATGTACCATCCACAATAGAATTTAAAATATAGTTGTGAGCATATGTATCTGTCTTTACCACTAAATTTCAAGGTCTTGACATCTTGGCTACATGTTTTTCTAATCTCTTCCTTACTTTCACCTTGCCTGACAGGCAGAGCAAAAATGCCTGGCACAGAACGGAGCTCAATAAAAATGTATTGAGTGAGTATATGAATAACTTGATCATAAATTATGAATATTTTTGTTGTTTTCAAATCACAAATACATTTTGCTAGCTATTTATATCATGCTAATATAAAAGGCATTCCACAAAAAATATAAAGCAACTTACTATTTAGTTCACAATATCTTACCCATTATATGTGACTTAAAACATTTAATTATTCGAAGTAAGCCAAGTAAGTGTATCTAAACTTATATCTAAGAATTATCCCAGGAAGAAGTCAATAAATATTTTTTGTAAAGTAAATAATATAAATATAAAAGCTTTGTTTTTTTAGATTTTAAGAGGTAACATTTTTCTAAAATAGATTCATAGAGCAAAATATTAGTTTAATACATTTGCCTATAATTTTGAATTTCTCAAAATATTCCATGCCATAATCTCTCTTACTCTTAACCCACGAGTACTTAAAAAATTATGAAAGTTTGTTCATGCATTTCAAATATAGAAAAAGAAAGCAAAAAAAAAAAACCTCAACAAAGCAACATATATTTAAGTTTGCTACTAGAAATAGAAACTCTAATAGTGGATGAGAAAAACAACTTTAGGGAAAAGTTATTAGTGATTGGAGAAGGTCTTTAATAAGAACTATTTGATTTAAATCAAGGGAGACTATGAAACTGCTCCCAGTGCAGGGCAATGCGTATTTAATAGGCAGTGTCTCCAAGACTTTGTCATGATCTGAAGAATTGATCTTCAGACATCAGAAGCTTATACAAACAAAATAATTCACAAGAATAAAGCCCATATTTGCCTGGCTCAAGAAAACCTCAGGCTTTCCTTTGAGATTCCCTGCCAGCTCTATAATTTCAGTGATACTTTTGTTCTGAGTGGAGTTTGAAGAAAGGAGCTGTCCCATTCAGCTCCAGGTGCCATATTTAGTTTGTCCAGAAGCTGTTGCTGACCACCTGCAAGCATTGAACCTCCTTTCTTTATTTCTCCCACAACTTTATTGAGAGATAATTGACATATAACATTGTATAAGTTTAAGGTATATAATGTGATGTATTATATACATATATATTTGGAAATAATTACCACAATAGATCAACTAACACATCTATCACCTTATATAGTTACTCTTTTTTTGTGTGTGTGATAAAATATTTAAGATATACTTTCTTAGTAACATTCAAATCTATAACACAGTACTGCTAACTATAGTTACCATGCTGTACCCTAGATCCCTGGAACTTATTCATCTTCTAACTGGAAGTTTTTACCCTTTAACTCACATCTCTCCCATTTCCTCCCTGCCCCCCAGCTCCTGAAAATACCAGTATATTCTTATTTTTATGAGTTTGATTTTTTTACTTTCTATATATAAATGTGATTTATGGTATTTGTCTTTCTTTTTGTGACTTATTTTACAGAGCATAATGCTCTCAAGGATTATTCATGTTTTTGCAAATGGTAGGTTTTTTTTTTACTGCTGAATAATACTTTATTATGTATGTGCATGTGTGCATCTCTTACTTTCTTTATCCATTCGTCTGTTGAGAGATGCTTAGATTGTTTTCATGTCATGACTATTGTGAATAATACTACAGTGAACATGGGGGTGCAGTTATCTCCTCCAGATACTAATTTCATTTTTTTTGGATATATACCCAGAAATGGGATTTCTGAATCATATGATAGTTTTAATTTTAATTTTTTGAAAATCTTCATACTGTTTTCCAGAATGGCTGTGCCAATTTACATTCTCATCAACAGAGAACAAAGGTTCCCTTTACTCCACATCCTCACTAATACTTATATCGTGTTTTGTTGTTGTTGTTGTTTGTTTGTTTGTTTGTTGATAACAACCATTCTAACATGCACCTCCTTTTTATTTAACTTTTCCAAAATACAGGGAAAAAAATCTCTTTATTGTTATCATTATTCAAAGTCATGTTTACCTAGCCTTAAACAAAACTACATGGAAAACAAAATCTGCAGCTTAAATTGTAATCTGCCAAACCAAACTGACTTTGGACCACTGATAATCCAGGCTATGTAGCCATCCTGTAGTCTTCTGACACTGATATTTAGTGCTCATCTTTCTTGAACAAACTGCTGTCAACATAAGCAGACACAGACACATCAAAGCAAGGAAGACTATAAAGTCACAACTTATGACAAAAGGAACCTGAATAAAAGAATATTTCAAAGGCAAAAGTATATATACAAAAATTCAATTTTACTTTTAATACAGATAATTATTTATATTAAAATACAGTATCACTTAGTTCTTTAGAGCCATAGCTTCTTAAGCATTATCTGTTTACAACTATGACTCAGACTTCAGAATTTTTCTTAATTTTTATTTTGTTCTTTATATATATATAATGTTTATAATTATTAAAATGTAATTTTCAAAGTGTTAATGTTAACCATTTATCATACAAATATATTGAACATATGTTAAACAATTTTCTTAATCATTAACAATGAGTTAACTAGTCAGAATTTAAAGTCAGTGAAATAAAAATTTAAATCACAGAGATTTACATATTCTACCAGTTAAAATAAAAGTGTACCAGCATGAATATGAACAGGTAAAAAATGTGTATTGCTTTCAATTTTCTACAGGTTAACTTGTATCTCTACAGAATTATAAAATAGCTTAGTCAAAGACATTTAAAAGTACACACACTACTTTAACAGAAAACTCTAAAGAGTTTACTAGACAACACCCAGAATTTCATTAAAAGAAAATCAGGTAATCTCTTTGGCCCATTTCCAAGACTCAGTTTTTTTTTACTTTTTATATGTAAAAAAATGTCTCAAATATCCTTATGTATAAAATTTATCACATTTCTATTTCTACTTATAAACTCAAATTTGTATTCTTAGGGGAAAAAAAAGGTTTTCTACCCTTTTCAAAGGACACTTTATTTTTATAACTACTACTTTTCCTAGTTTTTCCAGGCGAGAGTGTCTAAATATCAAGATGTGTCACATAGTACCTTAAGAAAAAAAAAAAAAAACAATGAAAATTTACCATAAGTGACCCTTCCATGAAGGATAACAACTTTGAAAGAGATGACACTGAAGTATTTTCACACTCCAGAGAGAAGGAGGCATAATTGCAAGTATAGCAACAGGACATGCTCTAAGAAAACAAAAACAATTTAGATTTATTTTAATTTTCAAAGGATTTTAACTCCCACTTTGAGAATCTGTGCTAAAACAGTCATAAAACTCTTACTGAAGACACAGTAATATACAGGTTAAGCTGTGGAACCTAAACATTGCTTTGGTGTCTGGGTTTTAATGGATGAGAGAAAGAAGTATAAAAAATCCAATATTGTACTTGTTAAAGACTGTCTTTGGTTAAGGCATTAGACATTCTATCATTAAGCCTAGTATAATAAAGAGAGCCACCTTTTAGGACCAAAGGAAGTTTTGTTTTCTAGTGGTTATGAGTGTAACTTCAGGTGTGTCCTTGATACTATGCAAGCATGTGAACACAATGTTTATGGTTGCTGGTTGTCTTGAAGTAAATGAAATAGGCAAAGTCACAATAATAATAGTGCTTTGCAAAATAGTAGTTAATATATAACTAGGCTCCTTTATGAAAATATACAAATCCAAGACAAAAAGGAAACTTGTTATGAGATAAGCCCTGAGCTCTCAGGTTTTCAGTTTGAACTAGTTAGAACAGAGAGAATACTACTGAAGATAAAGTGCTTTTAAATGCTGCCTCTGACTGAAATCAAATGGATTTAATGAGGTACAGAGAAGGCTGTTTCTTTTTTCTGATTTTATTTAAAGTTCATAATTTATTAGCTTTAGAATAAAGGAGAAATTGATGTTAACAAAAATATTCTCATAATTAATTGGCATATACTATAGTTACACTAAACAGATTCTTATTTCTCCTAAGTTTAGAGAAGATGTTGATATTTTACATCATATGGAAATACTCATCTTCAATTTAATCATTGTGATAGTAAGTATTATATCTCCTAAATATACATGTACCCTAAGATTATAAAAATTTCAGACTGATATATATTTGAGTGAATAAAAAGATTTTTAGGTTATCCCTGTCTATGTTATGCTGTGCACTGTACTTCATGATATGTTAATAAGTGGAACAAAAGATATCACACTTCAAGTGCCAAGACTCTTACAAGCCAGAATATTCTATCCTGTTTGAAGTGTACACTTGAAAGTTTTATTTTCTCTAGAATAATTTAGTATTGGAGAAATATCTATTTCTCAGAAAACAATAAAGAAATCTTGAATATTGAGGGCAACCTTTAGAGATAAAAGATGTGGCTTCCTAAATATACCATCTTGTTGAGACTCTGAATCATATGTAACATGTTCTTGACTATCTAAGATTGTCTTTTTTCATCATGAACAGTGACTCCGATAAATATAATACTTTGGGAGTATATTTTTAGAACCTTCAAACTTCTGGTCCCTCTGTTCTCATCTGACTTCTATATTGTGTGTTTACATCTGAGGTCAGTCTAATACTTTTTTCCTTGTAGATTTTTAAAAATATGTTGATTCTAGTTAAATTATATTTTATTTATGCTCAAAATTCATAAATTCCTAGATTATTATGTCTGGAGCTCTTAATTATACCTATACTTGGTAATTTCTATATTCAGATATAGCATTTTGTATGTACAGATATATTTTCTTTCAATATTAATTTAATTATTGAATTTTTCATCTTTCTTATTTAAGCATGAATACTAATACTCTGAATTTTGGATTTATGTTTTCCTTATTTCTATAATCTCTTTTGTTATTACTCTTAATTCTTATATTTTCCCTATCTTTGATTTTTAATATTTCTATTTTTCTTCTAGTGTAAATATTAATTATGCTATTTATTTGGAGTTTTATTACCCTTCCTTATCTCATCTATCTTCAATTTTATTTTTACTTTATGATAGCCAGAACTTTGTCCAATTCAGTTGCCCTTCATCTCTCATATTACCTCTTATGTGAATTTAAGCCTTTACTCTATTTGACAGTGTAAAGTACATAATTTTTAAATATTTTGCTGTAGTCAGTCTTTTCGAGAAAATATACTTCTGCAACTCAATTATTTTTTTTCTTATGTATTTTTTGATACATAACCTTTTCATGGTCTCACTTTTATTTGTTTTTATTTATTTATTATTTATTTACTTATTTTAGGGGAGGCAATCTTTGCTTGATTGACCTCACAGATTGCACAGACCTTGTCAGCTTACAATTCCTTTTTATTTATTTATTTTTATTTTTTATTTTTTTCACCTACAGCAGCTGGTCTTCTCACGTGGTCTCTCATTCAAGTACTAATCAGGCTCGACCTTGCTTAGCTTCAAGATCAGATGGGATCGGGCTTGTTCAGGGTGGCATGGCCATAGACTCTTTTATTTGTTTTTGGTGTCTCAATATTTGATTCACAAAGATCTATCCTAGTCAGATTTTTGTTTATAACAGGTGGGATATTTTCTTTGTTTCTCCTAATTGTGTATATGGATATCAGAAAGTACTTCTTAAGGTAATAGCTTGAGAGACTGGTAGACATGTATAACTCATCATTGAATTTCAGGTAGCAACAATCATTTAATATTGTGTAAATGATGGATTAAGGAATAATGTTTGTTATCATACCTGGTCCTCTTAATCTGAATTTCTTCTGTAAAGAAAGAGAGGAAGAGGGAGGGAAAAGGGGAAATAAAAGATAAATGATAAGCAGGAGCTCTCAGAGAACAGCTTTCCTATAAATTTTGCCATACACATTCTTTATACCACTCAATCTGTATGCCTATGTAAAATTTTAAGGCCTTTTCACTTTTGCCTTAGATCTGTAATAGTTCTGGAAAGCTCTACTTAAAAAAGGATGGAAAAGAAATGTTATGGTTATGTACAAACTGAAAGGAATGAAGAGTGTGTCACAGACAGTAACTTTTTACAGTTGAAAGGCATATTTCTGGTTGGTGTAGATGAGGAGTTTCTTACAATTACAGATGTGTTTGATTTTGTTCACATAGTTCTTTAAGAATTTTTATTTGAATGCTTTTAGATAGGCTATTTACTCACTTGATATATAAGCCCATCTTTCTCTATGGATAGAGTCTGATTACATATTTATGTTGTCTGTCTGCCTCTTGAAGGCATTTAAGTTTAGAATCACAGGATAGATCTCATCTATACAAGAAGGCCAGCAAATTTAGTTATGATTCATTAGGAGGGTTAGCATAATCATTCATTCAGACAAATTTTAGTCTTGTAATTAGTAAAAATTTCTCACAGATTTTAGCAATATTGAATCTTTTAGTATTTGTGCTCGATATTATTGTAATTGTGTCCTATTGAAATACTGTAGATGTTTTAATTAAAATATAAAATAATTGAGTCTTAAATGTGAAAACATATTTGTACTTTGTTATGCAATAAAATACTTTGATTTCTAGAAAGGTTCTTCAAGATAATTTAGTCTAATCACTTCATTTTATGGATGCACTTCAGAAATTACTTTCCCAAAGTTATATTGGTTGTTTATGGTAGATTTCAAACTAAAAATCAATATTCTTTATATTTTTATACATTTTATATATTTTATATTGAACTTGTCATTTTGCCAATCTTCTCCATGATTTCTACTTTGAGGTTCTTTTATTCATTTTTTTTCTTGCCTTAAGGGAATACATGAAAAACATCATTTGAAAATTCCATAATTCTAATAAAACAAAAATAATTTTAGACAATACTTTTTTTTGAATATTTAGATTTAATTTTTAAATCACCAAGACTTGCCAGTTATTTTGTGTATTTATTTATGTTTACCTGAAGTGCCTTAGAATTTTTGTCTTTATGATTATTGGGATTGCACACTTACAGTCATATCACCTTTACTTCTAATTTGTTTTTAACTCAGAGCATTTTGAATCCTTGTTTTTCCCCCAAGTAGAAAGTACCCTCTTCTTATTCATGATCCCCAAAACTTAACCATTTACTTTACTACTTTAATCTACTTAATCTAAAGTTTGCAACAACCCACACTTGAATTTATGAAGTTAGAGTCATTGGAATGAATCAATAAAAACATTTTAAGCTATTATGTATTCCCAATATATCTTTGTTTACCACAAAGTAACTGAGATACCATCCTTATAAACTGGGAAAAATACATACAGAGATTAAAATGAAAAGCAATTTTCAATTTTTATAAGTCGATCCTTTCCTTTTATTTGGGCATTTCCTCTGATGTTTCTGATGAAGCAAATTACTGGTAATGTTTGTATTCCTCCAGAGTAGTGCATTTTTGATGTTTTCGAGAGTAATTGTCAACTTCACTTAGGGGATTTACAGATACCCAGATTATCTTTTCTCTCTAGATCCAGTGTCATTTTTAACCTTTTGTGTATTGTTTAATTACTTTCTTTTCAATATTATAGTTGTGCTATCTGTTTTGCAAGCTCACTGAGTGTTAATGTTTTATGACTTTGAGGGTTATGTTTTATTTCCCTGTTAAAGTAGTGGTGAGAAACTCAGGAGTAAATGTTCAAATAATATACGTATTCATTAGAATTGATGTTAAGATAGTATCATTTGCCTCTCTGAGAGCCACACCGTGTGGCCATTAGTCAGGTCTGGGCTACTGTCTTTTGCTGCCTTGGGAATTACTGATTATTCGGAGAAATTCTAGGTCTCTGGGAGTAGGGGAGGAGAGAGAGATGATTTCTAGAGCTAGAATTTAAAACTGAATTTAACCAAAATTATAAGAACTGTGGCTTTACTAGCAATTGTAGTAGATATTTAAGAATTTAGTCTTGTCACTTTTTACATCCAACAGTTGAAAGGAATTAATAAATGAAACAAATGTAAAGTCAGCCTACATTTATTGCTCTCTGCTTCAACTGGCTAACAAAGAATACAAAGATTTTCCTGAACTTCTCCCAGGAGCTAGAAAAAAGATCTGTTATCTGGACATTTTCGGAATCATGCTAACAGGCCTTTACAGAAGCTACAAGTCTTTTCCTATAGCCCTTTGAATTTGCCTAGAGATAATACATTTTTTAAAGTTTATAAACTCTTAATGACTGAATACTGAAACACAGAATATCTTATCCATTAGTGACAAAATGATAATTTAAAGAATATTTAAGTAATAATATTTTTCTGTTATAAATTGAGGTAAAAAATATATAATCCTAGAGTTGTATGAATTTTGTGTTTTTCCTAAGTTTGTCTCTAAATGTTTTACTAATTGCTCTTTTTTGGCATTGGGAAATATTTATGAATTTGTTTATTTTCAGAATTTTCTAGAATAAGTATATTTAAATTTTATAATAAAATATGGTAAATATTGTGTCATTGAAAATTAATTCTCAGAATATGATAGAATATGGAACATGGGTTCTATATTGTATTAAACTATTTAACTCACTCAATGAATTAAAAATACTACAAGATTCAGTTAAGAACAACAAGACAATTAACTAGACAATTATTATATGCTCATGATCATTAAGTATTTCCGTCAACTTAGATTTGTCTTTGTAAACTACTCTGCTAAGTATCTTCAAAATAATAATGCTAAATAGTTTATGATTACTTGGTCTGTATCACTTAATGAAAAATGCAGGTCAGTAAATAGTAAAGGGAATGCTTCTTTCTCCACATCATTATGTTAGTTAGTAAAGCTCAGCATTAGCAGCAATTTGTGTGTAAATAATCTTTCTCCATTATCCTAAGGGTTTAAAAATATTTATTAATTTATTTATAAACATTTATTGAACTCAATTTGTGTGAGGCTTGTGCCTCACATTATGAGATTAAGTAAAAAAAAAAAAATTAGAGAACCTCAAACTGCCTTTAAGGAACTTAGAAAATACAGAAGGTAAATTTTGAAAGTGTCAAAATTGTACTGGAAAAGCTTTCCTTGGGTACTAAATTCATGCTATAAATTACAAAAGGAAAAAAATCTAACTTGTCTATGCTTGCATAAAGCTCATAAGTTAAGCTTACAATCATCTGTTAAATATCAGCCTTGAAAGTATTCTTCTGGAAAAACAAACAAATATTACAAATATATGTTTAATATATTTTTAACACATCGTTTTATTTTTTACAGAGAAATGAAGTACTAGAGCAGTATAAATTATTGTGATAATGTGAAAACAAAATAAATTGAGTGCATAAAAAATTTAGCACATTAGAATAGTTTCTCATTTTTTATTAGTCTCAAATTTCTATAGTTATTTATTATATAAAAATACATAAACATATGTAACTAAAGGTGTAATAATAAAATACTAACTCCCATGAATGACTTACAGCCCAGAATGTAATAGAAAGTATAGATCTCTTAGAATCAGTTTTCACTAATATTCCTATCTATATGTACTAATAACTCATTTCCCTGCTCCATTCTCATATTTTTGTAGTCATAACATTTCTTGTAGCTCTTATAAACAATAATAGTGTTAAAAATTATTCTGTTCCTATTTTATTTTCTTTGGTCTTGGTCATGTGACTCACTTTGGTCAATAGAATAGTGAACAGCAATGACCCATGACCTATATGTTCTAATTAAAAGATTCTAGTGACTTTGTTAGTTTTCAACAGTGCTCTTGATGCTGTGCCCTCTGTCATGAGAAGGACATGTCATTCAGTTTGAGGCTGAGGGAAAAAGGAGACCAGAACTACCTCCAGCTTGGGGTAGATCTACAGTAGTAGACCTAGACCTGTTGCTGCTGACAGTATTGAAAATGAAAGACTGAATATACAAATAAATTACCTCCAGACCATCTATAATGGTGGTCTCCAACCTTTTTGGCACCAGAGACCAGTGCTCCAGTGAGAATCTAATGCCTGATGATCTGAAGTGGAGCTGAGGCAGTGATGCTAACACTGGGGAATGGCTTCAAGTACAGATTAGTTTAGCTCCCTTTCCTGCTGCTCACCTTCTGCTTGTGTGGCCTGGTTTCTAACAGTCCAAGGACCTCTACAGGTCCATGGCCCCAGGAGTTAGGAGCACTTGATCTATAAGAACAATTCTCTGACCTACAATCTGCCACTTTTCCACTATAAAACTTTCTTCTTTGCTATTGAGCAAACACAAATAACAGTTGCTGACTCCTTTGCTATAAGATGCTCTCAATAAATAGCTTTTGTTTTTTCTTCTTTGGGTGGTATTTGTTCATGTGCTCAGAAGTGAGAAATAAACATGAACCACTAAGATTTCCAAATTGCTACTTTTTGGTGTATACATTATTGGGATTCCCAACTATTATAGTCACAGCTGACTAAAAAAGAGGATTCTCTGAAGGGAAACAAAGAACATTTGGCCATAAGAAATGAAGATAATTTTCTTGGCCACCTAATTTGCATAAATCAAATAACACCATATTCTATGTCCAATAGAACTTCTAGAGGTTGTTCTTTGTTTTTGTTCCCTTGCTCACTTTTACCCTCTGCTACACAAATGGGACTCAACACTACCTTGGAACTTCTTAAAAATAAAAATTCTCAACCCTGCCCTGGACTTACTTTGGAATTAGAAACTTTAATAATCTATGCATTAACAAATTTATCTAGTGATTAGAAAAGAAGCTAAAGTTTGGACATAGACTGTAACATTACTTGATGTATGAATACTATGATGCCAATAAAATTAACCATTTTTATGGCTAAATATTATTTATTTCTTGTAAGCATTCTCCATTGTCATCTATTGCTATAATAGTCAGCATTCCTGAATATCACTGAATTACACACACTATCACCCAAAGACCAGTATGCTTTGACATAATAATTGCTAACTTTTCATAGGAATGTTACTGCTTTCTAAGAGAAAGAGCAGGTGATAGAATCATATTATAATTTCTAGGGTTTTCCTAATCTCCAAAAGCCCATTTATATATTTATAATTAAGAATACTCTCTCAGTGCTTTTCAACTGGGACACTACTGACACTTCTGACATGTGTCTGTTGTATGGGACTACCCTTGCAATAAAGGAAAATATGCTGCTGGCCTCAGTATACTAAATACTAGTAGCACTCTTCAGTCATTGTGCCATGCAAAAATTTCCCCCAGATATCTTCAGACTCCACCTTTGAAAGCATGTATAACCACTGTTGAGAACTATTGTTCTTGAGTACTTTCTTATTTTTTGTTTTTAACTTTGTTGTGATGGATGTCATCTGGAAGCAGTTAAGATAAAATGAGACTCTTCTACATTTTTCTTCTTTACCAACTTTCTGCTACCAATCCAGACCTTCTTAACTGAGATTCAAGTTCACCAGGTTTCTAGCTAACTCCTTCCAAGCTCCTTTTCAAGTTTTTCTTTCCTCCAAGCAATCTTGTACATGCCTATCAGACTAGCACTTTTATTAAGTAACCAGTTCCAATTTTATCATATCAACCCTCCTGTTTGAATTTTATGAACAATTATAAACTGGTCATTTTTACTTTTTATAAATTGGAATCTATTGTTATCTAAAACAAATCCTTCATCTCTCTCTTGCAAGTTAATTAGTGTTAGAATATTATGTTATCATTTCTATTTTGGGTCTCTGTTTATATTCTTATTACCAAGGATATCTTTTTTTCATCCTTCTCTGGTATTTAAATAGTTTGCATCTTTAAATATTTTATACAACCTTCACATTTACAATGAGAACTTGCTTTATTTTTCTTGCTCTCTTAGGTCTCCTGTATTTGAACTTTCATAAAATTACTGTATATACCCTGAAATATACAACTTTATTACCTATGGTACCAATTAGGTACATACTTCTTTAAATTATTGTTATGTAGGTTTCTATTTTAAATAATTTTTATTTACACAGCCACTATTCCTCTTAGAAATAGCTAAAGAAGAGAGACTAGTTAAAAAGCTATTGTAATAATCAAGGGATATTTAATGGAAGAGACAAATGAGAGGGCTTGAGAAACTTTGCTGTGAAAGAGAAGAACAAAATGTAGTCAAAGATAAATTTTAAAAAATGGGCAACTATAAGAATAGTCATGCCTGTATTAGTCAAGATTCTTCATAATAACAAACAATAAGAGATATAGTTATGGATATAGATACAGATAATAAATAGATATACAGAGATAGAAACATAAAGGTAGATAGATGATAGATAAATAGGTAGATAGAATGATAGATGATGAAGAGAGAGAATAAGAGAAAGAGATAGAGGATGGATAGATGATGGATGGATGATAATAGATGATAGATAGATAAATAGATAGATAGATAGATAAACACATAGATAGATTTTTAAGGAATTAGCTTAATTGATTACAAAGGACAAGCAGTTTCAAAATTTATAGTTAAATAGCCAGAGACCCAGGAAAGCTAATGATGTAGTTCCTGTCTAAATGTAAAGGTCTGAGAACCTGGAGAGCCATTGGTGCAAGTTCTAATCAAAGGACAGGAAAAAAACTAATGTCCCAGCTCAAATAGTCAGAAAGCCAAATTTCCTTATTTTTCAGTATTTTTATTCTATTAAGATCTTAAATTAATTGAATGCAGTCATCCAGATTAGGCAGACATTTTGTTTTACTTATTCTGTTAGTTCATGTGTTAATCTCCTCCAGTAATATCTTCACAAACACACTCAGACCAAATGTCTAGGCACTCCATGGCTCAGTCCAATTAACACATTTAATTAACCATCACCGTGTCATTAAACAAATAGTGAAGAAGAATGACATCAGAAACATGGCAGAGTAAGAGATGACCCAGATCTCTTCTTTTAAAACAACAAAAAGATGAACACCTAAAATAACAAGAAAACACTCAATCTGCACATCAGTATGTCTGAGCATGGGATCTGTGCATAAGAGCTACCACAGAGATTGAAAAAAAAAAAACAGCTAGATCAGCAGAATAAATTGATTAGCAAGGAGACTGAAACTCTCAGAAAGAACCAAATAAAACTTTTGGAGATGAAAGACACACTGAAAGAAATAAAAAATGAAATAGTGAGCTTGAAAAATGAGTCAACCAAATGGAGAAAAGGATATGAAAGACAGAAATCTACAAATAACCAGAAGAAAGAAAAGAGAAATCAAAGATTGAAAAATGATGAAAGACAAATACAAGAACTGGTTGATATCATCAAGAGAGAAAACATAAGAATAATGAACATTCTCTAAGGGGATGAAAGGAGCAGGGATTAAAAAACATTTTCAGACAAATAGTTGACAAGAATTTTCCAAATCTAAGGAATGAGCTAGTAGAGCTTGGAATTCAAGAAGTCAACAGAACATCCAATTATCTCAACCCAAAAAGGCCTTCTGGAAGACACATTGTATTACAATAATAAAAAAAAATCACTGAAAAATAAAGAATTCTCAGAGCAACCAGGGAAAGGGATACAGTAACCAATAAAGAAAAAACCATTAGATTATCATAGGACTTCTCAGCGCAAATCTTACAAACCAGAAAAACGTGGAATCAAATATTCAAACTATTAAACTATTAAAAGAAACTACCAGCCAAGAATAATGTATCCAGCAAAGCTCTCCTTTAGATACAAAGGTTATCCTTTATTTCTATAAAGACCTTTCAAGACATACAAAAATTGAGGGAATTCACTACAAGTCTTGTATTATAGGAAATACTGAAAGGGGTCAGTCTACCTAAAACAAAATGACAAAACAACAAAAAAAAACAATAAAAATCCCCATAACTATGAATAAGATGACTATCAGACAGATAGAAGCAGAGGAGTGAAACCCTTACTAAGAACAGGGTATTATAAGCATAAACAATAAGAAGAGATTTGCTATAACAAAATAGTAATGAATGTTCAGTATAAATATAGACAAATTGAGACAACAGTTACTGAAAAGAGAAGAATTTAAAGATCTAAAATCACAAAGGAGAATGGAGATAAGGTACAGGAGAAGAAAATGGAATAATACATATCTATCTCTCTATCACTATCTATCTATGACTATATCTATATCATTTATATCTATTATATTTATCTTTATGTGTGTGTGGTGTATAAAACTAACCTCTCCATATATATATATAATGATAACCACAAGCTAAAGAATCAGAACTGAAGTATACAACATAAAACAAGAAAGACTAGAGGAAAAACTCACAAAACCTAACCAAAAACAAAACAACAACAACAACAACAAAAACAGACACACAAGTACCAGGGAAAATGGAAACATAGAGCTATCACAATGCAAAAGATAAAATATTTATAGAAAAACATTATATTTTAATAATCATTCTGAATGTAAATGGACTGAACTCACCAATAACAAAGGCACAGAGTTGCAGAATGAATTAAAAAACAAAACTCAATCATATGCTACCTCCAGGAGACATATCTCAGGTCCAAAGACAAATATAGATTCAAAGTGAAAGAGAGGGAAATGATATTTCAAGCAAATGGCTTTCAGAGAAAAGCAGGAGCAATGGTACTAAAGACAAAAGAGATTTCAGAATAAAAAATGGTAAAGAAGGATACTGAAGGGCATTTCATAATGATAAAGAGAATCATGCATGAAGAAGAGAAAACACTCGTTAATATCTATGTTCCCAAACAGGGAGCCACCAAACATATAAAGCAATTACTAACAGAACTAAAAGGAGAAACAGGCCTAAACACTATCGTAGTAGGAGACGTAAATACCCGACTGTAGATATGGAAAGATAATCTAAACAGAAAATCAATAAGGGAATAACATCCTTAAATGACACATTAGATCAGCTGGACATAATTGACATTTACAGAGCCTTCTATCCCAACACAGCTGCTTATACATTTTTCTCTAGTGCACATGGACCATTGTCAAGGATTGACCACATACTGGGACACAGAGATAGCCTCAACAAACATCAGAGGGTTGAAATCATACCAACCAAATTCTCTGATCATAATGCTTTGAAGCTGGAGATCAACTGGAAAAAGAAAGCAGGAAGAACCACAAATACATGAAGATTAAACAACATGCTACTGAAGAATAACTGAGTCAGAGAAGAAATAAAAATAGAGATCAAGAGATTCATAAAAATGAATGATAATTATAATACATGTCAAAACTTTCAACATGGCAAAAGCGATAATAAGAGGAAAGTTCATATCATCACAGGCCTATCTCAAAAAACAAGAATGAGCCTAAATAAATAACCTAACGTTGATCTTAAAAAACTAAAAAAGAAAGAAAAAATGAAGGCTGAAATAAGCAAAAGAAAAAAATCAAAATTAGAGCAGAATTAAATGAAATCAAAAGGAAACAAAACATAGGAAACATAAATGCAACAAGGAGCTTGTTCTTTGAGGAGGTTAATAAAATTGACAATCCCTTGGCTAGACTCATGAAAAAAAAAAGACAAGACAAAAACAAACATAATCAGCAATAAAAGAGGAAAAATTATGCAGACACCTCAGAAATACAAAGGCTTGTACAAGAATACTATGAAAAAGTATATAACACCAAATTTAACAACCTAGAAGAAATGGACCAGTACTTAGAAAGATACAATCTTCCTGGATTGAATTTAAAAAAAAAAAGGAAAATTTAAATAGACCGATAAGCAGTATGGAAATTGAAACAATCATCAAAAACATACCAAAAAGAAAAAGTCCAGGACCAGATGGGTTCACCAATGAATTCTACCAAACATTCAAAGAACATTTAATACCTATTCTTTTCAAACTCTTCTAAAAAATTGAAGAGGAGGCAATACTTCTCATCTCATTTTATGAAGCCAATATTACTCTGATACCAAAACCTGGTAAAGATAAAATAACAACAAAAGAAAACTACAGATCAATATCTTTCATGAAAACAGATGAAAAAATTCTAATTAAGATTCTAGTGAACAGAATACAGCAACTTATTAAAAAGATTATACACCATGATCAAGTGGACTTCATCCCAGGGGCACAGGAATGGTTCAACATATGCAAATTGATTATTATGAAACACCATAAATAAATTAAAACATAAGAATCATATGATCATATCAATAAATGCAGAAAAATGCAGCATTCATTTATGATCAAAATACTTAACAAAATCGGTGTAGTAGGAAAGTACCTTAACATAATAAAGGCCATCTATGACAAACTCTCAGCCAACATTATACTTAATGGTGAAAAACTAAAAACCTTTTCTCTAAGATCAAGAATAAGGCAAGGTTGTTCACTATTGCCATTCTTATTCAGTATAACATTGGAGGTCCTATCAAGTGCAATTAGACAAGAGAAAGATATAAATAAAAAGCATCCAAATAGTAAATGAGTAAGTCAAACTGTCACTATTTGCAGATGACATGATTCTCTATATAGAAAACCCTAAAGACTCCAGAAGAATACTACTAAAAACAATAAGCAAATAAAATAAAGTTTCTAAATACAAAATCAATGTTCAAATATCCATAGTGTTCCTATACTCTAATAATGATGTGTCAGAAAAAGAAGTGGAAAAATTATTTCTTTTGCAATTGCACCAAAACAAAAAATACCTAGGAATAAAACTAATGAAACGTAAAGGACCTATATAAGACCCTATTAAAAGAAATCAAAGACGATATAAAAAAAATGAAGATATTCATGTTCTTGGATTGAAAGACTCAACATAGTTAAAATGACCATATTACTTAAAGCATTACACAGATTTAATTCAATTCTTATCAAAATCTTATCAGCATTTTTTAAAGAAATAGAAAAAAAATCATCAGATTTTTATGGAAACACAAAAGACCCCAAATTGCCAAAGCCATCCTAAGAAAAAAGAACAAATACGCTCAACTTCAAATTGTATTACAAAGTGACAATAATGAAAACAATATGATATTGGCAGAAAAACAGACACTCGGACCTGTGGAACAGAGTTGAGAGTTCAGAAGTAATCCTATGTTTATATGGGCAAATGATTTTTGGCAACAAAATAAAAAACATACAGTAAAGAAAGGAAAGGCTTCGCTAAATGGTGCTGGGAAAACTGAAAAGCCATCTGAAAAAGAATGAAACTAGACTGTTGTCTATCATCACATATCAAAATTAATTCAAAATGGATTAAGGACCTGAATACAAGACCTGAAACAATAAAAATAAATTTAAAAAAGACATAGAACTAGACTAATGCACCTTGGACTTAATGAGGATTTTTTAAATTTGACTTTAAAGAGAAGAAAAGTAAAAGCAAAAATAAATAAGTGGGACTATATCAAACTAAAATACTATTGCACAGCAAAAGGACCCTTCAACAAGGTAAAGAGACAACCATCCAAAAAGAAAAATATATTTGCAAGCATCACTTCCAATAATGTCCTAATATTCAAAATACATGAAGAACTCATACAACTCAATAACAACAAAAACAACAACAAAATAATGAACAATTCAATCAACAAATGGGCAGAGGACCTGAATAGACACTTCTTTCAAGAAGATATGCAAACGGCCAACCAACATATGAAAAGATGCTCATCAAAGCTAGCTATTAGGGAAATGCAAATCAAAATAACAATTTGATACCATCTCATACCTGTTAGAATAGCTGTTGTCAACAGGGCAAGAAATAACAAATGTTGGAGACTTGAACTACCACATGATCCAACAACCCCTCTTCTGGGTATTTACCCCAAAGACTTGAAAATTTACATCTGAAAAGATATTTGTACACCATTGTTCATAGCAGCACTATTCATAGTGGCCAGACAATGGAAACAACTGAAGTGTCCTACAATAGATGATTGGCTAAAGAAGGTGTGATACATATATACAATGGAATATTACTCAGCCATAAGAAGAGATGAAATAATGCCATTTGTGACAGTATAGTTGGACCTTGAGATAATCATGCTAAGTGAAATAAGCCAGACAGAAAAAATTGAAAACCAAATGATATCACTTATATAAGGGATATACACCTAAAAGCAACAAACAAACATGACAAACAAACAGAGATTCATGAACATGTACAATAGACTTGTGGTTACCAGAGGTTAGGGGATGGGGTGAAGAGCAAAGTAGATGAGATAAAAAGGATAAAATATGTGGTGACAGAAAGAAATCTAACTATGGATGGGAAATACACAATGAAATATATATGTGTAACTTAAATTTTACATGTGAAACTTACTGGATTTCGTTAACCAATGTCACCAAAAATAAATTAATTTAAAATATTTTAATAACATAAGTAAATAAACAGTGAATTTAGAAGAAATAGTAGCTCTTAAAAAGAAAACAGTGAGCCAAAATTAGTATGTTAATAGATTATCCACGTATAATTCTATAGTGATAAATAGGAAATGTTGTATTGGACCTAGATATTAAAAAAATGGTGAAATGGAGCATAGAAAAGTAGCTTAGTAGTAGGTATGGGGAGAGAGTTGAAAAAAAATGAGAGAAAAAAACAGAAGAGTTTAAATTAGCACAGAATATAAAACCAATGAAGAAAGTGATTCATTGCAAAATCACAGTATAGTCAATTCTCATTATTAAGATTCTGTATTTGCAATTCATCTACTCCCTAAAATTTATTTGTAATCCCAAAATCAATACTTAAGACCTGTCCACAATCATTTGTGGACGTGTGGGAAAATTGAGTTGTCTAATATGTATATTTTTAGGAGAGAGAATAAAAAGATATCCTTTTTCTCAATTGAACTCTAATAATATAAATGTCATTACTGTGTTTTATTTAGTAACACATTTTTTCTCACTTTCTTGTTTTTGTTGGTGATTTCACTGCTTGAAATGGTCCAACAATAGATGATTGGATAAAGAATCTGTGCTATATATATATATATATACATATATATATATATATATATATATATATATATACACACAATGGAATATTACTCAGCTATAAGAAGAGATGAAACACTACCATTTACCACAGTATGGATGGGCTTTGAGATAATCATGCTAAGAGCAATAAGCCAGCCAGAAAAAGTTGAAAACCACATGATGTCACTTACATGTGGAATATAAACTTAAAAACAACAAACAAATAGGACAAACAAGCAGAGAGATTCATGGACATGGACAATAGATTAGTGGTTACCAGAGTGTTGGGGGGATGGGAGAGGAAGAAGATAGATGGGGTAAAAGGATTAAATACTTGGTAACAGAAATAAATCTAACTATGGGAGTGGAACATACAATGCAGTATATGTATATGTTATTGTTGAATTGTACATCTGAAATTTACTAGATTTTGTTAACAATGTCATCATAACAAAAATAAATAAATTAAATTAAATATAATATTTAAAAAAATATGCTCTTAAGAGCCATCTAATGCATAGGAGAAGACTGTGACATGTCTTATGGAAAAAAGAAAATGTATCTTAAATAAGATTCTTTTAGGCAGGGGTAGTAGTGCTGTTGGCTATGAGTTCAATATTAGTGAATTAACAATGTATATTAAATAAGATATCTTTGAAACCAGATTATGTATTGACTGGTTGACAGAAATTGTGAGCGTTTTGGGAATCTAAACTTGCATTTCCCTTAAAAGCAATGTTTCAAGATTTGCTATTTGATTTTTGTGGCATTTTATACAGCATAATTACAATGAATAATGAGAATTAATTGCATGTTATATACCTGTTGTCACAGTATTCTAATAATTTTAATATTAAAAAGGAAAAACCTGATGACAGATATTTTTAAACAGGTGACTGTTTAAAATGATAGATCAAATGACCACCCTCTCACAGTAGCTGTCTTCAAAATTTGTTGCTTTCCAATGTTATAAGAAACTCTACATTTAGCATCTGTCATGCCTTGGATCTATACAAGGTGTTTTATATACATTAGAACTAAATCCATGTAAACTCCAAAATTTAAGTGTTATTAACTTTATTTCATAAGGTAAGAAAATAAGGTTCATATTGACTGAATTACCAGTCTAATGTTGCATGGTCTGTAAGAGCTGGGATTCTTTATGTATCAAAATGATATTCTGTTTATACTTCCTAATATTATGTCATCACTTTACTTCATTTGAAAGATACAGTTTCTCTGTGAGCATATCAACCAGCAATGTATGTCTAGATATTTCTATCAGCTTGTTTTCTAGTTAAGGTATACTATAGATAACTTCTTCCCAAATTATACTGTGCATATGAATAAGATTCTAGGGATCTTATAGAAATTCAGTTTCTGTCTCAAGTGTAGCCTGAGATTGTAGAATTCTAACACTCTCAAGAGATACTGATGCTCTTGGTTTACAGACCATGCTCTAAGTAGCTAACTGTTAGTAGTGCTATAACATCATGGCCTGTGTACTTACAGTAGTCTGGAAACTATTATTTTCCACTATGAGTTAAGGAACTTGTACAAGAATGTAAATCAATGTCTATTTTCTTTTATGGTGAAAGTTGCTAAGAAACAAATGACAGATGTGCCAGAGCCAGCCGGCTAAAATTGAACAGTTATTGAACAGTTCCCGAGAGTGGGAGTGAGGATAGAGAGAGAGAGAGAGAGAGAGAGAGAGAGAGAGAGAGAGAGAGAGAGAGAGAATAGAGTCGGGAGGGCAAACAGTGAATACTGAGCCCCGAGTTTATTTAGCACAGCATATATACCCTTGGAAGAGCATGAGAAGCAACACCCACACATATGCAAATGATTGCTGAACTTTACATAAGTTCTCTCAAAACATCCTTGTTCCTGTTTTCTGTCTCTTATTCCCTGGAGCAAGGAACATTCAACATTAAGCCAAACTTCCTCCTTTAGTAACAAGCTATGCATTAAGCCAATCTTCCTTCTTCAGTAAGGAGCCCACCTGTTCTGCAAAGTTCTAGTTTGCAGGCAACTCCAACCCTGTCTGCAGGGCATTCAGCAAGAATGGCTCGCAACACAGGTGAACTAAGAGATGTGCTTAATGACATGGTAGATTTAGATTCTGACCCAAGCCCCTCACCTTATATGAGACACACAATGGGTAAACACAAGTTTACTAATAAACTACTCTAAGAAGGACACATATTGGACTTTGAGAGATGTTGTAGTAGGTCATCAAGATGATATATGACCACTGGTTAAGAGCAATTAGAGGCTCTTCACTCCCTTAGAATGTGTATTCTATTTGCCTTCCCTATGCTAGAAATTGCCCAAGGACATAGCCTTGATGTAGTAATGTGGTGATAAGACCATCTGGACTGGGTAAAACCCTAACTCAGTTAAGGCTCCCTGCTTACGTGACTAACTCTGGTTAGGATCCCTATATAAACTTTTGAGATTTGGTGAGTGGGTATGGAAAACTACTTTTCTCATGGCTATTAAGACAAACCTCATATGTAAATTTCCTTGTTTATTAAACCAGCCACCTACCAATCTAGAATAGTCTGCCTTTTTTTTCTTTTGTCTCTCCTTGCCCTCCATTTATAAGGGCAGATTTCAGACTATACCCACAAAGCTCCTGCCAGGAGTATATCCCAAAGGAGAGGGTATACATTTTAAATGTAATGAAGAAAGAGTGAAACAAGTTTAGCTGAAAAAAACATTAGCTGTAAAAATAGAAAAAGTCATGCTCTGAAGAGACACGAAGACTGGTTACCTAAAGAGAATACCACATAGAGAAAGAGGAAAAAAGAGTGGCTAGAAGTCAAAGGTAGACTTTTCCTATGAAATCAATTTACCTTGGGCTGTGGAAGAATGTTCTTCCCACCATGCAAGCTTTAGGAAATGGTGGTGTCCCTAGTTCTCAAGTCGGCTAAACATTAGAAGCCATCTTTAGAGTTTTTAAAAAATTATCTTCATAGAGGCTATGATTAAATTTGTTTGCATTCAATTGCTTGATCATTAGCATTTTTAAACTCCTCGGGGCAACTCAATATATAGCAAAGGTAAAAATATCTACATTACAGATAATTAGGCCTCTGAAGGCTAACCTGTGAACCTACGTATTATTTATAACTCATTTCTAAGGAAACAATATTATCATCCAGTTTTTAGTATTATCAATTCTTTACAAAATTCAGAAGGAATTAAACAGTTTGTGGGAGGTGATAAGACTAAAGAGAAATGATTGCTAGGACAGTATAAATTCAGTAAGTAGTATTTAGAGTAAAGAAGCCTTATTATTTTTTTGGTAGTTATTTTATATAAAATAAAAGGAATTGGCATGATAACAGTACTGTTTTACCTTTCTTTTAGCTCAATAAAAAAGCACTTTCATCTATATTAATATTATGTGTTATATTCAACACAATTCTATTATGCAAATAATACAATATTAATTGTTTAAGACTGAATTTCTGAGATGGTAAGGAACTTGACTATTTATACAGTTGGGTTTACCAACACTACATTTGCTCTCCTGTAAATCTTGGGTGCACAAAAGCACAGATAAAGTCTTTCATTACAACTTTTGGACAAGATGAAAAGAGGAGTGTTAGAATATAAACCAAATGGGTGAATTTGTAGATCATCAAATAAATTTATGCAAAGTATTTTGATCATCATCAAACTTGATAAAGTTTTGAAGTTAAAAGATCAGAGTTTGTCCTAATTCTATAATTTTAATATTTATTAATAATATATGTGATAAAGATATAGAAGTTATAGTTATCAAATAAAGCAGAGATTGATAGCTACTATTGTGCATATCAGAATTCATAGTTAAAATCCTGACAAACTAGAATAAGAGGTCAAATATGGCAAGATCAAATTTTATATGCAGATAAGTCTTCATTAGGTTAAAAATACCAAGTATATTTAAAAAGAGTATATTAATTATTTTTAAACATTTGAAATATATTTATGTAAAAGAGAAGTTTAATGTAGTTTACAGAGATCTTCATGACAGAAATAGGAGAGTGAACAAAAGATCAAGGTAGTTTGTATCGAAATACGAGAGGACTTTTTGGCAGTATAGGAACTAACATTTTTAGAATCTTTGTTCTTATAGGGGTTTGGTGCTCTGCCATGTTATTCTACTTAATACTCACAGTACTTCTAAGAGAAAGGTAGAGTCAATCTATATTATAATGAGAAAACAGATTATGTAAAATGTTTTTGTAAAATATTGACTGTGGAACACATGGTAGATTCAAGGTTGGGACTCAAGTTTCCTTGCTTTTATTTTGCAAGAAATAATTACAAAACTAACAAATTCTATCATGGGAATGATTCAAACATAGTTGAGTGAACTATTTGTCAGAAATTTTCTAGAGAAAAATTATTTAAATGGGCAACTGAAATAAATTTTCAGTTTCCAAATTTTCTTCTAATAGTTAGACTTCCTGATATGTGATTCTATTTTTAGAAACTATCTCATTCTCAATCACATGATTATCAGGGAGACTACAAGTTTTAAGATACTAAGACCTGCTTCTTAGCCAATTAGATGCCCACCATATCTCCAGAGGTGTAATCAGTTGATTTTACCAAAGGTTTGTGGGCGCAAGTCTTATCCTGGGAAATAAATCCTTTCCATGGGACTTCTAAACTTGGAGCTAGAGCATATCATTCTATAGGTTACAGGTTATTAAAACTGCAAAAACTAAAGCTTCATAAATAGTAAAAGCCATGATTTCTTTTTAGTTAGAGAAAGCTGATCTCCAGCTAAAGCAGGGATACCTAGAGATCAGAAAGGGAGAGTCCCAGTGGCATTCGAGAAACTGATTCTGAATTTCTGATTCTGAGCTACATCCTGGTCATTGGTTCATGAAAGAAATGACTTCGCCTTTGGCTTTAGCTAATTTGAATTGGATTTCTCATCATTACAGTGCAGAGTTCCTGGTCTCTTTCTGCCAAGGACGCTAACAAATAAATCTTAAGATACAGAAATGGCATAACATATTAGAGGATTAAGTCTTTGCATGTGAGTCACAATGCTAATCTAAATTATAATTTAATCCTTTCACAAAAAGTGTTACCTCATAAGTAAACCTTGATGTTTATCTCATCACCAGTTTTTTCTGTAAAAATGAGTTTCATGTTTACATCGTGGTTTAATTTTCCCAAGATAGTTTTCTTATTAATAATGGCATAGGGATATGAAAAACCCAAGTTACCAATAAGGTGTATATGACTTTACTCTGTGTGTGCGCATGTGTGTGCCTATGCGTGTGCATGTATAAAATCAGAATTTTAATTTTAGTTTATTATATGACTCTATAAAACTAACTTTCTATTAAAATATAACTGCCATTATATCTTTAATTAAAAATCTATAATTAGAAAATTTGAAGCTGTATTTCCAATATTTTACACTAGGTCCTCAACATTAACCCTTAAGTGAATGTATTTAATTAGTTATTTTATATATAACTTATTAAAAATTTAGATTTTAATATAGTCTCTGATCCATTTTACTCTCAGCATCTCATACTATATTCAGAAGAGAAATTAAATGATAACATTTAATTGTGTCTATAACCATTAACCTTTTAGCAATAGTTTCTAAAAAAAAAAAAAACAGAAGCGTGTATTACAGTACTCAATTATTTGATAAAAAAGCTCTGTGATGGTTTTTATTCAATAATATTCTTATAATCATCACTCTTTAATATATGTCTAGACTGACATTTTGGATACATATATTATGCCAATAAATTTATACTTTTCTACCAGCTTGTTTTCTAAAAAAAAAAAAAAAAAGGTTGCTATATCAGTTTGACTGTTGTAGTTCTATATATTTGGTAAAAATGAGTTTAAAGTGAATATTATATTAAGAAACACAAAGACATTATTTTCAGTAAAGTGTGCTGGGAAAATCTACAGTTACATTTGAAAAACTGAAAATAAACCTCCATCTTTCAATCTTAACAAAAATTAACTCTAAATATGTGAAAGACTTAAATGTAAGACCTTAAACCATAAAACTCACAGAAGAGAACATAAGGAAGAAGTTTCTTGACATTGGTCTTGGCAATGAGTTTTTGGATATGACATCTAAAGCATAAGAAACAAAAACTTAATCAAGTGGGACTTCATAAACCTAAAAGTCTTACATACAACAAAAAAATGAACAACAAAATTAAAAAAAGACAACCTATGAAATGGGAGAAAATATTTGCAAAGCACACATTTGATAAGGGGTAAATAAGCAAAATAGTATACTGCTGGTATAAAATCAGATACAAATACCAATAGAACAGAACTGAGAGTCAAACATAAACCCATGGATAAATATATGGTCAACTTATATTTGACAGGCAAGCCAAGAATATTCAATGGAGAAAAGACTGGAAGCTATGAACCTATAAAAAGAATAAGAAATGTGTATATTAGTATATGTACTATCTATAACTAAAAGAAAAAAAAGTGCAGAAGAGTGTGATAGGATGCTACTTCTCATGTAATAAGAGGATGAAGACATATTCTTTGTCACTTAATAAATATGTACAGCATAATTAAATCAAGACAAAAAGCTGTACTTATTTTTATTACATAGCAATGCCAACTTCTCTATTTTTGTGTATGTGTAGGTTAGATGGAGCTAAGAGTGAAACAGATTTTTCACTGTATATATATAATAATAATTATACATAAATATATATGATATGTCATATATACATACATGTTATAGTACACATATATGCATGCACATACATACATATATATATGTGTATATATATACACATATATACACATATATATATATGTAATACACACATGTACATACCATAAGTCCCAACATATATTTAACGTTTAAACTGAAATTTGCCTGGGTTAAATAAAAATAAACCATTCACTTTTTGTCTGAATAACTCCACAAAAAGTTAATATCTATGTTGTTAATCTGGAATTCGATGTTCAAGTGGTTAACAATTTAGCTTTTTTTTCTTAATTTTCCTGGTCTGTTGTCAGTGTTTTGACACTGTTCTTAATAAGAACAGCCCTGAGCTGGAGCCCTAAATATATGTATAAAGCAGAATATTATGGACTTATTTCAGGAGCATTAGTGAAAAATTCATCAGCACAATACGAAGCTTAGACTGGGACTTCTATATTTTCACATGCTAAATAGTCCCAGATTTTTTCCAGTGTACACTAGGTCTTTATATAGTTCATTAGCCACTAAAAATATATTTGAGCTGGGCTTTTCAGGCTTCTTAAAACAAGGGCACATAATTTTTGAAAATAATTCATTTCTACAATAAATTATAATCATTTCCAATCATAAGAAATCAGAACTCTATTTTTGCTTCAAGAAGAAAAATTATATATATTCATTATATGTAAAATTTGTGAAAGATACCCCAAATAATGATGTTCTATAATGTAGCTACAATGATGCATTTGACATTGAGAGAATAGTAATGCCAAATTCTCATAGAAATGTCCCCTGAGCAATATACAATACTTGATAGCATGTTCGACACATTATACATTTTTTTATGGCATAATTTTTACAAAAAAATTCTATTATAGTAGGTGCTCTTCAGTGATTGCTGTCATAACAATAATAGCTAATATAATAGGCTATTTTATAATCCACAAAACACTCTCATTTATATTATCTCATTTGTTTCTTGTGGAGATGAATAGCATTTTAAAGAAGACAAAACTAAGTTAAGGGATGTGTTTTTTATTCAAAGTAAAAAATCTAGTAAATATAGATGTAGAGACAAACAGATTTTATAAAATCTTATTTTGTATTATTTTTATTATATGTTCTTAGGCCTTTAAAAATATATGCATTTAAAATGCTCTAAATCTCTCACTGAGGTACTATATCTCTCACAAAAGTGACATATCCCTTAAATTGTAACCATCAATGTTACTGGATAAGAAAATTTTTTAAACCAATTATATTTGGGAATGAGTATTATTATTTTCTGTAGGAAAAAAACTTTATTCTTGCTCTACAGTAGCATGTTACTGTAAGTATCTGAACCTATGCCATCACAAAGTACATGGTGACAATTGTAAATACTTTAGGAATTATGGATCTCCTCCTTATTTTCCATCTTAATTGTAGCAAAGTGAATATTGACAAAAAAGTGTCCTTTTCCCAGAGAGCAGAGCCAGAGACTGCCTTGGGAAAGAAGTTTATATTATGCCTGCACAACTGTATTTGGTAAAAACTATAAACTAGCAATTTTTGTGTATGGTTTTCAAAAGATATTTTTTTATTTAAATATATTCCCACCATTACACATTTATTATTACTGAGGACAGAGGATGCATCCATTAGCTTCAGGTCAGTTGACTATAAGATGTCGTCTAACATCCTGATAGAGACATACACACATGAAGCAAGCGTCCTGGGCTTTGAGCTGTTTTGGTAACTGGGTGAAATTTTGGGTTTATATCTTTTGATAAAAAAAAAAATAGATCTTTCAATGTATGGGAATCAGTATATCATTTGATAGCTAGTTTGCCAAAGGGGTGGACTGTGAAAAGATTAAAGCTACTTACACCGAAATAGAAACCTATATTATAAGCATATGAGGTGTCCTGAAACACACACACACACACACACACACACACACACACACACACACACACACACACACACACACTTTCCAGACTCCATTGCAAATAATTTTGACCATGTTCTGACAGAAAATTTAAAAAATAATTGCTAGTAGAAGCTTCCAAGAAGTCACTTTTTACCTTTCTTCACTATGTCCTGCTGAAACTTGAACAAAATGGCTAGAACATTAGAAGTCTTTGACAATGAAGAAACTTTGAATACAAGTCAAACACTAAAGGTCTCTGGACAGAGGGAAGTTCTGACATCTCTGATAACAGAGCTGTCATAGCAGTCCTGCTACTCTGGACAAGCATATTGTGGAGATACCACTGCTACTCTGGACAAGCATATTGTGGAGATACCACTGCTATATACCTTTACTAGAACCTGAACATAATATTTAACTAATAAAAGACATGTTGATACCCTTTAACTCATTAGATAACCACTAGCATGCCATTTTTTTCTATGTTCTCATTACATGAGCTCTATTAAGTATTGAGACCAAAAAATGTATTGGCAGAAAATAAAATTTAAATGAATTTAAGAGAACAGCATTTGGGTTCGAGATGAGAAAATGGAAGATATTTATTATAAAACAAAGAAAAATGCAAATGTAAATAAGTAAATAAAATGGTGAATGGATGCCAGATCTTCCAAGTAAAAGTTATAGTTTGAGGAAAGAAACATAGGAGATAGCAGAAAACATTTGCTGATTTGGCAAATGAATAAATAACAATTTCTATTTAATGAATTGTGATATTTAAATAAAATAATACATATAAAGTGGTTATCAGATTACCTAGCTATTAATTAGTAACTTTTCAATGAATATTATTATTATTTATTTATTAACTAAGAATGACATTCATCTTAAAATTACTAAGAGTTTCTAAATTAATATTCATATTCATAGGAGAAAACATATTAACCTTTATGTTTTTGGCTAAATATTAAATTTGTCTCAAAATGAGCAAAACTTTAATGATTTCTAAGATAAAAAATATTATTATTTTGTGAATTTTTAGCACTTATCCTTAGCATTTACTCTACATTGTTTTAGTAGTATTCAGAAGAGGGAAAATTCTCTGAGAATAGAATCTGGAAATTTTTAAAAGGAAAAAAGTGAAGCAGGTTTTTTCTTAACTGAGAGCAATGTGTCTTATGTTACTGTTCATTTTATTTTTTTTAGATTAGAAATAATTAAAAGATCAGGTAAAATTATTAAATTGTGTAGTAATTACTAATATATACTAAAGTATTTATGTAAACTCAATATATGACAATGTTGTCTTTTTAGATTAATGGAAAATGATGGTGAACTTAGAAATTATTGGTAGTGTAATTGGCCATCACCTGAACATAAAACAAAAACAAAAACAAAAAACACCCAACAACAACAACAAAACTTACAGAGGTGGATAAAATCTTATAGATGGAACAAGTATTTAAAAATAAAATAATAAATATTTGAAAGTTATTATATGTTTATATTCAGAAAGAGCACCTTATTAGACATGTGAGAAGAACCACAAGTTATGAGTAAAGAATATTTGGTACATGAAAATTATTAAGATTACATGAAATTTTACTATAAACAAAGTCTAAAAGAAAAATAGATTGTACTAAAGATTAATATTGCTTGCTGGTAAATAACTCAAATGAAACAGGCAAATAGCTCTTACATAGACTGAGCATCTTTCTTTGGAAAGTTCTTTCCCTAGCAGACAGATATTAATTTAGCATCTTCCAGTGAGAGAACCTGATACCTGTCACTCTAGATAAAGCCTGTCCAATTACACAACTCACATAATTCACAGAGTTTCAAATAGCTTATCAGTGTTTCACTACTAATTAAAGAATGATGGTCAAAACAACAGACATTCCAAGAAATTTTTTTACATAAAAGACAGATAACAAAACAAACAATTTGAGAAAATTTAGGAGCAGTGAAAAATTTTAACACAAGCATGGTTAATGTTTGCTAAAATCTAACAGAAGATATAGCATCTGTGAAAAAGAAAGTGCTATTTTTTTACTAAATATGTGCAAAATTTTAAAAATTAACAAAGTGATAAAAAAACACCTATAGAAGGATTAGAAAATAAGAAGTTGAGAAGTCTTTCTCAAAATAGAAATAAAATATAAACAAATGGAAAACAAGAGGAAGTAGAGTAAAAATGTAGACATGAATCCAGCATAGCATGTATCCAATTAATTAGAAGCTTCCGAAAATTCAGAAAGAAATGCTGTTGGGAGGTTATTAAAAAAATACATTGGGAATTAAAATTTAAAAACATAAGTTTTCAGATTATGAGGATTATTTAGAACCTAGCCCAATTAATTAAAACAGACAAACCAAAAAAATAAAAATTAAAAATTAAAAAATAAAAAAGTATATATTTGTAAAATTTCAAAAATCTGGAGATTAAGAGATCATAAAATAAAAGAGAAATCAGAATGAGTGAGTAATACAGTGAAAGTGAGAGAGAGAGAGAGAGAGAGAGAGAGAGAGAGAGAGAGAGAGAGAATTTCCAACATTAATCTTATCCTTAGTTACTTTTTGATCATTTTTGATGTAAACAAATTTGTAGTTATGTAAAGTCTCAAAGTTTTAAAATATTTTACTAGATTATCTATTCTTGTTTCAATATTGTTTCTTTCACTCTACACTTTTTTTATGTATCTCAAAAAATAAATTGTGATTTTGATCTCTCAGACTCTCTTACCAACAGAAATCTAGTGTAGATGCTGCCAGTAAGAGGCTACCATACAACTTCTGGAATAAGGTGATGGATGACAGGCATACAGAAGCAAGGACAGAGAACAAGAAGATTGCTATGGATTCTGGGTGAACTGCCTCCAAATTCTGTAGGCAACTCCTGTCCCTTAGATATGAAACTATGAGCAGTTTTATTGTGAACTCTGCTCTACCAGTTTCTTTGTGTTTGGAAATCTAAATTGCTTTCAGGTTTTTTTTTAATAAAGCCCTATTTATACACCTCCTATGCACAGTCATAGGTTAAAGATAAAAAAAAAGATAAAAAATAAAAGATTAAAGATTTAAAAAGATAAAAGAAAAGAAAGGTGGAGAGGAGAAATTAAGTTGAAAAAAAGTGTTACACGGCATTGTGTAATTTGTGTTAAAATAAACATGTAAACCTCAAAATCCTTACATGTATACATAAAAAAATGAAAAAATATGTGTCAGAGTACATACTCAACAGTTGATATTAATTACTCCAGAAAGATGGAACTAGAATGGGGTAAAGATAAAGAAATGGTGTAAAGATATTAAAAATAATTCTTCCTTATGCATATTTATAATGCATGATTTATTGCAAATATCATGAATCAGCATTTTAATTATATAATGCAAAATTCAAATGTGATTTTAAAAATATTTTTTTATAATCTTTAGGAAGTTGTCATAACTGTTTCTTCATGTTTTTCTTCCATCTTCAATTCACTTCAAAGTTCCTTCTGTTTTCAGAATCAAATAGAGCACACAGTTAATTAGCACCATAGCAGTGTCTCATACTAATGGCCTTTCTACAGAAGAATAATAATCTCTGGATTAATATAATGTCTAGGTATATATGTTTGGGAGGGAGCTGGTAGTGGTAGGAGACCTCAGGGAAGCAGGTTCAGGTTTTTTAATATACTTAGATTAAGCTATCTAATGCAACTTCTTGGGAGGTTTTAAGCAGTGATTATATGAGTTTCAAAACAATAACAACAAAACATTGCAGGTATTTTCTTTGCTCTTCACCTGCAAAGTCACATGGAGACAGAAACAAAGACAAGAACAGAACACACTGTCTTGTTTCTGTAAGTTGAAAAATGTTACTATAATGCACTTCACTGCTGTGTAGATTACTTGTAAGATTGGAGTATTTGAAATGTTTCATGGAAACAGGAAACGTTAGTTGCTCTGATAAATTTAATCAAATTATTTCCTCGAAGGTGTATTTTTTATTATTATAAATGAACATGTTGGCATAAGGTGTGATAGGAGCAGGAGTAGTTGTGTCTCTGCTCGTGCTGGCAGCACATTATGTTCACATCATGTTTTTGAATTTCATTTACAGATAAGCATTGTGAGTAATTGTAACATGAAATGGTAATCTACTGCTGATATATTAAAATAGAGAAATTTAAATTAAAAACATCATTCAACTGTAATTTTAGGCTGTATTGTGGAATGCCTGGCTTCTAAATGCGCAAAGAATACTCTCTTGAAAATATTTTGCATTCAAGTCATATGAAATTCTATCTCTAATAAATGGCAAATGTTTCTACTTATAATTGGTTAATTATTATTGTAGATAATATACACATATATTTTAACTTTGATATAAAAAATGTTTTTCTACTAAGCAGATGGTTTATGTTTCTAATTTACATTATACATTAGCATATCATAATTTAGTGATATTTGGCTACAAAAATAATTGCAATATATTTTGGTCCTCTTCCTGACCACATGGTATAGGTGGAAAAAAAATTATGGTAAATTTAATTAAGTGTAAATATTTTTATAGGGGTTTTTAAATAACAACATTAAGTACATAGAGAGTTTTTTTTTTTTTAAAAAAAAGAACCTTATAACTACAGGTCATATGATTCAGTGATTCCCATACCTAGTCTACATGATGCATTTTCAGAAAATTCTACGGTCTTACTCCAGTCTACCTAATCTGATTCTCTGCATTTCAGTTGATAAAACTAATTTAAAAAAATAGATCTCATGTGGCTTTGATGATCCTTTTTATTTTCACATTTCTGTTTGAATCCAAATTCTCTTGTGGATAAATGAGGAGCTGGATATCTAGAGTCAAGACATATATCAGAGGGAGATTAGAACTCTGATAATATCTCAGTCATTATGTTTTCCTATTGCAAATAATACAGATTTTGAAGGGGTATAATTTGAAAAAAAATAACATTTAGATCACAGGATATTAGCTTGGAGAAAAGGCCCAATTTGTTTATTTTAGCAACTATAGTAATCTTTTATCCTTAAGAAAAAGGAAAGCCTCATAGTATCTGAACTCTTAACTAATGTCAATACTACCTTCATATAAGAAGACAATTAAAAATAAATAAAAAAGTGAGCTTTAATCTCTCGGAGTTTCTTTAGAATTTTTATGTACTATTGCAGGCAGTATCTAATGTTTCTATCCATTGTTTAACCTTTGCAATCCTTTGTTGTTTAGCACAGTTTCTGTTGAGGAGAGAGTTTAAAAAACATCACGAGGAGCCAAATATTCTGTAAGTATTAATGTCTGCAGTGGCACAAATATCTACTGATTTTATTATAAATTACTTAATTAGCCAAAAGAGATATGTAGTATGTGGAATTTATTAGAGACTGTATAAAATAGTCTCAAAACAAAGAAAATTCATGCCACTTAATTGGACATTGAGATGTGACCTTGGGTGATTTAATTAACCTCTATTTTTCTATTTTTTCATAATTAAAGTAGAATTTTAGTAATATATAACTCTTAGAGTTCTTATAAGGAGTGGTAGACATGGAATTGCAGTACTCAGATCTCTTTCATTAAAGAATCAGCAAAGCTGACTCTTGTCACTCACTGGATACATCAGTGCATTCGCCTGAAGCCATCCTTCTACTAAGATTATTGCAGGAATTTCTACTAAAAAATTCTTGTAAGATTTGGAGCTTCGCTCGCTGGAAACTTGGCTCAGGGACCACCATTAACCTTTCAGAATCATTCTTAGACTTGTGCTTCAGTCTGAGACTCTTCCTCCCAATCATCTTTCCTTCCCTGTTTCCACTCGCATATGCTTTATCTGCTTTGGAGTCTGAAGGCTCTTTCACATGTTGCTGCTTCCTTACCTTTATTCTACACAGACAATTTCTTAATAAATGTCTTTTACATCTAATCCTGTTGTGGTGTCTGCTTCTGAGAGGACCCCAATTAAGATTTATGAATAAATAATTTAATATTAGTAAAAACATTTAGAATATCACCTGCACATAATAAGCACCATGTAAATGTTATCATATAAATACAAATAAGTAGGTTCAAGAGAGTCAAAAGGTACAAACTTCCAATTATAAAATAAATAAGTCCTGGAGATGTAACGTACAGTAGAGTGATTGTAGTTAATATTGTATTGCATATTTCAGAACTGCTAAGAGAGTGGATGTTAAAAGTTCTCATCACAAGAGAAAAACATTTTTTTAACTATCTTAAGGTGATTAATATTAACTAGACTTATTGTGTTGATTGTTTCCCATATATAAAATATCAAATCATATTATACATAAGAAATTAATATAATGTTATATATCAATTATAGTTCATTTAAAATCATAAGTCAAAGTTTAGAGTAATATCATGAATAATTTTATTAAATATATATACAAGAGACAAATTCAACGGATATATAAGAACTATTATTTTTGAATATGACAAAAATATTTTTATTGACCATTTTACTACTAGTATTTTGTCTATTAAATTTCTAAGCTCTTGGCATAAAGAGTAAATGGTAAATTTATTTAGTGAAACAAGCAATTATGTCATAGTTACTTTAATGTACTATAAAAAGCCTTTGCCTAGTGTTAAGAAAAACAACCTGTAGAACAAATGCAAATTGTAATCTCATAGCTTTCCATGTGCTGTATTTAGAGACTGGTTTATTTAACTTGATGAAACATTAATTAAAAATTTAGTGGTATGGGGGGACCAGTCAAGGTTGTGTAGAAGGTAAATGCTGTGTACACTTCCTCTCATGACCACACCAAAATTATAATAAATCTATAGAGAAGTCATCACTACAGGTTGCCTGAAGTCTGGCTGAACAGAAGCCCTACAACTGGGGACATACATAAGAGGGCACCTTGAGACCAGTAGTCAGGACAGAGACACAAAATGGCCTGGTCCCACAATCATTTGTGTTGGTCAAGAATTGGGAGGCTTATCATGGCTACAGAGGCCCCCCTGCTGTGAGGAGCAAGGGGTCTCAGCCCCAAATCAGGCTCCCCAGCCCAGGATATCAGTGATGGGAAAAGAAGTCTATATAAATTCTGGCTGTGAAAAACCAATGGCTGAGTAAAGTGGAGGAGTTCAGGCATTCCTCTTAAAGGGCCCATGCCCAGACATACTTGCTGATGGATTCATTCACTCTGAGTTCAAGCACTGCTGCAGCTGCTCAAGGAATTCCAGGGACATTCAGGGAGGCACTGAGTTGTTGGGCTTTAGGGTAGCTTTCTCCTGAACAGAAGTGCTGGCAGTATCCATTGTTCCTTGGTTGTACTCTTCCCCTTCCCAGCATCTGAATGCAAGTGGCTGCCATATCTGAGTTTCTATCAACCTGGATAACACAGATCACTCTGCCCAGGTGATTCCCTGAGACCCTTCTTTTCCCAACTTGTGGATCCATTCAAGCTGCCTCCAGTGGTTTATTCCATACAAATGACCTGTCTTGGCTCTTGCCATGGATTTTCCTGAAATCTCATAAAGGCTCACAAAACCCAAAGAAGTAGAAACAGCAGCAAATAGCCTCAGCATGCCCTGTGCTTCTTACTTATCATTCCCAACCCGAAACTAGTGGAAATCAGCCTTGGTTCTTGGCTTGGCTTTTCAAGACACCCACTAGTAAGTTGGCAGGCATCTGCAGTTTGCTTGGTGGCCCTGGAAGTGCACAGGCTGCAAGTGAATTTAGCCTACAGCTAGGCCCCTCCCAGGAGACTCTTGAACTGGCACAGCCAGTGGGCTGCTTCAACCAGCGCTGGAGCCAAAGAATCAACAAGGCTGCATGTGAGGACACCCCCAAAGGACAAATAGGGTAGACACCAGAATCTATCTAAAGTGAATCCTGCTCTTTAGAGTCAGCCCCTCATCATCCAGTCCTCACAAACAATCAGCCCGAGGGGCAATCCCTCCCATTGCTATGCAAACAGAAATCAAGGCTAAACTATAACAGGAGAGCACACGCAACCCACACAAGAGAAAAAGAGAAAAAAAGTCCAAAAAATGGACGATAGTTTAAGGAACCTCTGAAACAACATCAGACATAACAGTGTTTGCATCTAGGGGTGCCAGAAAAAGAGAGAGAGAGCAAGAAATTGAAAACCCATTTGAAAACATAATGACAGAAAACTTATCTAACCTGGTGAAGAAAATAGACATACAACTTCAGGAAGCTCGGACAATCCCAAACAAGATGAACCCAAACAAACCTACACCAAGGCACATCATAATTAAAATGCCAAAGATTAAATACAAAGATAGACTCTTAAAAGCAGCAAGAGAAAAGCAATTAGTTACCTACAAAGGAGCTCTCATAAAATTATCAGCCAATTTCTCAAAAGAAACTGAAGGCCAGAAGAGCTTGGCACAAAATATTTAAAGTGATGAAAAGTGAGAACCTACAACAAAGATTACCCTACCCAGCAAAGTTATCATTCAGAATCATGGGACAGATAAAGATCTTCCCAGACAAGAAAAAACCAAAGGAGTTCATCATCACCAAGCCAGTATTACAAGAAATGTTGGAGAAAATTTTTTAAGAAGAAAAAAAAATTGTATCAACAATATGAATAAAGAATGGCAATAACTACATATCTATCAATGAGTACTCATGAAAAAGAATGAAATGCTCCAATCAAAAGATAGGGTGGATAAATGGATAAGAAAATAAAATCTTTGCATATGCTTTCTACAAGAGACTCACCTCAGATTAAAAGATACAAACAGAATAAAAGTAAAGGGTTGAAACAATATTTTATGATGGACTTAGAGGGTATTGTGCCGAATGGTTAAGTAAGTTAAACAGAGAAAGACAAATGCCATATGATTTCATATACATGTGGAATCTAAAAAACTATAAACAAACAAATAAAAAACAGAAATAAACTCATAGATACAGAGAACATGTTCAGGGTTGTCAGATGGGAGAAGGTTGAGAATCAGTAAAAAAGAGAGAAAGGATTAAGAAGTACAAATTGGTAGTTACAAAATAGTTATGGAGATATAACTTATTGCATAAGGAAGATAGTCAATAATGTAATAACTAAGTATGGTGTCAGAGGGGTACCAAATTTATTGGGGTGATTACTTTGTGAGTTATATAGTTGTCTAATCACTATGTTGTACACCTGAAACTAATTTAATATTACATGCCAACTATAATTAAAAAATAAAAAATACCATAAAAATTTAGCAACATGAACTTAATTAATTTGATCTTTTTTTTTGGTGTGCAATGATAAATAAGCCAAAAGACTGGTTTCTTTGAAGATTTTTCTTTTATTTCAGGTGGAGAAAAGGAGGAAGAGATACATAGAATTATATAGTTATATATACAAAAGAATAATAATGCAAATTAAAACAAACAACTGCTTATAGTTAAAGTAGCTCAATATGAAGTTATTTATTAAAAATCATTTGTCCATAAAATGTTATTAAAATTATAAAGCATCTCCTTAAAATGTGTTTGAACAATTTATATCTTTTTTTATTAATTTATCAATTTTCATTCTATAAATTCTATAAAACATTTATTGAATTTTCTTTTGTAAAACTTGTATATGAAGGATAACAGTTTCTTATTCATCACAGAGCTTTTCCTATTGCTCATTAGAATTTGATTAGGGAGTGGATAACAAGACACTTAATTTTCCAGGCAAAAATCATGTTGGACAATTGAGTTTGAGCACAGGCACTACCACTTAAAAAACTCTGTGAGCTCATGACTTTCTTAGCCTAAGCTTCTTATATATTAAATGATAATATATTATATATTGTATTAATAATGAGGCATATTTAAATTATTTTTAAAGTACCTGAAAATGATATTGATGTCAGTTTTCCTCTATGTGCATCACTTTTCATTTGTTCCTCACATCTCTATTTTACCTAATATGAAATTGGTGGTTAATCTATCTAAAGCTGCTTGTAGCCTAAAACTCACTTGGCTTAGAGTAATTAATCTTGTGTTGGTTTTTAGCCTCATTACTCAAACTGATGGAGCCTTCAGCAGAGTGGGAAATAGGGAATTGTGCTGAATAGCAAGAAAGTGAAGGATTTGGGCCAATTTTCTGTTTCATGGATCTTTACAGTCTTGTAGTCTTGTTGGTCTTTGATACTCTCCTCATTGCTCTCTAAGGCCTTATGTGCCCTCAGGTAGTAGGGATCCTGATCAAGATGTCTCGAGGTGACTGTAGCTGCCATCTCTCTCTGCTAGTTCAGCATCCATAGGGAGTCACTGAGAGCTAGAGCTTGAAGAAGCAAATTAAAATAGTTTGCTTCTACTATTTATAGCTACACTCAGCCTCTTGGCTGATGTAGAAGGAGCAAATTCATACAGAACATTTAGCAGAAAAAGAAGAAAAAGAAAAAAATGAATAACTGTAGCAGGAAAGAAGGAAGGTGTATCAGAGTTAAGAAAGAGAATAAAGAGAACATTTTTATTTAACTCACTGCCAACGCAAGGATCTGAGAAGATCACACCAGCAGAAACAGCATCATTCTCAGTATTAGATATGCAGATTCCCAGTTTTCCACAACACACTCCTTTACTTTTGAACTCATACTGTTAAGAATAATTTCATTAAAAAATTGATAACTTAATTTGTTTAAGATTAATTATATGATTCTGATTTTTATAAAGGAATGTGGAATTTTAGTATGCAAGTTTCAAGGAGTCATGATAGAATATTGATGTTTATATCTGATAATGATTAATGTAATTTCTGATAATGAAATTATATCTGATAATGATTAATGTAATTTATATCTGATAATGAAAACTGTAATTTCTGTTTTATAGATAAAAAAGTTAGGGATGAAATGGTTATATGGGTTGCCCAAATTCATATAGTCAGTATTAGAGCTTGTATTTAAATCTTAATACTTTTTTATTTGATTACTTCTCAATATTTCCAATAATGTACCCTAATTACTTCAAAAGAGAAAATGCCTCTATTAGAGATCTAGAAGCTCAGTCTGAAGGTGAAAATGTTGTCTCTCACCTTTGCTCTTCTTAAACCTCTATTTTAAAATAAAGAAGCAATGATATAGTCTTTTTGTTATCTTCATATAAGCAAAACTACTAACCTATATGCTTTTGTTTCATACTCCTTAACTTCCCACCTACATTTATAATGAATATCACTATTTCTATTAAATGCCAATCCTTTACTTTCTCATGAATTTTACTTCTAATATTACCCTATTAGATATCATCAAATTTTTGCCTTCTTTTGGAATTTGCACTCCAGTTTACAAACATACTCTGCCATCGTCTGTCTTAAAAAAAAAAAAATTAAAAAATAACAAGATAAATGAACAGACAACTTAAAAAAAACATGAACATCCCCAAAAGATTTATTTCTCTCAAATGCAGTTTATATGTTCTTTTAAGAACAAACTTATTACAATATATCTACACATGGATGTATTTTTTCAGTATTTTCTCTTCTTTGTTTAAATATTTCTCATCTACTACATTTTAGCTCTAATCCCCCAAACTCCAATGAGACTGCTCTTGACAAGTCACTGTTAGGTTTGCTGAAGGAGGAACACATAAGGCCAAAGGGCTTAAGCAAGATTTATTGTAGCAGAGTGACAGCCTGGCTGAGCCGAAGATGACATCAGTCTCGAATGAGAGGAGACCTGAAACTTATATGCGGCTTGAGGCAGGCTTTTTTAGTGGGAATATTTCAGGTGATTAAATTTGCAGGGAAGGGAGGTGAGTCCAGTGAAGCAGGAAGTAAACATGTAGCGTTGCCAACTCTGACGCAAGGTCCAGTTCCCACACAAAGGGCGAAATCTGGGTCCCACACTATAGGGGTTGTAGGAATAAGGCCATCCTAGACTTAACAGTCACCAATGAATTTTACATTGACTAATTCAATTATCTTTTTTTTCTGTACTTGATGTCTCAGCAAACAGTTGACAAACTATTCTTGATAAACTTTCCTTCTATTTTCTTCTATGACATTATATTTTCTGTTTTTCTGATTACTGTGTAAACACTTATTTCTTAGATTCTTGCTAGCTTCTTTTTTCTGTAGATTAAAATAGTACAGTTCTCTGAGGGATTTTACCTTTCAAATGAACTGATGGCTTATATAGATCTATGTCATTACATGCTATATTATCTGACAATGACTCACTACAAATTTATATATCCAATTTCTACTTATCATCTACAAATGAGTATTTAACAAGCATCTCAAATATATTTTACAATAATCATTTCCCTATAGGCTATTCCATTTTATTAAAGTCATCTCCAACCATCCAATAGTTTAAGCTAGAAATGTAGGAATTATGTTTTATTCTTATCTTACCTCATTCTCTAACTTCCAATCTCTCAGTCAGTTTTGTCAATTTAAACGTTTAAATATTCAACATTAGACTATTTTATTTTATCTTTACAATCATTGTGTACCAGTTAGGATCCTGAAAAGGATAAGAAATCCACTTAAACATGTTAAAAATTGAGAGAATAAAGGAACTTTAAAGAGTTAAATAGAATTAAAGGAGACTCTAAAGTATACTGGATCAAGTCACTCATCTCTCTAATCTGTACTACTGCAATCACTACTCAATTGGTCTCATTACTGAATTATATAGTTAGTAATAGTTCTATAATCCATCCTCTGAGATGGTCTTTCTTTTTCATAACACTGGAGCCTCAGTTTGCACCTGAATAGTTTTACGACCAAATTCCTGACAACTGAAATTTCCCATAGGCTTTTTTTTCAATCTGAGCAAATGTACTCCCATTAAATCCAAGTTAGTAGCCCTTTAGCTTGGAAATACAACAACCTAGAGAATGCTGTGTTCTTTGTATTTATCATTTATAATGCACTCCATTTGATCACAGCCATATATGCAGTTTTTTCCAAGACATGGTTCTCTGTAACATAGTCACTGCTACTTTTAGATTAGTCTTCTGTGGGACCATGTTCTTATTATTTTTAGAAATGCTTTTATCTATTCAAGTATGCATATTAGCCACCACTTAAATAGTTCAGAAGTCCTAAAGATTTTTTTGTAGCCATAACACTGATTTGATCTTTTCTCTAGGCTTGTTTGACTTTCAGATTTTTTTTTTTTTACTGGCTCAGAAGCTAGGAGATGAAAAACATGTTTATTTTACAATACAGCAAGTCCTAGCTCCTCTAAATTATATTACCTCTAATTTTGTTTGTGAGTCTAACAGTTCTTTATCTAATTTATTTCTCTTTTTTCATACCTTACCATAGAAAGTTAAATTCTAACACACATTTGGATTATACTTTTGGATTGTAAATAATCTTAACAAGTTTAGGTATAGCTCATTTTCTGTCTTTCAAGGTCCTGCATATGGCAGTTTTGTAAATGTTTTTGCAATTACATAAGATGATTCACCCTTCTTTTGTTTTGCCCCTGCTAACAATTTCTATGGTACTTTCCAGGCTTCACCATTACCTGGATCAGCACTTAAATAATATTTCACAAAAGTGCTTAAAAGATTTATTTAGGATTGGAATTATTCAACAACAAAAAACAAAAGAATATGAGATTGAAAAAGGAACTAAGTTATTGTTTAGAATGTCCTCAGAACACTCCATACCTCTGTAGCTAAGCTGCCTTTGCACCTGGCTGACAAGACAACAATGGCTCAGCATACAAAATAGTTGTGTTAAGAGCAGCACAAATTTTCCCTGTAAAACTTATCCAGAATAAAGCGAGAGAACAAGGAGAGAGTACAAAACCTGCCAAAGTAAGTTTATTTAAATACTGCATGGAATTGATAACAACTTGAACCTTTTCCCTCATTTTTGATAAGTGCAGTAGTTACTGTCATTTAGCAAATGTAGAATGTGTGATGAGTGCTATAGCACTTGCTGCAAATATCTGTAATGGTTAGTTTTTCCTGTTGTAACCAATTATCCTCCAAAAGTCAGTTGGCTTAAAATGACCATTTATTCACCTCATGATTTAACCCATTTCCCATTTGTCCTGAGAATACTCATCAGTGGTGCTTGTGGATGCAGTGTTTATGCTGTGATAATTTGCAGATTATGGTCCTAACCTTACCCCAAAGTTTACCATGAAATATCTCGATTTATTATTATCTTCACATCACTGTAGTGTATTGATAGTCTTTAGAAATAAATGACGTCATTCTATTTATAGCATTCTGTTTTTAGTACTGGTATTTCCATTTATAGAATATAGTAATTCTTGATCACTGAAAATGTCAGTTCTTAAAGAACGTAGCATTCCTATGCGTGTCGTTAACATTTTTCTCAAATAGTTGTTAGCCGAAGATTCATCTAATAAATTCGATATATGTATACATTTCTGTTACATTAGAATTAGAGAAAAATTCTGTTCAGAAATCCCCCCAAAAAAGCTTTTATGTTTTATTTTCATTTTGAAAACCAGTCAGATTTGTTTCAGCCGCAAAGAGTTGTGTTTTTTTTGTTTTGTTTTGTTTTTTTTTTCTAAATGGAAAATGGGTTAAAGGGTAGATTTTCTGGGATATACTGGGCCTAGATGAGATCGCTCAGACATATGTAATCAATTCATAAGTTGTTTTGGACTATTGATCCTGGTGGCCTCACTTTAGTATCTCACAGTCAGTTGCCTGTCTGCTGGAGCAACAGCAGGAACTAAGAACACATGTCCCTCACCAACCACAGTGATATCCTGGCTTGTAAACATGTCATCAGATTCCAGGAGCAATTAAAAGAAAAAAAATTAAGCTCCAACACCCAGGCATCTTCACTGGTCCATTACACATTTTCAACAGTGCTTTTGATCAAAGTGTATTTCGTGTTTAAAAATAGAGTCAATGTGAAAGGTTATTGTCTAAACATATAGACATAGGGAGAGAGCTGTGAACAAGTTGGGGGCCTTTCAATAAACCCTATAAATGTGCACACATAGAAAAGCATCTCACTTGTCCTACTACACTTTAAAGTTTTTTGTTAGTAATATCATTTTTTTAGTTTACTTTTTAAATTACATTTATAGCGTAGTGTAATGTATCTACTGAAACTCTGGTTCTTAAACATTAGACAGTATTAGACAGACAATATTGTTTGACTTTGGTTACATATGTGACTAAGTCTAGGCTAGGTTATTCTGTCGTAATAGTGAACATAAAGTTACAGTTAATTTTAAAAAGTTTATCTTTTAGTTATATATAGCATGAGTCATCACTTGGGTGTTAGGTATGGAAAGGCTTTTCTCACATTATTGTAAAGCAAGAGAGTATAATTCTATGTGCCTGAGAAGAGAGGGAATACTGATACTTTAGTAGACATTACTAATTATCACATTATGAAATGCAAGAAAATTGAAATCTATACACTTTTTCCTTGTTTTCTTTTTTGACTCCAACTTCTATAATTTGTTATTTATTTTGTATTACGCATTTTGCAGCAGATTTTCGTTAAGATAATTATCAATTTTATTTACTCTTTTAATGATAGGCAGGCTAATTTGGAACTTTTTAATCACGTTGTGTATATTTCAATCTTTCACTTGGACTCATTATTTCACTAATAGAAATTATTTATTTACCCAATGTATCTATAGCTAATAAAACCTCCTAATGGATTACTCTTGATAGTACCCAGTCTTCAGAGAATCATGTAATCAACAATTATGTGAGTTTGTGTGCAGACTATTATATATCTTGCTCTTTCAGGGAGACTTACTCAGCTACAAAACATCCTTGCAGTGGACAAATTCTTGATTTGGATTTTTCTTTTTCCTATAGTATTGGTAAGAGACACTTAGAACATGAAAATCTAAACCAGTTTTTCTCTAATTTTTCTTACTGAAACAATATTTAAAATTCTTCTTACTATATATTCTATGTTTTTTTTTTTTATTTCTTGAAGATACTGTTTTATGAGTCTGTGGTGGGTCTCAGAAATAAATACATATTTTTAACAAGCACCCCAGGTAATCAGTCACATGAAAGAAACTATGATAATTTGGGAGATTTAACTCATTAACTCATAGGCACGTCTTACTCATGTACCTAATAAAGAAAGATTCTGTAGTCATAGTAAAAGCACTCTGGAATTACATCTTTCAGAATATCTCATGTTATAGAAATTTGAAAACTAAATTTTACATAATGCACCACAAATAAACTCTGATCATAGCAGGTATGCTTCATTACCAACCTAGATATTCATTCAGTGACACTACTCTTACTTTTCTTAAGACTATGTGTGCATTCACAGGAGATGTAAACTTTTTATATTTGTCCAGCATTATCCTAGTGTAAGTATAGTTACCAAATGTGTAATCATAGCATTCAGAGAACATTATGAATGCTTATTTTGAGAAGTAAAAAATACAGTTTTCAATAATTTCTCTTATATTTTATTTAGTTGAAAATAACTAAGATGGTGTAGAGGCTTGCATTTAAAAACACACACACACAAACACACATTTCAGAAGTAATATTTCTACCTTCCTCGGAAAATGTACCTGTTGTTAATTTCTATTATATTTTATTAAACTGATGTTCTGGATGTTACTAAATCTTATTTAAGTCTAACATTTACAGAGTTAAGGTAACAAATCTTAAGTAGAGACCTTGAATTTATGCATGGTTAAACTTAATTGCATAATCAGTATGAACACCAAAAAGTAAAATTTCATTAGCAGGCAGAAGTTCCCTTCAATCCTTCTCTAGTTAGTATCCTTTAAGAGAAAACACTATATTGATTTCTAACACAATGAATTAATAAAATAGTAAAATATTAAAGTTAACAAATAAGATCAGAAATATTTGGGGAAGATGCTTATTTAATATAAACCGATTACAATAAACAACTGGATGAAAAGAAATGTGAAAGGAAAGCTTATATAAAGGGCAAGTTGAACTTGAAAACAAACAAAAAAAACCCTTCACATTATTTCTATTTATTCTCACTGGGAGGTATATGATGTTAAATGACCAAATTACTTTTGAAAAAGTGGTCTATAAGGTTAGGTTATAATAAGTGCAGTCTCATTTTTACAATGTCATGTATTTCCTCAGGGTAGCAAAAAACAAGGACAATTTTCAGAAAAAGTAATAATGCTTACGGAACAAATCCTTCCTGTTCAAGCTGTTAGGGGATACAGATGGCATGGCACAGATAAACACAATTTTAACCTTGCATTTTTCAAGGTTTTATCAGCTATTACACTCATTTATGCTTTGGGGGAGTTCATTCTCTAGGAGCATAATAACAAAGATTTGCCTCCCTAATATTCTAGTTCATCTAATAGAGAAATTAAAGCCACCATTAGTCTGAAAAGCGCTTTGCAGAGTGAGTCATTTAATGTCTAAAAGCTGTAAAGCCTTTTGCCCAGATGGATGATGTGTGTACATGTTGGCTAGCTTTCCAAAGTATGACTGATTAAGCTGAAACCTTTACTGAGTGTTTTTCTTTCCATTTTGTCTTAGCAGGAAGGTCAAACACATAGATGAGTGTGTCCAAACTTAGTGATTCAGGTCATATATGGAGAATGAGAAGACAGGGCAAGATTCTTTGTGATGCTGGTTAAGCATCTAACTGTACTCATGCAGCACTGGGCTACTTACCTGAAACTATTTTAAGTTTTAAGATATTTTAGCAAATAGTTTAAGACACTTTTAGTTTATTTTAAGATATTTTATTAAAATGTGTTGATTGAGTTTAATTTATAATGCTGAGATGTACATTTTTACTATTGCTCCTGATGCTGAGGTACAATTGGAAATCACTTTGTTAATTAAAACTCTTTTTACTGCCTCTGCATTGAATAATACTCTTTAACTTTGAAAGCCAAAGACACAGGACTCTAAAAGTGATCTGCCCATACAGGAAAGCCAGTTGTTCAATCTGAAAACTTGAGACTGGTTGCTGCTTCATTCCTTTTAAACTCAGCATGTGCCTTCTGACCTCTGGATTTCCTAAATTAATGCTTTTTTGTTATTTTTTTTTTGTAATTTGCACATCTATTAGATTATAATTTTTCTTGATGGTGGGGACTTATTTTCAAGGTTGTTGGGTGGATATAAAAGAAAATGTGAAGAATGACACTATGTATTTAAAACTTATTTTTATTATATCAATTTTTAAAAATACAAGTGTATTGGTTATCATTTGGGTCAACAAGATATATATATATTTTTTGCATATAGAAAAGCAAAGACTCTAAGACTCAGCAATACTTGATTTGACAAAATATTCAGTGTTGGAAAATTTCCTCGAAGCTGATAGGAAAAATTCACATGAAGACATAGGCTGGTGCTTAGTTTTGCTGGCTGTCTCAGGAGAAAATTAAAAAAAAAAATCAAGAAAATACAGAAATTGTAGTAAACACAAGATCTGACCTGTGATATTTTATCATCTATTTACTTCTAATATTTGGTTTCTAGAATTATTCCTATGACTCATCAAGTTAGAGAAAGCACTATTGAAAATTAGCATAATTACATCATCATTTTATGTGTAAAGTATTGATACAGATGGTCTGAGTTCAAACCCATTTTTCTCTGGTAACCTTGTTCTCAAAATATGCTCTTCCTTGATTGCTCAATCAAAGATGCATTATTATTAATGTCTCAAATGCTCCATAACATTATGGGAGGCTTTATAAGACAGTGGCAAAAAGTAGATAATCTGAATTTAGACTGTCTAGATTTAAATTCCAGTGCTGATATTTACTGGGTTCATATATTGGATGTTAATATCCTTACCCATAAGTCAATAATAATAGTAATGATAATAACATAATAGGTGATAGGCATGTTATGAAAATTAAATGGACTAATCAATGTATATATTTTATTTAAAATAGTATTTGACATATATTAAGACTTAGAAAGGTATTTTTAGGTAATGTTATATAAAGTTCCTAATGTTATGTAAAGCTCTATAGTTATTTTTGTCTATTTCTGACTTAGGACTATATCCTGACTTTCCTTATTTTTTTTAATTTTTCTCAAAAAATGTACTAATCTTACTCTTTACTAGGTAAATATTGGTATATTACTGTAACATGTATCTTTAACCTCCAAAATAATGCCAGTAAATATACACATATGTTCAAAAAGGTCTTTTGTAAGTAAATCTATTTATGAGAATCCACACACCATAAAATTAAATATAAAATTGTCTAAGTCATGCGGGCATTTTGATAATACTGAAATCTCACTATGTTTTTATTAGTAATGCCCAGGGAAAACATTGGACGAAATATTTAGATGTAAACTTTTAATCAAATTTAAATTTCTATATCCTTTAAATAATTCTATCAGATTCAATTATTGATTCAGAAACCTTGAATAAAAGTATGAATATTTATCACATGTTTGAAAACTACTATATGCCACACACCAAAAATGTTCCAATAATAGAAGGGGTAGTTGATTACCAAACATGGTTTTTTTTCAGACAACTGCCATGTTGAACCAAAAGGAAGGAAGAGAAAAAGCAAGCTTAGTGCAAGGGGCTCTGTCAATAATGAGGTGGTGAAGAAGTGGCAAACAACATTTCCAGTCATACTCTATTGGGTTCAGTTGAGTCACAAATATGCATGTTGTCGTCATGGTCTGAGAAATGTAGTAACTAGCTGTAACTATATCCTTATATAGAAATCAAAGAAGAGCTTGAAATAAGAAGATATGGTGCTGAGTAGAATCTGTTAGTGGAAAGAAGGAAGGAAAAAAGGAAGGAAGGGAAGGGGAAAATAATAAAAATATATGTGGATGGAGATAACATTTCTCCATCACAAATAGATTTACTTTTCCTGAAATTTAGCTATATATTTGCAATTATCATTCAAATTGTTACATCCTTTTTTCGGTAATATCCATATTAAAACTTTTTTTTCAGTAAATTTTACACGGTTAGATAAAGGCAACTTCTTGACTTGTCAGTCAGATTACCTAAATTTTGATCACAGTTTATCCTCTGTGAAGCTATCAGCAAGCCATTTAATCTAGGTGCACTTCAGTATCCACCTCCACAAATAAAAGGCTGGATTTAAATTATTGCCATGGTACATTTTAAAGTCAAAGTTATGTGAGTCTAAGCCTTATCTTTTTGTAAATATATAGCTGAAGATAGTATGACACTAATTTAAAATCTAGTTAAAGCTTTGTATATTTCAAGATATCCAGTTATTTATTATTGACACATAGTACAGATAGCATAATGGTTAAACTTTTTTTTCTATTTTACCTGTTGAAAATAAATGTCACAGTAAACTGTAATAGCCTGTATTCATATCAACTATCTTCTGATAATATTCTGTCGGTTGCTTAGTTGAAAATAAAGACCAACTGTTTGTTAATTCTAAGAACAAAAAGACATATTTTTCCACACATTTTTCACTTTACAGTCTTTAAAAAGTCATACCATTTATCATATTAATTTAGAAAGTATACATATGGTACCAAACATTGTTTTATAGTTTTCTCATTCTTTATGTTTCTTTTATTGCCCTACTGGATCAGTCCTATACTAACCTACAGTATACTTCTGTTCAAATAGTTGAACTATATTTATGAACTATGGCATATGTTTTCATTTTTAATGCCTTTTAATTTTAAATTGAGTTTTAACATATAAACAATCATATATATATATATATACAATCACTACATATTATATATTTTATTATATATTATATATTACATATTTTAAAATAAAGTATAAAAGTGCATAAGTGCATAATGCTGAATAATCATCATTTGATTATGTCAACAATTATTTGTCATAACTCATATTCTGGAATGCTTTTTAGTATCTTTGTAGAATGTGTTGAATTTTATTTTTTATGCTTTTGTAAATATAAAATATTTGAAGAATTACTAAAATGTGTTTCATTTTTCAAAAGCACCTTGAGTATGTGTTGTCAATTTTTTATATGTGAGGCATCAAATCATCAAATGGAATTTCAGTTATCATCTAATCATAATATTCATCTTAGTGAAAATGGATAGTCAATGCTCAATTTAACATGGCTTTACAGCCGATCTCTCATAAGAGTATTATGGCATATTCCTAATTCTTTCTAAACCTAATATTTTTTTAGAGATTATTTATTAATAGTTCTAGAAGATATAGCCTTTTTTTCAGCAAAGTGTCATGACTGAAAGAATATTAAAATGAGAAGACTATTGAATGTATATTGCTTTTTCTTTCTGCCATCTACCTTATTCTTCAGCACATGAAATCATTAAAACATCATTTACATTTCTCCTTTCAAATACAAATAGTGTGTTGGACATATGGTATGATATCAAATTTGGCAGTCAGTACAGAGATGGCGTGTTAATGAATTTAAGCTTAAGTGTGGAAGGTCAAATATTATATTAGTTTTTCTCAAAACAAGTGGTGAGTTCTCTGTTTAGTAAAATCTATCAGAAATGCTTATAGAGAAGAAAAGTAAAGTTTACATGTACATTTCCTTCTTCATAAAACTTGAAACAATTACTTTTATATTTAAAATGTAAAAAATTGTACAGTTTTTTGCTGTTCTTGATTTTAAAACTGCTTTCAGCAAGCTAAAGGAGATTTTATAAATTTTAGAAAAAAGTATTTCCTATATTAACAAATTGAAAGATGAGTAGAAAATGTAATTTTGAATAAATTATCTTGAAAGTAAATAATGGCCTAAAAATCTTTCTTATTTATTAAGTGATGTCAAGCTTTTTTTAAGTTAAAAAATTAGTAAATCAAAGTCAAACAGTATTTTTCAAATAAAAATTTTGCATAACCTTTTTATATCATATAATGTAATGTCATAGCTTCCTAAACTATCTTAAAATGCTCTAGAAATTTGACATAATCACTATAAAATATAATTAAGAATTTTAAAAGCTAAGTGAATATTTTAATAGCTTCAAAATTTATTAATTTAAAATAACAACTATAGTATTAAAAGAGGACAATTGTATATAAACACTGTCTCATGATTTAGAACAAGAGAGAATTTTATGTCATCCAATTTACTATGGTTTATATCCTTCCATTGTCTGAGATAAATGTGTTTGTATTTGGGAAAATTTCTTACATATTTTCAGTCTCAATGAATATGCTGGTTAAATACTTTAGAAACTTGAAACTTTCTAAAAAGTTAAAAAGTGAGTACACAGGTGATTCATATTTACCTGTCAATTATAGATGTAATTTATCCCTCAAACTACCTTTTTACTAGCACATTGTTATCTCTCTCCTCCTCTAAGGCTATATATTGAATTGCCACCTATAATGGGTTGATTGTGCCCCCACGAAATGCACATGTTTAAGTCCTAATACTCATTACCTTAGAATGAGAACTTATTTGGAATTGCATTATTGCAGATGTAATTGTTTAAAATGGGGTCATGAGAATCAGCACTGATCCAACATAACAAATATCTTTAAAAGGGGGAAATTAAGATACAGAGAAAGACATGTATAGAGGGGGAAGCTGTTGTGAAGAGACACAGGGAGACGATGGCTGTCTACAAGCAAGAAGAGAGGCTGGAAAAAGAGGCCTTGCAATCTTTTATAGGAACCATTCTTGCCAATACCTTGATTTTGGACTTTTAGTCTCCAGAACTATGAGACAACACATTTTTTACTTCTAAACTACCCAGTCTGTGGTACTTTGTTTTAGCAGTCTCAGCAAACTAATGCACCTTCTATATTTCTGGAACTTCAAACCAAGCAGGTTTAATTAGCTATTTAAATTGTTTCAACCACTGAATATATTCATTTTCCACTTTAGAATATAATCAGCTTCTACTCCATCGTCTACTTTCTCTCACTATGCTACTTAATTTGGCTTTTCTCTTTCTTTAAGCATATTTCTTGCTGTTTGAAACATTGTAAACAACTCAGGGTCTGATGTCAGTTACTTCGTGGTTATTTTATTGTGCATTTAGCCACATCTATAGTCATCTGAATGCCAGGCTTAAAAGCCAAATGAAATTTATTCATTATTATTAGTAAAATATTTACTTCCCAGAGAGGTAAATCATTTCTGTTTGTCCCAAACTCAGGACGTGGAACTTGCAGTGCTAATAACAGGAAAATCTTCACTAAACTAAGGTGAATTGACAATCTACACTTGCAAGTCAAAAAGGCTGAGGGAGGTACTTGAAAAGACTAATGTTTCTGAGATTATGGTGGTCTCATAGAAATGGTGAGACAAAGTCAGAACCTTGAATGGTAAATATATCAGAGGAAATGCTGGGTCAGAGTGTGTATAATTCAGATTCATGCATGTTAGTCTTCCCCTCAAGACACTTATTAAATTAAAATGTTGTATAAAGCAGGACAATAAAAAGTTAAAAATGCTCTGAAAAGTAAAGTTGTAATTTTGCTTCTTTTTTGTTGAGAAGATAAGAATTGGAGTAGAGATCCTTTTAGAGGACAAGACTAAGAGAACACATTAGGTTGTCAGTTGGGAAGAATGACGTAAACACAACCGTACTTAGACTATAAGTTATCAACCCTTTAGTTCAATCACTGATTGGAGTTAAGTGATCAGACCTCACTCACTCTTTATGTGGTAAAAGGAGAAAATTCTCAGAAAAATATCACATCAACTAAAAAAGGGCTGGCTGGAAAATTACTGTTTAGCAATCGCCCATGGGAACATAGGCTGTCACCCATAGGAACATAACATTCTAACAATTAGCTTTCTGCTTCTATACCCCCGCTTGCATACCCGACCTGTGGGTTGACAGGCAGTGAATAGAAGAAAAATAGACCTTTGTGTTCAGATAGAATGAAGACTGGGATTTGGGGCTTAAAAATCCTGTACCTCTACATTTTGGGGCTGCTCATTTTGGTGACTGTGTATCCCTGGCAGACCCCGCTGGCTGAATAAAGAGTGTGTTTCCTACAACTCACTGAGTTCTGGGGTCCGTGTGTCTTTCGGGGGCTGGCGGCTACAACACAAATGTTTTGAACACAATGCATGGCATTTGACTTATAGTTACTAAGTGTACCAAAAGACATAAATTGCAATAAATTATTTGATTAATCTTCAAGAAAACAGAGAAAAAAACAGAGGAAAAGAAAATACAGGTAGGTTCAATAGCAAACATATAGTAAAATGGAGGGTATAAACTTTCAAACAATACAAATATACTAATTGCTTAAATTAAAAGACAACTTTGAGATTACATGCACACAAATCATGCAAAATCATATATATGCTGCTTAGAAGAGACAATTTACAAATAAGGACATATTAACAATAAAAGTGGATTAGGGTAGAAACATGGTAGAGTGAGAGACATCCTCAGATCTTTTCCCTTGAAATAAAAATGAACTGAACATCTAAAACTCAACAAAACACATCCAAACTGCACAACAGCACGCCTGAGCGTGGGCTCTGTGCATAAGAGCTATCACAGGTCAGAACCCTGAGTGTCAGGTGATAGACTGGGAGAAATAAAGAAACTGCCTCTCACAGCCTTCCTTTCAGGAGGTGGGGGAAGGGTGAAGGTGCAGGAACTTGCCTGAAGAGCCCTGCCTGGGATTGCTGTGAGCTTCCTGCGCTGGGCGGAAGTTCCTAGTCATTCGAGAAGAAGACAGAGAAGTAGGACGGGACCACAGAGAAACAACATTTAATTTTTACTGGCCCCGGTTGCAAAACTGAGGCTGAGCCACAGCATTCAACTCCCAACTCAGAGGGCCTCTTCCCCTATACCCTCTGAGACAGATCACCCTGGAGCCCCCAGGTACTCTGAGCAAATGCTGCTGAGGCTGTCACTGACACTAGCAGGGATTGAAACTGAGGATACTGAGCATGATTAAATATCTACAAGAAAATTTTTTTAAAAGTTGTTGTAAGGATTTATATGAAGCAGGGATCCAAGACACTTAGATGCCATCTGCTGGAAACAAACAAAAAAAGTGCCTTCTTTGCAAGAGGTTAAAGAGAGACCTTTATATTATAAAACTTCTTTCTGGAAAAAAAAAAATAACAGCAGAATACACTTCCATTGATGCCCAGGCAAAGAAATAGTTCATTAAACACCATGAACAACCAAGGTGACGAGGCAGCTCAGAAAGAAAGAGAAAAATCTTCAGAAACTAAGCTTACAGACACAGAAATATGCAATTTAAATGACAGAGACTTCAGGATGGTACTTCTGAAAGAACTCAGTGAGTTCCAAAATAAGTCATATCAACAATTTCAGGAATTAAAAAAAAACCACCTAGATAAGCAGAGCAAGAAGATTGAAACCTTCAAAAAGAACGGAATAGATCTTCTGGAGATAAACACACTGCAAAAGTTGAAAAATGAAATAGCAAGCTTGGGAAATAGAGTCGACCAAATAGAGAAAAGGATCAGTGATATTAAAGACATAAATCTAAAAATAAATCAGAAGGAAGAAGAAAAAAAACGAAGAATGAAAAATAATAAAAGAGGAATACAAGAACTAGCTGATACCATCAGGAGAGGAAATATAAGAATAATGGCCATTCTCAAAGGGGAGGGAAGAAGCAGGGACTAGAAAACATTTTCAGACAAATTATGAATGAGAATTTTCCAAATCTAAGGAATGAGCTGGAGCTTGGAACTCAAGAAGTCAACAGGACACCCAATTATCTCAACCCCAAAAGGTCTTTACCAAAACACATTGTATTAAAGTTACCAAAAATCAAAGAAAAAGATAGAATTCTTAAGGCAGCCAGGGAGAAAAACACAAAACAAACAAACAAAACAAACAAACAAATAAAATAAAAACCAGTAACTTATAAAGGTAAACTAATTAATTAGCATAAACCTTACAAGCCAGAAAGGTATGGAATCAAATATTTAAACTACTAAGTGAAAGGAACTACCATCCTAGAATAAGGTATCCAGCTAAGCTCTCCTTTAGATATGAAGGAGAAATTAAGACTTTTCCAGACATACAAAAACTGAGGGAATTCTTCACTATGAGGCCTGCACTCAGGACATACTGAAAGAGATGAGTTCACCTAAAACAAATGACAATAAAAATACATAATTAAGAGTAAAGTGACTATCAGACAAATAGAAGCAGAGGAGTGCAATCTTTACTAAGCACAGGACATTATAAGATTAAATAATAAGAGAATTGTTATAATGCCAGACCTCACTGGCTAAGATCGAACAGTTCCTGAGAGGGTGAGTGAGGACTGAGAAAAAAGACAGAGACAAAAGATAGAGTCAGGAGGGCTAACAGTAAATACTGTTGCCCCGAGTTTATTTAGCACAGCATATTTATACCCTTGGAAGAGCATGAGAAGCGAAACCTACAGATATGCAATACAATTGCTAACATTCACACAGGAGACCAAGTGTTCTCAAAATATCCCTGCTCCTTAGGTCAAGGACCGTTCAACAACTTTTTGCCTTGAGTCGTAATCAGAACTTTCTCCCCTTGCACCTGCAGACCACAAAGTCTGCCAGCCCTGCAAACTTCTTGCTTTGCAAGCAGCTTTAACCCTTTCTGCAGGGCACTCATCAAAAACAGCTCCCAACATTATAACAAGATAGTAATGAACTTTCAGCATAAATAAGAACAAATTGAGATAAAAATGACTAAAAAGGGGAGGATTCAAAGATCCAAATTCACAAAGCAAAATGGAAATAAGGCACAGGCAGAAGAAAATGCATAGCTGTATATATATAATTATCCTTTTCATATTCATAGTGGTAACCACACACCACAGAGTCAGAACTAAAGTATGTAACATAAAACAAGAAGAACCAGAGGTGAAACTCACAAAAACCAACCAAAATAAAGAAAACAGAAATACAAGGACAAGGAAGCAATGGAAACACCAAGCTACCAAAAAGCAAAAGATAAAATGGCTATAAGAAGACCTTATATTTCAATAATCACCCTAAATGTAAATCGACTGAACTCACCAATAAAAAAAGGCACAGAGTTGAAGAATGGATCACAAAACAAAACCCAACCATAAGCTGTCTTCAGGAGACACATCTCAGCTCCAACCCAAATATAAACTTAAAGTGAAAGAGAGGAAAATAATATTTCAAGCAAATGGCATTCAGTGAAAAGCAAGAGTAGTGATACTAATATCAGATGAAATAAACTTCAAAATAAAAAAGGTAAAGAAGAGTACTGAGGGACACTTCATAACAATAAAGGGAACCATGCACCAAGAAGACATAACACTTATTAATATTTATGATCCTAATTAGGGAACCATGAAATATATAATGAATTACTAACAGAACTAAAGAGAGAAAACAGACCAAAGCACTATCATAGTAGGGGACCTAAATACTCCACTGTCGGATATGAACAGATCATCCAAACAAAAAATCAATAAGAAAATAACATCTTTAAATGACACATTAGACCAACAGGACAAATTGACATTTACAGAGACTTTCTCCCCAAACAGCTGCTTATACATTCTTCTCTAGTGCACATGGAACATTCTCAGTAATCGACCACATATTGGGACACAGAGATAGCCTCAACAAATATAAGAGAGTTGAAATCACACCAACCATATTCTCTGATCAGAATGCATTGAAACTAGAAATCAACTAGAAAAGAAAGCAGGAGAAACAAAATACATGGAGATTGAACAATATGCTATGGGTCAGGGAAGAAATAAAAAAGACAGATCAAGAGATATATAGAAATGAACGATAATGATACTACAACATATCAAAACTTTTGGAACATGGCAAAAGCAGTCAAGTCATAAGAGGAAAGTTTGTATCATTACAGGCCTACCTCCAAAAAACAAGAACGAGCCCAAATAAACAACCTAATGCTTCATCTAAAAAAAAAAAAAAACTAGAAAAGAAAGACCAAATGAAGCCTAAAGTGAGCAGAAAGAAAAAAATAATCAAAATTAGAGCAGAAATAAGTGAAATTAAAAAAAATAGAAAAAATAAATGCAACAAAGAGCTGGTTCTTTGAGAAGTTTAATAAAATTGACAAACCGCTGGCTAGACTCACTAAAGAAAAAAGAGAAAGGACACAAATAAACAAAATTGTGGATGAAAGAGGTGAAATAATGACAGACACCACAGAAATACAAAGGATTGTACAAGAATACTGTGAAAAAGTATATAATACCAAATTTAATACTTTATAAGAAATGGACCAGTACTTGGAAAAATACAATCTTCCTAGACCGAATTAAAAGAAATGGAAAATTTAATAGACCAATCAGCAGTATGAAAATTAAAACAATCATCAACATCTACCAAAAAGTAAAAGTCCAGGACCAGATGGCTTCACCAGTGAATTCCACCAAACATTCAAAGATTTAATACCTATTCTCCTCAAACTCTTTTAAAAAAATCAAAGAGGAGGCAATACTTCCCAACTCATTTTATGAGGCCAATATTATCCTGATATCAAAACCTGGTAAAGACAAAACAACAAAAAAAGAAAACTACAGACCAATATCTCTCATGAACACAGATGCAAAAACCCTAAATAAGATACTAGTGAACCAAATCAGCAACATATTAAAAGGATTATATGCCACAATCAAGTAGGCTTCATCCCATAGGCACAGAGATGGTTCAACATATGCAAATCGATTAATATGATACAGCACATAAACAAATTAAAATATAAAAATCATACGATAATATCAATAGATGGAGAAAAAGCCTTCAACAGATACAGCATCCATTTATGATCAAAACACTTAACAAAATTGATATAAAAGGAAAGTATCTTAACATAATAAAGAGCATCTATGACAAACCCTCAGCCGACATTATACTTACTGGTGAAAAACTAAAAACCTTACCTCTAAAATCAAGAACAAGGCAAAGCTGTCCACTATCACCACTTTTATTCAATATAACATTGGAGGTCCTAGTTAGTGCAATCAGACAAGGGAAAGATATAAAAAGCATTCAAATAGGAAACGAAGAAATCAAACTGTCACTAATGGAGGATGACATGATTCTCTATATAGAAAACTCTAAAGATGTCACAAGAACACTACTAGAAACAATAAGCAGAACAGTACAGTCTCTGGATACAAAATCAGTGTTCAAAAATCCATAGCTTTTCTATACTCTAACAATGAAGTGTCAGAAAAAGAAGCGGAGAAAATAATTCCTTTTGCAATTTCAACTGCAAGATTAAATATGTAGGAATAAATTTAATGACACAAGTGAGGGACCTATATAATGAAAACTACAAGACACAATAAAAAAGAAATCAAAAAAGATACAAAGAAATAGAAAGATATTCCGTGTTCTTGGATTAGAAGAATCAACATAGTTAAAATAATCATATTACCTAATGCATCATACAGATTTAATGCAATCCCCATCAAAATTGCATTGGCATTTTTTAAAGAAATAGAACAAAAAATCATCAGATTCGTATGAAAACACAAAAGATCCCAAATTGCCAAAACCATTCTGGGAAAAAAAAAAAAGAACGAGGCTGGAGGCATCACTCGGCTCAACTTCAAATTATACTGCAAAGTAACAGTAATCAAAACAGCATAGTATTGACAGAAAAACAGACACATGGACTAGTAGAACAGAATTGAGAGTCCAGAAGTAAACCTATATTTATATGGGCAAATAAATTTCAACAAAAAAGACAAAAACATATATACAGTGGAGAAAAAAAAAAACCTCTTCAATAAATGGTGCTGGGAAAACTGGAAAGCCACCTACAAAAGAAAGAAACTAAACTGCTTTCTATCACCACACACCAAAATTAACTCAAAATGGATTAAGGATCTGAATAAAGACCTGAAACAATAAAATGCATAGTATGAAACATGAGGACTTATGTCAAGGACCTTGGACTTAAAGAGGATTTTATGAATTTGACCTCAAAAGCAAGGGAAATAAAAGCTAAAATAAATGAATAGGACTACGTCAAACTAAAAAGCTTCTACTTAGCAAAACATCATCAGCAAGATAAAGAGACAACCATCAGAATGGGGAAGTATATTTACAAGCAATGCCTCTGATAAGGGCCTAATATCCAAAATATACAAAGAACTCATTTGACTCAATAACAATAAAAATTATCCAATCAAAGAATGGGAAGAGTACCTGTATAGACACTTCTCCCTAGAGGACATACAAATGGCCAACAAATATATGAAAGGATGCTCAACATTGTTAGCTATTAGGGAAATGCAAATCAAAACCACAATGAGATATTATATCACACCTGTTAAAATAGCTATAATCAACAGGACAATTAATAACAAATGCTGGAGAGGATGCAGAGAAAAAGGAACACTCATATACTACTGGTGGGACAGCATATTGGTATAGCTGCTATGGAAAACAGTATGGAAATTTCTCAAAAAGCTAAGAATTGATCTACCATATGATCTAGCAATCTCACTACTGGGTATTTACTTCCAAAACTTGAAAACCTATATCTGAAAAGATATTTGTACATTGATATTCATAGCAGCGTTATTCATAGTGGCCAGGACATGGAAGCAACAAAAGTGTCCTATGATAGATGATTGCCAAAAGAAGGTGTGGTACATATATACAATGGAATATTACTCAGCCATAAGAAGAGATGAAATACTGCCATTTGCAACAACCGGGGGGGTGGGGGAGGGACTTCGAGATAACCATGCTAAGGAAAAAAAAACAGACAGAAAAAGTTGGAAATCACATGATATCACCGATATGTGGAATAGAAATCTAAAATCAACAAATGAACAAGACAAACAAACAGAGAATCATGGACATGGATTATAGACTAGTGTTTACCAGTGGACTATAGAGTAGTGGTTACTAGTGGAGTAGGGGAGGAGAGGGGAGGTACACAGGGTAAAGGGGGTCAAATATAGGGGGTAGGGAGAGGGTGAAGTGGGAAAAGGGATCAAATATATGGTAGCTGAAGGAAACTGGACTTTGGGTGGTAAACACAAAGTAGAATATACTGATGTCAAATGATAATGTACACCTGATAATTATATAATTATAAAATAAAAGCTTTTAGTATAAAAAACAAACAAAACAAACAAAAACCAATAAATGTAATGGGTATAGTTTTTTGATTACATCAATCAACCCATTTATTATAAGCTAGCAATATTTCCAATTGTGGAGCTTCTACTCATCTTTCAATTCCTTCAGTATTCTGATGGCAAACTTTTACTGTGATGCCAGAAATGGTGTTGTAGGTCTAGGCACTGTAAGCTACTGTTTTCATGAAAGAACCACAGTGACAGATCTCCAAACTCTTCTCTTCATCTCGGTTTTGCCACAGAAGGAGCAAGTGTGTGCTGTCTGATTTTAATTTTGTTCACCATTTTTTCTAAAGGAGGCACCATAACAGGTTCTGTATTTACTAATGATTCCGACCTTCTTAGTGTGTTTAGCCGTGTCATTGCCAACTATATTGAAACCCAGAGATCATGGGCAGAAATAGTTTTAACATCAAAATATAAATTCCATGAATATTATTGTAGCTACTCAAATGTTAGCTAAACACACTTTAAGGAAATACATTGTTATATATTCATCAACAAATGAACAAGAGAAAGAAAAGATGAAGCAAGGAAGGAAGAAAGAAAAGAAGGAAGGAAGGAAGGAAGGAAGGAAGGAAGGAAGGAAGGAAGGAAGGAAGGAAGGAAAGAAGGTAGGAAGAGAGGGAGGAAGGGAGGGAGAGACAAAGGAGAAGAGAGAGAAAGTGAGAGAGAGAGAGAGAAAAAGAGAAAGAGAGAGAGAAAGAGAGAAAGAAAGAAAGAGAGAGAGAGAAAGAAAGAAAGAAAGAAAGAAAGAAAGAAAGAAAGAAAGAAAGAAAGAAAGAAAGAAAGAAAGAAAGAAAGAAAGAAAGAAAGAATTATCTCGAATGATTAAGAGCTTAAGAGCTTTCTTCCTGGGCTTGAAAATAAGATAGAGATGCTCACTATCACCATTTTTATTCTTCATGGTATTGGAAGTCCTAGACAGTAAAATAAGAAAATTAAAATGTATAAAGATCACAAAAAAGATATATAATTGCCATAGTTAGAAAGTAATGTTGAAGTTTCTTTTATTCAGAAGATGCCAAATAAAGATTTTTTTTTTCCTTTTTTGGAGGGCAGGGGGCTCTTATCATCCTTTTTTTTTTTTTTTTTTTTTTAGTTTTATTGAGGTATAATTGACACATAAAATTAAAAGGTATTTAAAGAGTACACATGATGATTCATTCGATATACATACACACTGTGAAAGAATTTCCCCCATCAAGTAATTTAAAACTTTAAATATCTCATATATTTACATTTTTTTAGTGAAGATATATTCTCAGGAAATTTTAGTTATATAATACAGTGTTATTTACTATAGCCATCATGTTTTGCAGTGATTCTCAGAACTTGTTCAACTTATAACTAGGGGTTTCCATATTTTTACCCTTATCTTTCTAATTTCAATACTCACCAGTCCCTGGTAATCACTCTTCTATGTTTTTAAGAGTTCTACTTTTGTTTACTTACTTGCTTGCTTTTGTATTGTTTTAGATTCTACAAATTGGTGATACTTCACAGTAATTTGTGTTCCTTTGTCTGGCTTATTTTGCTTAGTATAATGCCTTCCAGGTTCATTCACCTTTGTTGCAAATGACAGGATTTCTTTCTTTTTTTTTAAAGTTGAATAATACATACATATATATACATATATATACACACACATATCACATTTCCGTATATATCATACTTTGTGATATATGGTACGTATATATCATATTTATCATATTTATCTTATATATCTCTATCTAGCTATACCATATTTTCCTGACACATTCATCTGTTGACACTTAGGTTATTTCCATTCCATCACTATTGTGAATAGCAAAGACTCTCTATCAAGTAAATTCCCATGAAATTTACCTTGACTCTGTCTCACAGAAAATATTCTAGAGGGTATAGGTAACATATCAGAATTGTTCAATTGAAATCAGGGTAATTGGAGTATTTATATCTCTGACCTTTTGGAAAGGGATTCCCCTGGTGGATGTAATTTCCACGGTTGTAGCTCTACTTGCATCCAAACAAAGTGAGCTCTGAGACCTCGAAGGCAATCTTCTGATGGAGTTGCAGAAAGTGTCGTCATATTGAGAGTTGATGTCAATCAAAGAAATGAGAATCAATTACATATCAAAGGAAACCTGGCCAAAATGACTTTTCTTCAATTTATTTAGGTGTTTTTAAATTTTTTTCATAATATATTTTGTCTATGTACAGTTTATTCCCTTGTTGTGGGGCTAGATTTATTCTTTTGTGTTTTATGTTTTCTGGTGTATTTAAAATAGTACCTTTTTTTAAAAATTTTGTTGTCTGTTTTTTAATAGACTATACATATAAAATTAATTTTTTACATCTTTATCTTTCTTCCATCAAATCTGGTCAATTCAGTTATTAATTAAAACAAATTACCTGTATATTATTTTGAATTCCTAGATAACTTATCTATATTCCAGAACAAAGCTAAAATAGGAAAAAAAATCTAGGCAACTGTAATAGAAAAAATACTATGCTAAATTATTATGATTTAAAAATAAGTCTCACACCTTTCTTCTACTTGCTTTTCATTTCACACTACCTCTTAGGTAATCAAATTGTTGTACACAGCAATATCTGCTTTCACTAACTGGATATATAATGTTTTTTATGCCTCTGACTTTCTGTCCCCTAGTCTCATAGTTAGCATTAAAATGTATCACTTTAAGGACATATTATATGAGATAATATTCATGAGTATTCATGAGTTATCCTTTCAGAAATTGCCTGTAAAGTCATTATCTTAATCTTACAATACAGTCATGAATCTCTTTAATAATGGGAATGCATTCTGAGAAATGCATCCTTAGAAACTTACAGAGTGTATTTACAAAAAACTTATCAGTATAACCTGCTAACTATAATTGTATGTCCTATATGTATATATGACCAGAAGCACAATAGGTTAAAACCAGCATCACCACAAACAACTGAATAATTCTAGTGTAGGCTCTGACAGTTGGCTTTTCTTTTTGTAATGCCTGATTTAAGATTTGATTGCCAAGGCATCCACTTTAAACAAACATAGACTAGATAACGAGCCATGCTTCCTCCTCCCACTGAGGCTCCTTTGTTTTAGAAATTTTCATTGATTTTATTTTATTTAAAATTTTCTCAATTATGTTTTAAATTTACCAATAAAGAGTGAGTCCAGGAAACGCTAGGCTTCACCCTTAGCCATAATAAACCCAGAACATGCATTTGCTCTACCTGTGTGCTCCCAGGCATGCCTCATGAGCTCCAAGGCCTGTGAATAATCAACTCTCTTTTCTTCAAACTTTCCTAATGGTTGTTGCTGAATGATGTCTTGCAACTGTAAAAGAATCACAGGATAGAATCACCAAGGCCTAGGTGAATCCTCAGATGTTTTTAGCCCATGTTATCAATTGGCTGAGATAGTCATTAAACTGTGATGTTACTACAGCTACTATGTGACTAGGCAATAGGAAATTTTCAGCTCCATTGTAATCTCATGAGAGCATCATCATATGCAGTCAACATATGACTATAGTGGGAATTTCTGTTTCTGGGGCAGAAGGTGGGAAAAATTTGGTTGAGGGGTTTTTTTTAGTTTTTTTTTCTGATTGTCTTTCTTAAACACTAATTTTTCTTCCATTGCTCTCAGTTAAAAAAAGACAAAACTTTGTCTTTTAGCTTGTATGTTATATCAAAAAGAATATTCTGACTAAACTTTTGCATAGAAGTTGCTGTCAGTCAACTGTATTGAGGAGTTTTGAACATCTCTCACTGATGTCAAGGGTTTAGAACAACATGAAAAATACTTAAAACCATGCGAGCTTACACTTACAGAATTTGAAAAAATAGTTCTTTTCAGTTAATATCTATGAATGAGTATTATTTAATACATAACCATAAGCACATTTATTGATATCCTCAGGATGTAGACAAAAAGCAAAACAGTAAATGCTGGTAAGGCTTAAGTCTGCTGTCATTTCTAATTATCTGGTCTTTTGATTGATCTTTAAATTTTCTCACTTTGCCTTCAGTATCTTAACAGTAGCTTGACATTCTTGATAAGAAAATTTATAAAATGTAAATGGTTTATTACATTTTATTGTTCATTCGATGTGCTTTTACAATAAAATGAAAGAATTTTTTTCATGAATTATTCTAACAATTGACATTTATAGGCAATATTTTGATGGATTCAAAAGGGAATTTGCTATAGTCTTATAAGCCTAATTTTAAGAAGTCAAGAATAAAAACTTAAATTTTACATTTATTATGCTATTATGTTTTTATTAACATTCAAAAGAAAGACTGTATCAAATATCTTAGCGTAGTGTACTTTTTCATTGTATGCAACTGGAGATGCAGATTACTTTTTATAATGGTTCTTAAAGGTATCATAATATAAATTAATTTCTTTTGGCATTATGACGAAGAAAAAATATCTCATTTAGAAAGATAATGTAATAGTCCATGAGTGTATAAAAAATCTAGAGTCTAAAAAGAAGATGGTACAACAGAGAAAAGTTTAAATTTCTTTGGAATTAAAAGGATGACACACAAAGAGAAGAAGAAAAGAAAACTTAACAGATGACAAGAGGATGAGGTTGTCTTTTGTGTGATAAGAACAGGAAGTAAAAAATACACAGTGGTAGGATGGCTGAATTAACTAGAGAGGGGAGCTTATAATTCACACTTAAATTGCGAGTTTTCCTGTGGCGTACTTATCTTGCTACACTTTCAATGAAGTCTGTTATTTGCGCAGAGACTTTGAGAATGTGTGTATGAGTGTGGGTGTATGTTAACTTATATGTGTATGTGGAAATATTTATGTATGTATTAAATGAATAGGTTACATAATTTCTTTGCTTATACTTGTTGAGAAAAAAAAAGATGATTAATACGCTGCAGTAAATTAAAAGGAGCATAAACCTGAAGGTCATCAATGAACTTGGAAGTCACCAAAGAAAATAGAACCTTAAATTTTGCAGAGATCTTAGGATGCTACATGAATATTCACAAGCAAGAAAATGGAGGCTTCAGCCAATTTTTAAAAGATTTTAATGGAAATAGTAACCACAGCTGACATAAAAGTGTTTGACTAACCCCTTTAGCAACTTATTTGTGTTTTTTTCATAGTTTATTGATGCTGAATCTCTTAAAACTATCAAAGGAAATTTAGACATGTAAATAAATAACAATAGATTTATATATGAAAATAAAATAATTTATTAAACAACTTCATCTGACTGCCCTTTGAAGTGATACTCTAGACCCTTGTGGGTACAAGGTTTCTCTACATGCTATAACAAATAAACTCAATATCTCAGTTATTAATGAAAAATAAGTTTACTTCTTACATATGTTCCCATCACTGTGTATGTAATACATATGGTGGTGATGCTCATGGTGATGTATTGTTTCACTTGTTTATTCAAAATCCTGAGATTATGGAGGCTTCGCCATTTTTAAGCATTTGACTCCAAAAATAACCAATGTCCATCCATCAGGAGTAGAAAGAATAGAATCATTAGAGAAAGTTTGTTTTCAGCTAGACCTGTAAAATATTAACCTTTTATCACATAGACTATTTGCAACTATTATTTTTTTCACTAGGTTAAATTGCTTTTTCATTTTGTTGATGGTTTCCTTTACTATATAAAAACATTTTAGTTTGAAATAGTTACACTTGTTTATTTTTTCTTATGTCACCTTTGCTTTTGGTCTCAAATTCAAAAAACCATCACCAACACTAATGTCAAAGAGCTTTCTTAGTGTTTTTTCCTAGAAATTTTATGTTTTCAGATTTTATGTTTGAATCTTTAATACATTTTGAGTTAATTTTTGTGTATGGTATAAGATATTGATTTTATGTCCACCAAAATATAAGTTAGTGAAATGAATTTAAGAAAATGAGACATCATAACTTATACAGAAGTTTTATTAGCAATAGACCATTTTATAAACACCATGTACTTCAGATATTTCTCCCAAATCTTGTGGAATTTTTATGCTTTCTGTTGGTAGACATTCTTGCTGAATGCCCTACAAACAGGGTTAAAGTTGCCTGCAAGCTAGAAGCTTTGGCTTAATGGATAAGCTCATTACTGAAGGAGGAAGTTTGGCTTAATGGAAAGAGTTGAATGTTCCTTGCCCCAAGGAATAAGAGACAAAAAAACAGGATCAAAGAGGTTTTGAGAGAACTTATGTAAATGTAAGCAATTGTTAAAATATCTGTGGGTTTTGCTTCTCATGCATTTCCAAGGGTATAAATATGCTGTGCTTAATAAACTGGGGATGCAGTATTTACTGTTAGCCCTCCTGACACTATCTTTTGTCTCTGTTTCTCTTTTTTTCTTTCTTTTCTCAATCCTCACTTAGGAACTGTTCGATTTTAGCCGGCGGGCTCTGACAGCTTTCCAGATTAAGTACCAATCTTTGTAGGTCACAATTTGTCATAAATTGGTTTGAAAGGCATATTTTCAACATATATGTAATTAGTAGATTTATAATGGATGAGGTAAGCGTTAATGACACATATTGATTGTACAATATACAGTTAACAGAAATATCAGTATATTTAGGATTGTAGAAAACAATATTTCCAGAATGTTAGTAGCTGAAAGAAGTTATATGTAACAAAAGAAAAAAAAAAACAAAATTATCTTTTCTGTTGTGTTTATAGTTATGATATCATTATTATTATATGAGAATAATATTTAAAAAGTCTGTTTAGTATTCTTTTTATTATCTGATTCAAAAATTTTTAAAAACCTTATATCTGCATATCAATATAGGATACATAGTATATCTGTATGGTGATGCTACTGGTATTTTAACAGTCTAAAATTTAAATATTCGAATGACTGTTTCTTCTAAATATGCATTCAAATAATGTTGTTATTTCTAGAATTGTATTCTTTGAATTGCATTTCAAATCTCTTACTCATTCTTTTGAACATCCTAAATGGTGATAAATAATTATGCCTTGAGAGTAGATTTTAAATTAGGTAAAAACAGATGTCGTTTTAAACATAGAGAATAAGATGGGTTACCAAATTGGACAGTACAATTTGTGGTCAAAAAATAAGATGTGAATATATAGTTTTGAGACTGTTTTTTTTATTTGCTTTATAAATTAATTTCAAAAGTAGATATTATAAAGAGGGTTTTCATATATGGCAACATAACCAAAGTAAAATACTTGGCCTTCTAAGGCAGTCATTTCAAAGAACAAAACTCATTGGTTGTGTTTAAAATTCAAATGTTCTCATCTAGAACCAGAATAGATACTTTACATAAATAAGAATATAACTTTTACTTTTCTTTAACAGGTGGCTTTTTTTAGACTTACCTAGGAATGAGCTAGGTTTGTAAGATTTAAAAAATAATAAAAGAATAAGATATAACTATTTAATGATTTATATCTTATACAAACATTGAACATACGATATTCTTTAAGTTAAGCATTCATGTATTAAATAAATAAGTAACTATTAAGTGCCTGAATACTAAGGAATATCTTATGTGTGTGATATATCATAAATAAGAAGAAAAAGTGTTAATAATACTTGTGGACTTAGTGGAGCTTACATTTTAGTGGAGAAAGGCCAAAAAATACACATTTTATATAAAGGAAAAGAAAGATAAGAAGAATCAAGATGAGTTGGCAAAAGGAGGTCTAAAAAATTAAATAAATAGTGAAGGTCAGCCATGCTGACAAGAGACATGTGAGTAAAGACTTAGAGGAGGCAATCCAAGAATCAATAAGGATATCTTTCGGAAGCATTCTCAAAGAAGACAGAAGAGCCAATTTCAAATCCATAAGGCTGGAGCATACTTTTTATGTTAAATATAGCAAGGAGGCTCATATAGCTAAAGATAAATAAGTGATTGAAAAAGTAATACAACATAGGAATAGTTGTCTTCTAACTTGCTTGAAGGATGGTTCAAAGTAGAGGAGTAACATAACCTACTTTCTTTTTTAAAGGATCATTCTGAGTCCTGGTTTGAATATAGACCACAGAAGAACAAGATTAGAATCATCAAAAACATCTATTGAGGTCATAGATAATGGTGGCTCAGATAAAGGTAAGCAGCAGTGGAAGTAGTGAGAAATACTCACTATAAATATACATTTGGGAACTACTGAAATATTTGTGGTATTAAAATTTATGATACTGGGTAAGATCAGCAAGGTTAAGAGTGCAGATAGAAAATAGGGCCTAGGACTTAGCCATGTGGCACTAAAGACCCCAACCTAAGATACGGAAGAAGAGGTGGCAGCACTAATGTAAGCTGAAAATTGGTGTTGAGTCATGTAGAAGAATATCAGATAGAGGGTATTGTCCTGGAAGCCAAGTAAAAAAAGTGTATCCAGCAGAAGAGAGTGATTAGCTTAGGCAAATGTTGCTACCCATTTGTCCTCATTTTTCCAAGGCAGTCTGGTCTGTCATTACATCTTTGTATAAGTGAAAATAATGTTTTTTTTTCCATTCTCAATAAAGTCTCAATTTGGATGATAAATCATATTATAATGCATATATAGTCAAGTAAAATGAAGACAAGGAAAGAAAATAAGAAATTCTTAGAAATACATCAATAAGAACTAGAGAGAGAATGGAATATTTTCAGTAAATGAAGAGATTGGTTTTATAAAGAAACATGAATAGTTTATTTGTGGTAAAACACATACAGGAATATATAGAAGGAGATGTTGAAAAGTTAAGTAGATGTAATGGTGGTGTTCTATAAATGTTTGCATCAAATTGCTTTCATGTTCTCAGTGAAGTTAAAAGCAAAGTTTTACATCAAGTGAGAGGGCAGACGAGGTGTGGATTTGAGCTAAAAGAGAATAAGATATTAAATAGCTTTTTAGAGCAAAGGTTAGCAATTTACTCTCCACAGACCAACTGTTTACTTCAAGTTTTACTAAAATATAGACACACTCACTTATTTACATATCATATATGGCTCTTTCAATTTCACTGACAGAATTGACTAATTATAACAGAGTCCATATGGCCTGCAAGCCAAAAATATTTACTACTTGGCCCTTGAAAAATATATTTAGCAACCCCTGTCCTAAAAATGTCAGAGTGACTAGAAGGGACATATAACATGAATGCACACAGAAAAAATTTATTTAAGGTTTAAGTCATAAATGCAAATAAAACCACTCATATGGTTTCTTTAAACTGTATTCATCTACACAGGTACAGGTGTGAAGTAGGTCAAGCATTGAATTAAACTTGGGTATGGTTTTTGCAGCTGAGAACAGCCAAGTGATAGATGAACAAGAAAATCTAAGCTATATGCAAGGGAATGATTATGATGATTAATTATTAAATTCTAGTTTGTTAAGAAGAGAAGAGAGGGCATAAAAGAGAAAGGGAGATGATTGAAAAATTAATTAGAGATCTCAGTGGAGTGAAAAGATTGTTGGAACCAGATGGAAAAGAGTTAGCATGAAAGATGAGAGCTAGTGTTATTGAATTCATGAAATTGACATTTTTAAGGATCTGTGGGTATTGGTAATAAGTTCTAGGGTTTGATCATTGGAAGGACTAGCTGAGGAGGGGTAAAGAATAAGATAATTAAAGGAGTACATTTTAAGAAATTGAGAAGTTAAGGCATGGTAAGTGTTATCCATATATTTATTTAAATTACCAAAAAATAGGGCAGAATTTCAGAAACTTAAGCAATTAAAAAATGGGGCAGGTTTACAGATATTAGCAATTATGTGGAGATGTTAATGATATAAGATTAGAGTTGAGAGTTTTTATAGAGAAAAAATACTATCTGAAAAAAAAGCTAGTAGAACAGTGCAAAGGCTGTGGGAGGAAAAAAAAACAAGGTTTAAGAGGTTAGCTGAGAAAGCAGTGTGTTCAGAGAGAATACATTTTCTATTTGAGCAAAAATATGAAGGGAAGAGTAGGAATGAGCTTAGATCAAATGCACTGGGTGCACGTACACAACCAAAAAAAATGGTTTTTAAAAACGTATTTAGATGATTAGGGTTCTCTTCTCTATATCTTAAAAAGATGACTTTAAAATAAATGTAAGATTCTTGAACAATTGGACACATGCAATAATTTCAAACTAATCTGCAATAGATTATAAATCTATAAAGTCTTATTATAGATCTTATAAAGTCTTATATTTGTCCTCCCATGAATATTGAATTAATCAGGAAATTTATGAAATATTGATTGTATTTTTAAGATCAATCTTTTAAGACCGAATTTGACAAACAAGAGTACTTCAAAGTCAGAAAAGGCTAGAGAGGCAAAAGAAAAATAAAGATATCATAGTTTTCTTAAAATGTTTAAAGTATAACCATATAGAGATGGAGCTAACTTAATCTATGTTTTTTAGGGAGGCAGGAATAGGATCAATGATTAAAAATTATCAGAGAAGAGTAATTATCTCATAATATTATAAAATATTTTATCATTACAACTGTTTGGCAAAGTAGGAGCTGCTTTAGGAGATAATAAATTAAATTGTTATTATTTAAAGAATTTACTCAAAGTTGATTTTTAAGTGATGTAAAAGAAGGAATTTTGGCATTTTGCAAGTGTTGAAATACGATTCCTAAGAGAGTTTTTGAAATATTCAGATGAGTGTCATTTGTCCATTGTAGCTATATATTTAACTATTTTTTTCTAGCTTCTTCTGCGTGTTTATTATTATTATTGAAATAGTGCAACATTTTTATATTTGTTGTCATATGTGGGCAATAAGATTTAAGTGTATCATTTTTTTTTCTAGAGAAATTTACCTTTGGTAGTTCTCTTATATCTCTGTTTTTTGTTTTGTTTTGTTTTTGTTTTTGTTTTTACTATCGTACATAAATTTTCTATGACAAAAAAAATCAAGTTTAAATAATATAGTCAAAATTTGTACCTGGAGCTACATATGCTTCCATTATGAATCTGCTAAAGATGTTAACTCTTACACTCAGAGTTGGTTGGATTAGAAACTTTATTTTGTGTTGAATCAGAGAGAGAGAGAGAGAGAGAGAGATTGTACATGCTTTGCTATCCTGGCAGCTTTGAGAGATAACTAATCTTTACAAGGTACCAGAAGTGCTGAAGCAGCAAGAGAAAGCCTTTCAATGAAGAGATAAAACTTATGAATCAAGTAGATAATGATTAAGTGAGAGATTAAAGGGAAAGTAGTAGGCAATATGCTCCCAAATTGAAAGCTTTTTAAAGTACAGGTTTTATTTCTAAGTCTGGAAAACTCAAAGTAGTTTTGCTCCCTTCAGTTGCAGAGGTAATAACAGAATGGGACATAAGTCATTTCAGGCTAACCTTATTCACTTTGAGAAAGGTACATGTCTGTGTTCTTTGAATGTTGTAGACTAACCTGTTAGAAGAATGCCTGCTGAATACATAGAAGCATAAAAATAGATATTGTAATGCTTCAGGGAATTAAGACATTTTCATGATCTGGTAAACTATAGTTCTCAAGATCAGCGTAAATTAACAAAAGAGAAAAGCTCAGACTTTAAGGAAAGTTCTCAGGCTTATGCCTTTCATGACATGGTTTGACAATTAGTTTTATGTCAAAAGCTAAATGTAATTCTATTCCTGAAGACAACACTAAAAATTTCTTCTATTTATAACTTCAATATTTTTTTATTTTTAATAATTAATGTTTAGATTTTTAGTCAGAATGGAAGAGTAGATAAACTCTGTGCTCACTTCATCCTAGGACCACATCAAAATTATAAGTAAACTATAGAACAACCACCATTAAGAATCACCTGAAGACTAGTTGAACAGAAGTCTTAAAACTAAGGATATAAAGAAGAAGCCATGTCTTGATTGGTAGGAGGGGCAGAGGTGTAGAATGGTCTAGTCCCACACCTACGTGTGGCAGGTACGATTTGGGTGAGATATCACAGCTACAGAAATCCCTTCTGAGGAGTGAGGGGGTCACATACACACATTGGGCTTTCCTATCCCAGAGCACCAGTACCAGGAAGAGGAGTCACCTCAATATGGTATGGAAACCGCAAGAGTTCCATCTGGGTGAAACAGAGGAATGTTATAGACATAGGCATCCTCTTAAAGAAATGGATCACAGACTCCCTTGCTCACAAACACTTAACTTAAGCTCTAGAAACAGGATAGCAGCTTGAAAAGTTCCAGGGATACATGGAGAGGAATTGAATTGTTTGGTTCCAGGGTGAGGACTGGAGAGGAAGCTTTGTACAGGTCTGAAGTGCTGGCATATGCCTTTGTTGAGCCCTCTCTCCACCCAGTCTGCAAGCAAAAGTGGCCACTAACTCTGAGTCTCCATCAACCTGAGTAACACATCTTGCCCCACACAGGTGATTCTCAGAGACCTGGCCCCACCCAACTGGCTGAAAAGAATATTTTTCAGTGGCTATTCTACATAAGAGTCTGGCCTTGGCCCACACTGTAAACTTTTCTAAAATCTTTCGAAAGTTCAAAAATCCCAAAGAAGCAGTAGCTAGACTCAGCATGCCCTATGTCTCTTGCTAGGTAGCCTAAGCCTAGCACTAGTGGTAACTAGCCTTGATTTGTAGCATAGCCTCTCCCAACTAGCTGCCTTGAAGCCCGGCACTACAAAATGCAGATCACTTTGTAGTTCCTATCAGGTGGCCCTGGGCTGGGAACAGGTAGTGACTGACCTGGGCCTGCACTGGAGATCTTCCCAACAGGCCCTAGAATCAATACAACTGGCCTTACTTAGGACACCTCAATTAGCTCCACAAATGACATACCCAATGGGTGGACTTGACAAGCACCAGGGCCCCACTAAAGTGAATTCCTCTCTGTGAGCTAGTTAGCATGAAGATTAATCCCACATTGAATGCCAATAGTAATCAGGCCCAAAGACAACAAGAGGGCACACACAAAGTTAAATATGGGACAGCCCTGGAGCACATGGCTCAGGTGACCTCCTGACAGTACACTGAGTCCCACACAACATCTACTACATAAGGCCATCCTGCCAAGATTAAGCAGACTACATGATACATAAAAATTAAAACCTGAAAACAGCCAAAATGAGGAGGAAAAAAAACATTTTCCAAATGAAAGAAAATTATAAAACTCCAGAAAAAAATAAATGAAATGGAGAAAAACAATCTATCGAATATAGAGCCAAAACACTGGTCATAAGGATGATCAATGAACTTAGGGAAGAGTGGATAAACTCAGTAAGAAATTACAGAAAGAGATACAAATTTAGAAAAGAATCAATCAGAAATATGGAATACAATAAGTGAAATGAAAAATACATTAGATGGAATCAATAGCACATTGTATAAAGCACATCATTGAATCAGCAATTTCATCAAGGTAACAGAAAACATCCTGTTGAAACAGCCAAAATGGTTAAAGAAATATAGATTAGTAGTTGATAGATGGTTACAGGGATGGGAAGCACAGCATAGGGAATGTAGTTAGCATTAGTGTATTGGCTACGTGGAGAGTCAGAGGAGAGAAAGAGCAATTAGGGGATTGTTTTATAGACTATATAAATATCTAACCAATGTACTGTATACCTGAAACTAATAAAATAAATTTAAAAAAGAAAAATAAACAGCCGAAAAAAATAACCAACAATGAAAAAAAATGAGGTTAGTTTAATGGACCACATCAAGCATAATAACATTTGGATCATAAGGATATAAAAATGAGAAAAGAGCAAGAGATTGAAAATCTATGTAAAGAAATAATGATTGAAAACATGAAGAGAGAAACTTAAAAGCAGAAAGAGAATAGCAGTGAGTTACATATAAACTTGGGAGCCTTTCCTCATTAATTTTTTGGAAGAGTTTGAGAAGAATAAGTGTTAATTCTTTACTAGTAAAATTTCATCTATGAAGCCATCAGATTCAAGGCTTTTATTATTCATTCATTTATTTATTCATTCATTTATTTTTATTACTCACTTGATTTTATTAGAAGTTATTTGTCAGTTCAGATTTTCTGTATCTTTTTTATTTAGTCTTGGAAGATTGTATATTTCTATGAACTTATACATTTCTTCCAGGTTATCTAATTTGTTGGCATATAAATGTTCATAGTATTTTCTTATAGTCCTTTTGTATTTTCTGATGCCACTTGTCATTTCTCTTTCATTTTTGATTTTACTTATTTGGGTCCTCTCTTTTTTTCTTGATGTGTCTAGTTAAAATTTACCAATTTTGTTTATCTTTTCAAAGAACCAACTCTTAGTTTCATTGATCTTTTGTATTTTTTTAGACAATTTTATATCTGCTCTGATCTTTATTTTCTTATCACTTTAGTCTTTGTTTACTGTTCTTTTTTCTTGTTCTATAAGTGTAGAATTAGACTGTTTATCTAAGATTTTTTTTTGAGATAAGTATCAATTTCCTTCTCAATATTGTTTTTGCTGTGTCCCATAGATTTGGGGTTATTATATTTTTATTTTTATTTGTCTCAAGGTATATTTTGATTTTTTTCTTGATCTTGTTGTTAACCCTTCATTGATTAGTAGCATATTATTTAACACTGATGTAGTTATGTATTTTTCAGTTTTCTTCTTATAATTGATTTCTAGTGCTATACTATTGTCATCAGAGAAGACACTTGATATGATTAAATTTATTGAGACTTGTTTTGGGGACTAACATGGGGAATGACATTTCAATCTTAGAAAATGTTCCCTGTTCACTTGAAAAGAATGTATATTCTGCTGCTTTCAGATGAAATGTTCTAAAAATATTAATTAAATCCATCTAGTCGAATGTGTTTTTTAAGAACATGTTTTCTGCTAATTTTCTATCTGGATGATCTATCTTTTGATGTCAATAGATTCTCAAAGTCCCCTACAATTACTGTGTTACTATTGCTCTCTCCCTCTATGTCCATCAATATTTGTTTTTTATATTTAGGTGCTCTTATGCATACATTTTTACAAAGTTTATATCCTCTTGTTGGATTGTGATCTCTTTATCATTATGAATGTTCTTTGTCTCTCGTTAAACCTTTGTTTTAAAGTTTATTTCATCTTATATAACTTTTGCTACCCCAACTTTTTTATTTCATTTGCATTAAATGTCTTTTTCTAATCTTTTACTTCCAGTCTGTGTTTCTCTTTTGATCTGAAGTAGATTTCTAATAGGCAACACATGTATAGGTCTTGTTTTCTTGTTCATTCAACCGCCTTATATCTTTTGACTGAAGCATTTCACCATTTGCATTTAAAGTAATTATTGGTAGGTACATAATTATTGCCATTTTATTATTCATATTTTTTCTCTTTTTTTTCCCCTCAAAGAATTCTCTTTAACAATTTTTATACATGAATTTTCTATGACCAAAAAATATCAACTTTAAACAATATTGTCAAAATTTGTATCTGGAGCTACAGATTAAAATCATTTAGGTTTTTATTTTCTTTTTCTGTTCTTTGATTCTAAATAATAGCTTTGCTGGTTACAATAATTTTGGTTGTAGGTATTTGCTTTTCATCACTTTTGATATTTCCTGACAATCCCTTCTGGTTTGCATATTTCCATTCAGAAATCTGCAGACAGTCTTATGGGAGCTTCCTTGTATTACAAGACCAGTATTAACCTGAATCCTTACATTGCCAAAAGCAGTTACAATCAATATTTCACAAGGGGCAGTAATTAAATTTACACTAACACATTTTTTTTTAAATGGCAATTATGTTAAAATTAGCTTGATAGTGTGGACTCCTTATCCAGGTGGACTGGTCTCCAAAGGGGAAATTTGGAAAGACACACACACAGGGAAAACAACATGTGAACAGGAAGTTGGCCATCTACAAGCCAAGGAGAAGGCCTGGAACAGTTTCTATCTTCCAGCCCTTACAAGGAACCAACTCTCATAACATCTTGATCTTGGATTTCAATCTCCAGAACTGAGAGATAAAAATTTCTTTTTTTTTAAGCTTTCCATTCTCCCCCACTCCCAAATAATATGGTTCACTTTTGCAGTCAGAAGAAAAGAATCTATGACCACAGCCCTTAAAAATAATGTTATTTATTGACATTGTCAGTGGGTACAGATCAAGACTTTTCTAAATATATTGAAAATTATATTTGAAAGAGGAAAATAACTATTTATTAGAGGTATATTTATTTCTAGAAGAATTTTCAGGGTACTCTGTTGATTTTTATGGTCTTCTCAGATGCTACATATAAGAAGCCCAAATATAAAATACTGAAAGTTACATATAGACTTGATTTTTATTTCAGTCATTATAATATGTTCTTTCATAAGTATGACTTAGTCCCTGTTGATGGCTATAGAAATGGGTAAATATATAAGAAACTTTTTATTTTTATTATGAAGTGATTATATGAAATAAAAATTATGCATGACATGCAAATAACACCTAAATCACTGTACTACTTAGAAGGAAAAACATCTTTTTGTTTTGTTTTGATCTTTCATAAATATTGCAGGTTGGTAATTATTTTCATCAAATCTTGTATTCAATATTCCCATAGGTATTTGTTATTTTCATTTTATCCTTTTATTTTTTATCTTCATTTTTTATTGGCATAACACCTCATTTGGTTTTCATAAACTATGTGTTTTCTCTTCTAATAGTTTATTAACATTTCTTTAATAAATATATTGCTTTCATGTAATTCAGATAGTTTTGTACTATATGTCTTGTACACATTTACTTAAGTAAATTACACTTCATAAATCTATAATGGTCCCTTTTAGCCTCTTGCCTATTTACATTGAACTATTTTTATTAATGAACAAATGAGGTTTACTCAACTTACTATATACATGTATTTTTATTGTCTTATTTAGCCACATGAAAATCATATTCAGCTGAAATTTTATGAAACATATGAAATGCATAAATATTTTAAATACAGATATAAATCTATGCACTCTATTTTTGCCTTATAGTATTTTACCATTAAATTAATTTTCTCTGAAAAAAAAATATGACCAAATTGTTAAATCCTCTCCTAATTACCTATAGCTACCTCAGGTCTACAACAAATAAGTAGTAAGCATATGTTAAAGTTTCATAACTTTTTATTATTACTTAGTATTTTATATTCAACACATATTTGTTTCTAACTCATTAACTATGCTGTACTTCAAGCAGCTAATATAATGACACACACAGTAGAATTTAATTTTATTTTTAATATATGAATGAAAGAGTGAATATGATTTCAATAGCTGGATTAATTGAAGCTCTAACTGCTCTGTTTCACTGAGTTTTGACTATATATTGTAAGAATAAATTTCCTTTTTTTAAATTAATTTTGATGCATGATTTTTTCTTTATTTTACTTTTTGATGTTTTCATTTTTAAATTACAGTTGGCATACAATATTATATTAGTTTCAGGTGTACAACATGGTGATTAGACATTTATATATCTCATGAAGTGATCACATCTATAAATCTTGTGACCAGCTGACACTATGCAAAAATTGTTACAATATTATTAACCATATTCCACATGCTACACTTTACAACCTTATGACTATTTTGTAACTATCAATTTGTTTTTTAAATCATTTCTTCTTTTTCATCCACCTCCTAAAGCCCTCCCATCTGGCAACCTTCAAAATATTCTATGTATTTGGAAGTAATTTTTCTGTTTTTTTTGTTTGTTTGTTTATTTTGTTTTTTAGATTTCACATGTAAGTGAATCATCCAGTATCTGTCTTTCTCTGTCTGACTTATTCTACACAATACTCTCTAGGCCCATTCATGTTGTTGTAGGTGGCAAGATTTTATTTTTGTTAAGACTGAGTAATATATCATTGTACCACCTCTACTTTGTCTGTTTATCTATTGAATGTGTACCTGGTTTGCCTCCATATCTTAACTATTGTAAATAATACTATAATGAACATATGGATTCATATGTCCTTTCAAAGTTAATGTGTTGGGTTTTTAAAATAAATACTCATAAGTGAGATTACTGGTTCCTTTTTTGTCTTGTAGTCTTTTTTTTTTAATTTTTAAGTCTGTTTTGTTTGATAGTGCTACCTTAGCTTTTTTAAATTTTTTTATTTTTTTAAATATCTCTCTATCCCTTTACTTTTAGACTGTATATCTTTTGACCCAAAGTGAGTCTCTTGTAGGCAGCATATGTAAGAGTATTGTATTTTTTTTTCCCATTCAGCTATCCTGTGTCTTTTAATTGGAAAACTTAATTCATTTACATTTACATAATTATTTATAGATATATAGTTTTTACTATTTTATTATTCATATTTTATTTTATTAAATAAATTGGGGTGACATCAGTTAATAAAATTATATAATTTTTTATTACATAATTTAATAATTTACCATATGTATATCACTTTGTGTGTTCACCACTAGAAGTTAAATTTTCTTCTGACACCATATATTTGACTCCTTTTACATTTATCTATCTCTCTTCCTCCCTCCATTCCTTCTGGAAACCACTAAACTATTGTTTGTGTTCATAAGTCTCTGTTTGTCTTGTCCGTTTGTTGCTTTCAGTTTTATATTCCACATATGAATGAAATAATATGGTTCTCAATTTTTTCTATCTGACTTCTTTCACTTCATACGGTAATCTCAAGATCCATCTATGTCGTCACAAATGTCAATATTTTATCTTTTCTTATGGCTTAGTAATATTTTATTGTATATATGTACCACATCTTCTTTATCTTGGCCATCATGAATAATGCTACAATGAACATTGAAATGCATCTATCTTTATGAATAAATATTTTCAATTTTTCTGAATGGATACTCAAAAACAAATTGCTGGGTTATATAGCAATTTTATTCTTAGCTTTTTGAGGAACTCTATACTGTTTTCCATAGTGGCTATACCAATTTACATTCCCACCAGCAGTGTCTGAGGGTTCTTTTTTCCCCACATTCTGTCCAACACTTGTTATTAGTTCTCCTGTTAATAACAGCCATTATAACAGTTATGAGATGGTATCTCATTGTGGTTTTGATTTGCATTTTCCTTATAACTGGTGAAGTTGATCATTTTTTCATATGTCTGTTGGCTATTTGTATGTCTTGTCAGGGGAAGTATCTGTTCAAGTCCTAGGAGAAATGGACAAGTTCTTAAAAATATTCAGCCTTCCTAGACTGAATCAAGTGGAGTTTATTCAGGGGTACAAGTATAATTCAACATTCACAAATTTATTAATGTTATTCATCATGTAAACAAAAGATAAAACAATGATAAGATAGTATCAATAGATACAGAAAAAGCATTTGACAAGATAGATCATCAATTTATGACTAAAATCCTCAATAAAATGAGTATAGAAGGAAAGCAGCTCAACATAATAAAGGTCATATATGGCAAACTCTCAGCAAATATTATACTTAATGGTGAAAAACTAAAAGCCTTTTCTCTAAGATTAGGAATAGGACAAGGTTGTCCATTATAGTGACTATTATTCAATATAGTGTTGGAAGATCTAGCTAGAGTAATCAGGTAGGAGAAAGAAACAAACAACATCTAAATTGAGAATGTAGATGTCAAATTGTCACTTTTTGCAGATGACATAATTTTCTATATAGAAGATCCTAAAGACTCCCCCAAAAAACCCTATTAGAAACAATACACAAATACAGTAAAGTTTCATGATATAAAATTAACATATAAAAATCCATAGCATTCCTATAGACTAACAATGAATTTTCAAAAGAAGAATAAAAAAAATCAATTATTTTTGCAATTACAACAAAAAGAATAAAATACCTAAGAGTAAATTTAACAAAGCATGTGAAGGACATGTTAACTGAGAACTATAAGACATTATTAAAATAAAGACACAAAGAAATGGAAAGATATTTTGTGTTCACAAATTGGAAGAATTAACATAGTTAAAATGGCCATATTACCCAAAGCAATATATAGATTTAATGCAATCCCATCAAAAGCCCAATGGCATTTTTTAAAGAAACAGAACCAAAAATCATTAGATTTGTATGCAACCACAAGAGACTCTGAATAACCAAAACAATCCTGAGAAAAAAGAATGAGGCCTGAGGTATCACTCTGCTTGACTTCAAATTATACTACAAAGCTACAATAATCAAAACAGCATGGTTTGGGCAGAAAGGCAGACACACAGACCAATGGAACGGAATTGAGAGCTTAGAAATAACTCCCCATATTTATGGGAAAATAATTTTTGACAAAAGAGCCAAAAATATACAGTGGAGAATAAAAAGCTTCTTTAATAAGTGGTGCTGGGCATATTGAAAAGCTACATGCAAAAGAAGGAAACTAGACTGCTATCTGTCATCATACATCAGAATTAACTAAAAATAGATCAATGACCTAAATATAAGGCCTGAAACAATAAATTGCATAAAAGAAAACATAGATACTAAACTCAAGAACTTTGAATTTAGAGATGCTTTTATAAATTTGACCTCAAAGGCAAAGGAGGTAAAAGCAAAAGTAAATACATGGGACTATATCCAACTAAGATGCTTTTGCACAGCAAAAGAAACCAACAAAAGAGTCAATCAACTGAATGGGAGAAGATATTTGCAAATGATGTCTCTGATAAGGGGTTAATATCCAAAACACACAAGGAATTCTTACAACTCAATAATAAAAAAAATCAGCCCAATTAAAAAATATTGTCCAATTATTATTTATATATATGTTTTTTTAAATATTATTCTTAAAGAAGTCTCTCTAACATTTCTTGAAATACTGGTTTGTTGGTGATGAAATCCTTTAGTATTTTCTTGTTTGAGAAGGTCATAATCTGTCCTTTAATTCTAAATAATAGCTTTTCTAAGTAGAGAATTCTTGGTTGAAAATTCTTTATTTTTATCACTTTGAATATTTCATGTCATTTTTTCTGGCTTGCAAAGTTTTTATTGAGAAATCACATGACAGTTTTATGAAACTCTTTTGTAGGAAATGAACTGATTTTTTTCTTGATGCTTTTAAAATTTTTTCTATGTCTTTAACCTTTGGCATTTTCATTATGCTGTTCTAGTGTGGGGCTCTCTAGATTCATCTTGTTTAGGACTCAACTGTGCTTCCTTGGGTTGTTATGTCTATTTTTTTCCCCTAGGTTAGAAATATTTTCCATATTTATTTTTTTAAATAGGCTTTAAACTTTTGTTCTCTCTCTACTTCTATGATGTGAATGTTGGTATGCTCGATGTTGTCCCAGAGGCCTCTTACACTATTCTTGTTTTTTTGAGTTCTTGTTTCTTTTTGATGTTCTGATTAAATATTTTCTGTACCTTATTCTCTAAATTGCTAATTCGATTCTCTGCTTCATTTAATCTACTGTTAATTCCCTCTATTTTTCATTTCAGTTATTAGTCTTTATTTTTGACTTTTTAAAAAATATTTTTATCTCTATTTTTATACTCTCTATCTCTTTGTTAAAGTTATCATTGTGTTTATCAACTTTTCCTCTAAGTTCATTGAGCATTCTTTTTATAGTGTCTGGTAGATTGCTTGTCTCTATTTTATTTAGCTCTTCTTGAGAGCTTTGCTCTGTACTTTCATTTGAGACATGTTTCTTTGTCTTCCCATCTGGGCTGCCTTTTTGTGTTTGTTTCCATGTATAAGGTAAGGTTGCTATGTTTCTTGGCCTTAGTAGATGGCCTTATATAATAGGTGTACTGTGGGGCCTAGTGGAGTAGTCCTTGTGATCACCTCAGCCCTGTGTTCCAGGTATCCCATTAATGTACTGTGTTATAAATGAACATTGATTGCTGTTTTCATGTCAATGGGAGTGATTGACTCTCAGGATGATTGCTTGTGAAGACTGGTTGGTGACTAAGTGGAGGAGCTATTGTATAAGGGTTGACCCTATGGAGCAGGATTCATTTTAGCAGGGTGATGGTGCCAGCCCAGTCTGCTCTTTGGGTTTGTCATTCTCAGATGTGGTCCCAGGTGATGCTTCAGATCAGTCTTCAGCTGTCCACTGAGCATGCTGGCTCTGCAACCTCCTGAGAGGGACCCTACTGCAGGTGAAGTTTAGCTGCAGCCTCTGCACTGAATGGGACTATATGAAATAAGCCAAGCAATCCACAGATGTCCACCACTCATGATGAGCTTGGAGGTGTCTTGAGAGGTCAAGTTGAAAAATGAAGTCATCTTTTGCTAGTTCTAGGCTTGGAGATTCTCAGCATAAGGTAGGGGGCACACAGAGGCCAGATGTTGCTTGTTTAAATTTGTGAGATTTTAGGAAAGTTCACAGCATAAACCAAGAAGGTCATTTTTATAGAAAAGCCACTGTATATAGCTTGGTGAGTCAGTAAATTGGGTGGGGCAGGGCCTCAGGGAATCATGAGGGTTGTGTGATCAGTGTTAGCCAGGTTGATTTAGACTCACATTTGGAGGCTCTTTGTGTCTGTATGCTGGGTGAGGTTAGGGCCTAACAAACAGTTTTTCTCCCCTAGCACTTCTGTATGGGAGAAAGCTATTCCTCTAGCCCTCATCCTAAAGCCACACAATTCAGTTTCTCCCTATACGTCCCTGGTGTCCTTCGAACTGCTGTCCTAACATCAGAGCCCAGAGTGAGTCTGCCAGGGAGTAAGTCCATGTGTGAGACCCCCGCAGCCCTCTGCCCCACTCAGGCACTATCTTTGATGGTTTTCACAGACAGGTACTGTGGGGACTTCTTTCTGGGTACTAGAATCCCTGACTAAGGAGCCTGGCAGGGGGCTGGGACCCCTTGCTCCTCTGCAGGCACCTCCACAACAAAGATATCCCTCCTGATTTTCAGCCACCACATGCAGGCAGGTGTAGGACCAGCCTGTTCCACATCTCTGCCTCTTTTAAGACTCAAAGGGTCTCTTCTGAATGTCTTTAGTTGTAGGGCTTCTGTTCCTCTGGATTTTAGGCAGTTTTCAATAATGGTTGTTCTGTAGTAGTTTAGCTGCAATTTTGGTATGGTCATGAAGGGAGGCAAACACAGCATTCCCCTACTCTGCCATCTTGACTGACAATCTAAAATTGCTTCTTATCAAAGGGCTAGATCAACACAACAGCTATATTGAGAAAGTCATTTAAAAATATCTAAAGTAAGTTATTTCATTTAAACATTCCTTCATTAAAAGAGCTATAGCCAAAACCAACAGTGAGACTCAATTATAGAAACCAATGGTAAATTCATTTTCTGGGGGAATGTATTGAATTGGAGGCAGATTTGAGCTCAACAAGAGATAGAATTTGTTGTTACAAACCTTGATAACATGTTAACTGGCCTCTCTGGGTCACAGAAATATTTTATTTTCTTTATCTACCCTTAAGACCAAGCACAATCTTCAGAAGAGTTTATGGAACATAATAGAAACTTAACAGGTATTGAGTTGCAGGTGTCAAAAGTCCTAAACAGTAATATATTTATATAATATGTATTGCATGTGTTAAGTGTCCTATAAACCTAATTTTTAATGTCATCTATTTCAAGGTTCAAAATACTTCACATTTATCATCTTCAAAATTGAATTGCAACTTACAATCAACAGCATTTTATATTTGCTATTGGCCAGATAAACAAAGTGGTTTATGAAATCTAAAAGAGGAAAGTAGAAGTGGTTGAAACTACCTATATTTCATTGTTGAAAATGAAACAAAATATAGATATAAGAAATTGCAAATCTCTCAGAAGAAAAAAATATTTCAAAGCAAGTGAAACCAAAACATATAACATATTAGACTATGTTTAAATCTTAAAGTCATTTTTTATTTGTCATAATGCTGTGCCTTAGAAATTGATATCTTAGATTTAGTTAAATTAAATTTTAAATTAGAATATACTGAGCATCTAGTCTAAGCTAAACAATTTATGACATTATATATTTCAGAAAAGATTTAAGGTAGCTCTAAACATATTTAATCTTCATGCCTTAACTCAAAATAGGTATTATCTTACTCATTTTAAATTTATAAAGAAGAGGATTTCATGAATGAAATTATATAAAAGTATATACTATAACTAGGGATCAAATCTAGGCCTTTATGTCTCATAAATTTATGTTATTTCTACCATATTCTACTGCCTCTTTGAGAAAATAATATGGGATGTGTGTTTTAATTTAATGTCATACTATATACTATTCTAGTGATTAAAATGTGAAATACAGTCATGCACTGTCATATACTCAAGAGCATTCAACATTTTCTAAAATAAAATAATGTATAGTTTATAATTTGGTATATCATATTTCAAGTTTTTGTATTTCTTCACTGATTTGGTCATACTGAAACCAACTATTGTCAATTTCATTAATCAATGCAGTACATTTTAATAATTTAAAATTTTTCAGAAGACAGATCCATAACTAAATGATTTTTTCAAAATCTACAAAATGATGTTTTTCTTTAATTATGTCACTGGGTAGTGGAAAAGTCATAATATCTTCTAAGGATACTATAGTGGATCTGATTAAGTTTTAGAAATAGAGTACTAATGTTAGATTAAATAACAGTTTCACTCAGATAACGAGGTTTTGCAGATTCAGCCTTCCTATGAAAGAAAACTGATTTTCATAAGTTTTTGCTTCCGATTAAAGCCATTAGAAATCCTTGAGGGCTTCCATCTGAAGTGTGCACACATATTCCATGAAAGCCTAATGCTAACAATACTCTCAAAGCAATTATATTTCTTGTGTATGACCCACTTCTCTTTTATTGAGAATAATGACATCATTTTGTATGGTGGAAAAGCTCATTTAAGGCCAAGAAATATTTACTGATTTAGAGTTTTGCACTAGTCTTTCAATATTGCATTTCTGATATTAAAAACAAAGCATTGTTCTCCCCAAATAGATGTCATCAAATATATTTTGTTGCATTCTAATTTTATAATTCCATGGTTCAAAAATATCGAGATTTTATTTGCATACTAGTCAGGATTCCACATTAATTTAACTTTGTGGAAGAAAGAATTGATTCCTTAAGCCATAGACATAAAAGAGCTGATTAGATATGTGCAGACTACAATTTGTTCTAATGGTTTATCTTTGTTTCTAACAATTTTTGCTTGTGTATATTTCCACCTGTTAAATTACTCTATAATTTACTGTTTCCTGCTATTTGACAAGAAAACATTACAATCACAATAAAAAGTAATTTAAGGCTATTACCAATCAATGAAATATGTCCCATTCTAAAATGAGTTTGAAATAATTTATGGAAATTTTATAGTCAAATTAGAATGGAGATTATTCCACAGGGGGGAATCAATGTCTGCAAAACTGCAAGCATCATATATTTCCTAATAAGTTTTCACAGCTGAAACAACGTCATTATTGGAAGGCAGCACAAGAAATTCAATGCAATCAGAAGAATCTTAGAAATAAATGCTAGCAAAAAAAAAAGAGGTATTTGTGGACTCTTAACAATGGTTTTGAAATTAATGCAACATTAAACCTAGAAAGCACATTGAATTTAGTACTGGTGAATAACTCACTAAAAATATTGTTTGTTGATTGACCTATTATACTTTTAATTATAGGAAAACTTTCCTAAAAGCAGTTAGCAATTTAGCAACGATACCACCTCTCTATACTGTACACCAACACACAAAACTAAAATGTTCTAAAGAGAAAGCATTTTATTACACTGCTGAAAGCAATTAAATTTGCTTCCTCTTTTCTTGGCAAATGAAACCTCTGAGTTTGAAGGCTTTATTAGTAATGACAAGATTTGAAAGTATTTGCTCACTATTTTACACTGAGAGTTTATACACTGAATGTTATTTACAAATCAACTCACATTTATCAAAAAAAAGTGGCAATATTTGGAAAAAAATTCAAGATAATAAAAACTTTTAAGTTTAATATGCATGATTAGAAATTGAACAGATTTATTATACCATATTATTTTTGTTTTGCTAATTAACATAAAATACTGTTTTATTCCCTATTCACCTTCTTTTTTCCCTTTCCCACTACTCCCACCATCACAAATTTTTGCTGCCTGATATTTTGATATTTTATTCTGTTGAGGTTAAAGAGTTGGATTCTCCAAATAATTTATTTAAATGGAAACCGAATTGCTGTGGGTGTGAGAAAAGTAATTAACTAAATATTACTTCCGTGTATATTTAATAACTTACTCAATTTAATATTGGACTCTTCCTACTTTCAATGAGGTCTGTTAAAAAACAAGAAATGGACATGAGAGACATATTGGAGTAAAATGGAGAGCAGCACTTAATGGCAAAAAAAATCATAGAACTTATGAGACTGGAAGTATTAGGAGTATACTACCTCTGCAAACAAGTAAGAATGACTCTTTAAAGACTTCATAGGCTGTACAAAAAGTCATTGTATTTGATACTTCTAAGTGGGTTTTGTTTCTCTTCTGATACAGAAAAGAGTTGAGTAACACAAAATCAAACAAAAACATTTACTACATCAAATTGCATGTTTCTTTGGACAAAGGAAGAATTTTAATAAATTCTTCTAGATTGAACTGTATACTTTATGCTTTTTAATAGAATCATAAATTTCTAGGACACATAAGAAAAAATGTAATTAAATCCTTGTTTTAAAGAAGGTTTAAAGTATAATATACTCAAAAGTTATTTGTGATTGTAGGTAAATCAAAATGCTCTCTTTCTAATCTGCTGTGGTTTACAGCTTGGGTCTGTAGGTTCATTTACTGTTTCCTTGGGCAAGTCACTTAACCTTTCTTTGTTTAAATTTTGTCATTTTTTAAAAGAGAAAAATAATGTGTATATTTTATAATAATATTCTAGTAATTAAATAAGCTGACATTTAAATTATTTAGAAATATGTCACCTTATAAGTACTCAATACATAATAATTGCAAAAACTTCTATATCTATTAATACTAGTAGTGCTACTTACTATGTACAATTCAAACTTTTATTAATTTTCTTTTTTTTCATAATAGCCATATAAAGTTGAAACTAACTGAAATATTTTTAGATATTTACACAGTATTAAATAGCCCCAGTAGCATTAATTTTTTATTGAATGTATAATTATATGTCCTTAATATGTTGAGCTATGTAAATATTTTGGCTTTGAGAGAATATAATTTTAAGATAACATTTGAATAAAGAAAAAGATGAAGATATGCTGGTAATATTTTAGAAATATTTTTGACTAATATGTTTTAATATTCATCCTTTTTAATTTATTTATATGCATGTATGTATGTATGTATTTATTTGAATTATTAGAGTGACTGGTTAATAAAATCAAATAAATTTCAAGCATACAATTCAAATATTTTTGACTAATATGTTTTAATATTCATCATTTTTCATTTATATGCATGTATATATTTATTTATTTATTTAAATTATTAAAGTGACTGGTTAATAAAATCAAATAGATTTAAAGCATACAATTCAATAATACATCATATGTATATTGCATTGTATGTTTACCACCCAAAGTGAAATTTCCTTTCACCAACAAATATATGACCCCCCTCTTATACCTATCTACCTTTTTACTATCCTCTCCTTCCCTCTAGTAACCACTAATCCATTGTTCATGTCCATGTCTATTTGTCATGTTTGTTTGTTACTTTTAGTTTTATATCCCACATATGACTGAAATCATATGATTCTCAACTTTTTCTGTCCTATTTCACTCCACATAATAATCTCAAGATATATCCATCTTTTTGCAAATGGCAATATTTCATCTTTTCTAATAGCTGAGTAATATTTCATTATATATGTGTACCACATCTTCTTTATCTAACCATGATGCTATGAACATCCAGTGGAATAAATCTTCCCAAGTGTTTTTGGTAAATACCCAGAAGAAGGATTACTGGGTCACATGGTAATTCTATTCTCAGCTTTTTGAGGAACTTCTATACTGTTTCCCATAGTGACTGTACCAATTTACATTTCTATCAGCTGTGTATGAGGGTTCCTTTTTCTTCACAACCTCTCCAACACATTATTTGCCCTGTTAATTTATTTTAAAATATATTATCTTACACATAATAAAAAACAATTGCATCTTTTATACATATTTATAGTTCTTAATATTATATATTATAAGTTATAAAATAATGTGGACTGACCTTCCATTATATAATTATGTTGGTAGATTTACATTCTAAAGATATAACTAACCTGCAAATGAAGTATTAGTTGTTACAGAGATATCCTAGTAATAATCATTTACAGTCTCTGTTCTAAGATATTTTTTTAAATTAATTTTAATGAAGTTAATAAAAGAGTATCATGTTTTAAAATTATATTATTTGTCTTTAAAATATCTTACTATCCAAGTATTACCAGTATAGATATGATCAAAGTTTGTCACATGATGAGTTTTTAGCCTTTTTGTTGATTTGTTCTTAGTACAACAATTTATAGTAGAATTTAAGTATATAATAAAAAATATTCTATTATATTTACACATTTTTACCATTTTTGATACTCGTAGGTTCTTTCTGTGCATTTCTATCCAAAATAATTTTATTCAATCTAAAAATCTTTCTTAAGCTTTCATTTAGTGTCTTCTTTATCTTTGACAAATTTTTCTCAGCTTTAAGTGAAAATTAAAAAAAATAATTTTGAAAAGACATTTTTACAAGATATAAAATTGTAGGTTAATGGTTCCATTTTCATCTGGCCTTAGTGGGAAATGAACTGTCATTTTTACCATATGTCAGAGTATGTAGTGTGTCTTTTTATTTGATATTTTAAAGATTTAAAAAATATATTTATTTAAATTAGTTTCAGGTATATAGTACATTAGTTAGACATCTATATAGTTCATAAAACAATTCTCCCAATTGCTCTTTTTCTTTTCTGCACACCAACTAGTCATCATATTAATGCTAACTGCATTCGCTCTGCTGTGCTCCCCATCCCTATGACCAACAGTCAACTACTAATTTGTACTTCTTTAACCCTTCACTCTATTCTCCCAGTCCCCCAACCCTCCTCCCCTTTGTCCATCACCAAATTGTTCACTATATTTGTGAGTCTGTTTTTGATTAGTTTGTTCTTCTTGTTCTTTAGATTCTGCATATAAGTGAAATTGTATTATATTTGTCTTTCTCTGATTTATTTCACTCAGCATAATAACCTTTAGGTTTATCCATGTTATTGCAAATGGTCGGATTTCATTTTTTTAATGGTTAAGTAATATTCCTTTGTATATATGAACAATAATTTCTTTATCCAATCGTCTGTTGATGAACACTCAGGTTACTTCCATATCTTGGTTATTGTAAATTGTGCTGCATGAATATTGGAGTGCATGGATATTTATGTATGATTGTTTTGGTTTTATTTGGATAAATACCCAGATGTGAATACAACTAGAAGAAAACATAGGCAGTAAACTCTGATATTACTAACAGGAATTTCTTTCCAGATATATCTCCTCAGGCAAGGTGAACAAAAGAAAAAAATAAACAAATGAGACTACATCAAACCAAAAAGTTTTTCTACAGCAAAGGAAACCATCAACAAGAGAAAAAGTCAACTGACTGTTTATGAGGAGATATTTATTAATGATACATCTGATAAGGGGTTAATATCCAAAATATATAAAGAACTTATACAACTCAACAACAATAAAACAAAAATCCAGTTAAAAAATGGGCAGAAAACCTGAAAAGATATTTCTCCAAAGATGAAATACAGATGGCTAATATACATATGAAAAGATGCTCAAGGTCACTAATCATCAGAGAAATGCAAATTAAAACCACAATGAGCTATCACCTCACACCTGTCAGAATGGATATCATCAATAAATCAAAAACAACAAGTGTTGGGCAGGCTGTGGATTGATATTTAGCAGTCTGACAAATCTCAGTCTGTTTTTTTTAATGTTCATTCTGGTTAGAGTTTGCTGAAGTTCTTAGATCTGTTTGCTATTTAAATTAAATGTGGGAAAAAATCAGTAACTATCTCTGAATATTTTCAGCCCTATTTTATTTGTCCTTTTCTTCTAGGATTCCAATTACCTGTATGTTTACCTACTTGATACCCACAGGTTACTAAAGCTTTGTTCATTTTTCAATCTATTTTGGTTTGGGTAATTTATATTAACTCACCTCCACATTCACTAATCTTTTCTTTTTTAATTAATACTATTAATTCCATTTAATTAGTTTACTATACTATAGTTTCAGTTTTAGGATTTGCATTTGGTTCAAGAGAGTTTATATCTCTCTTAAATTTTCTCAACTCCTAAATTTTTTTACATTTTTTTCTACAAGTTCTTTAATATATTTATGATAATTACTTTAAAGTTTGTGTTCGCTAATTCTGTCAGTTAAATTATCTGTTAGTCTACCTCTATTGACTTTATTTTCTCTATTTACTATAAGTTACTTTTATTCTTCTTAAAAATATTTAGAAACTTTTTGTTCCATATTGGACATCACAGGTGACATATGTTGAAATTCTGGCTTTTATTAACTCTATCTGTAGAATGTTGAATTGCATTAACTATTTGCAAATACCTTTGACCTTGTAGAAGTTAGTTTTAAGTTTGTTAGGGAGGAAGATAGATTTCAATTTTTCCCTTATTTCCAGGGTAAAAACCCTAGTGTTAGGGCATATCTCTTATTCCTAAAATGTAGCATATCCAGGATTTCAATGGAATGATTAAAGCAAACATTTACTCTAACTTCTCAAAAACTGAACTTTAAAACCTGGATTCCCAATGTTAAACATCTGTTAAAATCAGCTTTAAATCATCTCTCTCTTTCTCATTCTCTCTCTCTCTCTCTCTCTCTCTCTCTCTCTCTCTCTCTCTCTCTCTCTCTCTCACTTTTCCTTCAACCTCCTAGAGGCACTTTTACATTCATCTTGATCAGTTAAAACTTAAGAGAGGGTGTACACAGATTTGAAAGGTCCACTCTTTCTCATTCCTTCTTTGATGGAATACTCTCTTTTCCTTATTTTTCAACTGTTCTAGCAACCTATAATTGTGACTTCTAATTCCCCATATCAATAAAAGTGCTTCTTTCTCATTAAACCCTATTTTCTATATGCCTCAAGCTAAGTAGTTTTCTTAAGGTAAAAAACAAATAAACACGATCCAATGTGATTTTTTTCTTTCATAGATTGAAGCTTCCCCAGTTTCTAATTGCCATCACTTGCCTTCAATAGTGAATTATTCATATTCTTTCTCTTTCTGAATGTCCCATTTATCTTTCTTCTGGATAATTTCTTCAGAATTATGCTTCAGTTTAATAAATCTCACTTTGATTTACCTAAAAATACGTCTATTTTTAAAATTTATTTCTCTGTACTAATCATTTTATCCTTATTTATTTTTAAGTCTTTTTACAGATAATTATTTTATTTTTGAGACTTCAGATATCAAAAGTGTTTGAGTGTCTGATTCTGGTCATGTAATATTTCTGGCTCTCACTCATGGTATTTTCAATATTTTTTTATTTTTTTGTTATGCATTTATTTGTTGCTTTGGTTTTAAGGACACCCAGATAGTATAAATTTATGTTTGTAAACCACCAATAAATCTTTTTTCTACTTAACCTAATTTCAAGTTTTGAGGTAAACATTTTGGAATATCTAATAAATGTTTTTGGCCTCCAGATATTTTTAACTTATATAGCATAGAGGATATAGTTAACAAAAAATAGCTATATATGGTATCAGATGTGTACTAGATTTATCAGGAGATCACTTGGTAAGTTATATAAATGTCAAACCATTATGCTTTACACCTGAAACTAATATAATGTTGAATATCAATTGTAATTAAGAACTAAAATAAAAATAAAGTAAAACCAAAAAACAACAAGAACAAATGAAACAAATAAACAGACAAACAAAAGATAATGTAATAACATCTCTAAAGGATCAGGAGCAAAATGGCCAATCCAGAATTCTGTTTTCTTAAAACATTTTTTTAAATGAATTTAGGTAAAATCAAGATAGTTTTACCTAAAGAAAATTGTCACCAGCACACTCACATTATAAGAAATGCAAAAGAAAGTTTTTCATACTAAAGAAAAACAGTAGCAGTTTGGAAATCAAGTCTATAGGAAGTAACTAAGAGTTTCAGATTGGTAAAAACATGCAAAAATATGAGTTTTTCTCTATTAAAATTTTTTTATTTAATGCTTAAATAATGTGTTGTATTGTTCATAAAATATATGTAAGGCATAGAAGAAATTAAATAGATGTATATAGTGTTGTAAAGTTCTTCAAACCTGAAATTTTATAATATTTTTTTAAGGTACATTGAATAAGTTAAAAATACAGGCTATATTCCAGAGAAAGTACTAAATAAACAAAACTGAAGAGTTATAGTAAAAAATCTGATAGCTGAGATAGCAGAAATACTAAAAATAAAAATAATGATTAAACCAGAATAATACAGGAAAGATGAAAGTTGGAACAAGAGAACAAAACACAAATGAGACAAATAACAAATAACAAAATGGTTGACTTAAACTTATCTTGATAATAACATAAAAAGTTTAATGGACTAAATATTCCAAATGAAAATAGAGATTGTAAGATTGGATTTAAAAAGCATGGTGCATCCATGTGCTTATTATAAGAGAAATGATTTAGTATGTAAAGCAAAAAATGATGAAATATATCTCATGCAAACACTATAAGAATAACTTTATGTAAATAGCAGATAAAGTAGATTCTAAGATAAAGAGTACTACCAGGAAAAAAGAATAATAAGAAAGATTATCATTTTACAATGATGAGGGTTAATTAATCATAAAAATATAATAATCCTTAATGTGTATCCACTAATAACAGAGTTTAATGTAGATAAAGAAAATGTTGACAGGACTAATGAAATGAAACACAATAAAAATTTAAGACGTAAATATTCATCTCTCAGTAATTAGAAAAGACAACAAAGTTTACTAAGAGTATAAAATGTCTAATATTACCAACCACTTTGACCTAATTGACAACACTATATACAACTATACAACATTATACTCAACTTGTGTAGTATATACTTTGTTTTATTAATATACATGGAAAACTAAATGAGATAGACATTATGAAAGAACCTAAAACCAGTCTAAATACACTTCAAGAGATTTAAATTATACAAAATATATTCTGACAATAACTAAATTAAATTAGAAATTAATATACAAAGGTATCTAGAGTATCTTAAATATGTGAAAATGAAATCAAATAATTCTAAAGAATCCATAGATCAAATAATAAACAAGGTCAATTATAAATAATTTAAATAGAATGATAAAACACAACATTGCAAAACTTGTGGAATATCTATGTACCTATCTAAGTATGTATGTATCTATCTAAAACCATGTTTAGAGAAAAGATGTATATATACATTTTTTAATCTTATAAATTAAAATGCTCTTTCTGGAAAATAAGGATATAAAATTCCAACTTAAGATGTTAGAAAAAGAAGAATTAATTACTCAAAGTACGAACAAAGGGAAAAATAATAAAATATGAGTGGGGATCAATTATTTCTGCAAATAACATACAAAAAATATAAAGTCAAAATTTGGAAGAATTTAATCTTTGAAAGATTAAAAAAAATTATCAACCCAGAACAAGGCTGAGTAAGAAGAGAGGAATGCGAGAGTGAGAAAATTAGAAGCAGTTCACAATGACCTCTTTTCCTAGGGCACTTTGCTTATCTATTACAGGCCACAGATCATCAAAGAAAAATCTTCACTTTAAATTTATGAATTGATCAATTTCTGGGACTGAAATTTTAATTATTAAGGTTGTGTTCATGATTTAAGTTGACACTTGAACTTTGAGTCAAAAAAAAAAACTTCTAAAGATGGAAGAAGTTTTTCTAAGTTTTCATCTAGAGTATTGGGTAAGAAAGTATTCCATGAGCAGGATGGATCACACAGTGAGGAACTAGGTTAAAGTTTGTTACCCTTATGGCAATTGGAGTTCCAGTAACACACATGTCTCATCCTTATCACGGATGAAGAAGTGAATTTTCAGTCAGTGACAATTATGAGAAGTAAGATTTATTAGAGGCACATTTTGAGATAGAATACAGGTCACATCCAAACTGGCTAATCAACATGGAGAGTGGGCTACAGCAGAGAAAGAGATTGAGAACTATAACTCCAGGAGACGGGGACATTAGTATTATATTTGGACAGTGATGAGTGTTTACAAAGGCGTTCATAGGTGACTGGCACATGAGGTCATCTTGATTGACACTTTGCTGCTACATAATTCTTTGCTTAGTGTACATGTGCTTATCTAGAATTCAATCTGTTATAATTAGATTTGTGAATTTCTGAGCATAAACTTTGTATTGTAATGATAGTATAATGAGGCTAAGGTTGTGTGTAGGTTAAGGTAGTACCTTCTGCGTGGGTGTCTCTAGTTGAATTAAACCAGCAATAGTTTATGGCCCTCCCACCTGTCCTTTGTCTCCCAGAATGCAAAAGGAAATCTTTAACTACCAATAGGGTGTTCTTTAGGTGGTCTCTAATCTGAGTCTCCATTTCTATGTTCCCCTGTTGCTCATGTCTGACTAGCTAATTAACAAATTGACTATTATATTCTGTGTCCTGTGAGTTCTGCAATAGTAGTCTTAGGACATACTTTCAAACAGTAGCATTTTTCAGAATGAAGATCACATATATTAAGAATTTTCACATTTCCATATAAAATTTTTTGATGAAAAATAGAGCTCTAGCATAATATAGTTATTTTAGTTTGACAACAAAGTTTTATGATCGGTGAAAAAATAAATTAGTATTTTAACTAGTAATTATTTTTAATATAGTATTAAATAAATTTTAATGTTAATCTGAACTTGAATTTAGATTTTTTGCAATTTTTTTTAGATAAACTGTCTAGTATAATTTGTACAGAATTATTGTAGTTCTCTTTGTTTTAAAGGCTATCGAGATAAAATTACTTATCTGCAAATAGTTTCCTTAATTTGATATATTTATTTTTCTTTCTATAACTTCTACCAATCACTAAAAGTTGATATTTCCCCTGTTTTTTATATTCCTCACTGATACTCATAGCTTTTCTTTTTTCTAGAGGTGAAATTATTTTTTGAGTGTAAGCTTTCTCATGCATTCAGACATTTCTAGAGAAAGAAACACAGTACTTCTACTTAAAAAAAATGATTGCAAAAATTTGGTTCAAAAACCATCATGAAAGAGGAAAAATTATTCTAAATCAGAATTGAGTTAGTCATTCAGAGCTTCCTTGCCCTGATCCCCCATAGATTTATGCTTGAGTCTTTAATACCTATAATTAACAACTGAGTAGAAGCTCAAACATCTCCTTGGTGTATTGAGAGAACAAAGCAGCCATGGTATGGGTGCCAGAAGCTTCTGTAGTGATAGAAGACATTGCCAGCTGCTTTGGCAGCAACATAAAATAATGCTTCAAGGCACACATTGCACCTTCCATATTAAGCATTGTAAGTCTTACAGTTTGGCAAGTACTCACAGAATGTCTAGTAGAAAGAATTAACAAAGTGTGTGAGGCATATGGGGCAGAAGTGGAGTTAGCATGCTAACTGGATTGCAGTAGATATTTTCCAATGAACATGGGTGATCCATTTCCTGAGAAGTCTTAGAATTCTCTGAGAGGTATTTGAGACCAGGCTAAAGTTACAAAATTAACATAACAATAAGGCTTGAGCCAGAAGAATATTTCTTTTTAATGTTATTGAACTTCGGCTTTCCGCTCTTAATTCTTGTATCTTTTCTCCTTTGATGCGATCAGAAACTGTGAAGTATTCCAGTCTCCTACTCAATAACTACAGTCACTAAATATTCTTTTTTCCAGTCTTAAGGACAAAATTTCCTAGACATCTTCAAGGAATTCTACTTTTCCCATGAATAATCTAGCTGCTAATTAGTGGTTTAAGCTTAATGGAAAAAACTCTAAGAAACGAATGTTGCCTTGAAGTTTCATTCTTTTTTAATAGCGCTTAATGCACATATACTATAGGTCTAGGCTCTTTAACACAAAAATTCTAATAACTAATATGCTATTTTTTTAAGTTTATTTTTCAAGAAAAGCAAAACTTTTAAAAGCAACCATTCAAAATATTTTTTAAAAAAAGAAACTCAAAAATTTTACTAATAGTTTCATGGAAATTAGAAAATTAAATTATTCCAGTTCATAATCTGAGTGACCTTCTGTTGAGAACTTGTGTCTAATATACGAGCAAAGTCAAGTTATGGGTGCAAGTGTAGAATAACCTAATGCAGATCCTAAGCCAACACATCGTGCTTACTTATTTGTTTTCATAATTATGGACTGTGTTTTCCATTTAAACCAATATGCACATATTGGATATGTTTGCTAAATATTTAAGAAACTTTAACACATATTTTAATAATTTCAATGTTTTTTTATATCAAACTTTTCAGATTGGCCATTTAAGTAGGAAAATAGAACCTATATAAACATACTTGAAATATTTTCACTAAAGAATCGGTTATCCAACTATTTTACAACATATGCATCTGAAAGACAACTTTAACATCAGTTTTCAACTCCCCAGATATAAAGGAAGATAATAAAATGGCTAGAATTTTAAAGTTTCTTTTTTCATGTTTTAAATTTACTTAAATACAAATTATGAAGAAATTAAATAGAACATTTATTTCAAACACTAGGCTCCTTTTAAGAATACAAGTGAGATAAGGATTAACATATTTCCCAAAGCAACAAATGAACAATACTTCAGCAATTATGAAAGAAAAAGATAATATGTCCACATAGATCTCAAAATAATTATTTCTGGTCTTTGTATTATATTTTGTTCATATTTAAGTTCTGAAATAAGAGTCTTTTTACACTAAAATCAAAAGGATAGTGAGATGTGTGGAATACACATGGCTGACAGATGCTTTGCTCTTTGTACATTCTGAATACTTTTTAATAAACATATTTTTTCACTCTCCCTTTTTTTAATCTTAAAAAATGTGTTTGGAATATATCTTAATTTTAAGCATCATTCCTATGGCACTTCGAGGCAAATGTTCCTGTTTTTTCCACTGTCTTTAGTAGAATTAGTCTTTTGTCAATGGTTCTTACTCGATTTCTGAGATTTATCACTCCCTTCATGATTGGTAGGGTGACGCAGCATAGCCCAGAGGTTTCTACTCTCCCTTAGTCTAACTCCACTTCAGATACCTCCTATCTCAGCACTGATTGCTGAACAAAAGCTTTTATTAATATTTATGTCTTATCCAAAGAGACACCTTGTTTTGGGGAGTGAAGTGTTGCACTGAATAATCACAATCCATCTGGGTAATAATTCATATTTCTTAATCTGAAGTTTGAGTAAAGTCTTGAAGTTTGCCTAGTGGATACAATGTTAATCTGAAGGATTATATTGACTTTAAATTCCCTATCAACTCCTATGTAAAATTGTAGCTATTCCTCTCAAGAAATCCTATCTAAACAGCTGAAATGTAATTACATATGATTTACTAGTTTTCATTTGAGGATACTATTAAAGGGATCTGTTTTGTTTATAATTCAAGAATTTACAAGTATACTGCATGCTGCATTTTTTTCTAATAGTAAATTATTGATGTTTTTATCTCTTAATTATTCCAGTAAATTTTATAATTTTCAAAAATAAACCAATATTTTGCTAGTCTTTGAACATTCTAACCAATTAGTAACAGTGGTATTGTAGATGAAAGATGCTTAATTAAAAGTCAAGGTATCTGTGTTCTAATCCTTTCTGTTGCAGAAATTAACAATTTGTCCTTGGATAGGTTTTTTCACTTCCTGGGATTTTGTTTTTCTCATCTATAAATTGAACTTTAAGTTTGGCTATTATCTATTGTTTCTTCTCATCTAGAAAAATATTTTTTTCTATGACAAATAGATAACCAGAGCAACCAATTTGCTAATAGAAGTTGTCTTTTCTCTCAATGCTGCATGCAACCCTACACACATACCCATGTATCTATGTGAACGGTATAAATATTGACCTAGGTCATCAATTAAATTATTATGAATACATATGTAATAATTTATACATATGTGAATATAAACATAAGAGCTTAGAATTTTATAAATGATCTTGTAGTCATTTCTCCTACTATATTTTGGACATTCTATCTTAATCTGTTCTCCATCCAGATATTCCATCCACACTGACCTCCTGGTTATTAGTCCATCACACTGAGCCTGCTTTAGCCCCAGGAATTTTGAAGTTGAATTTTCTACTTCTTGAAATGTTCTTTTCCCAGATATTCATATTCTTTGTTTTCCCCCTTTTTTTAAATCTCTGTTCTAATCTCACTTTATACAAAAAGGCGCTCTTATTCATTTTACCTAAAAAATGTATTCATCTCCTTTATATGTGTATATTAATACATATATAAAGAGAAGAAAAATAAGTTAAGTGACTTGCAAAATGTTATTTGAATATCTCAAGGTAATATACATAAAATTGACAAGTGACTGCTGCTTCTGTGTATTAACTGCATAGTTGTGACAACTAAGCATATTGTCTTTTGGTGGAAGGAGCATTTATATGAAATTTTATTACCGTGATGGTTTTAATTCTACAAATGCACTACTTTAAAAATTTTTTTTCATCTGCTAAATTATGAAGTGATAGAAAATATTTAGGTAGCAGCTGCATAGGAGAGTTAAAATAAAACACTAGGGAAAGCTTGGAATGACAGGAATCTCTTGGAATTTTTAGAGATCAGAAATTTGTAGCTCTTCAGGAGAAGAAAACTAGTCCTGGTGTCAAGAGCTCACTATGAACTCTCTAAGGTGAATGAAGGTTAGCATCTGTGGCACCTAGACTCTTACCTGTAAGAAATTTATTTCAATTATTAATTTAAAACACACACACACACACACACACACACACACACACACACACACAACAGTATAAAGGGCTATAATGTTAACATCAAGAGAAAAAAAAGAAAAGATTATTAAAAGAAGAAATATGACCTTTTGTCAAATGTTTTTTTCAATAAACTTTATTGTAAAAGTTGAAGACAATGTGTCTGTGTGGAAATAAATCACATCTCAACTGTGGCATCTCACATATCATGATGATGTATCCAGGTCATAGGCATTCTGAAAGCACATCGGTTGAAATCATGACATAAAAACAATCTCTCCCGAAAGTCAAGTAAGATTGCTTCTGTTTTTAAAGCAGTAACTTAAAAATTTAAAAAGTTTCCTTTTTTCTCATATTTTCTTTTGAAGAAACATAAAATAGCTATATATATATACATACACACACACACACATACACACACATATGTGTATATATATACACACACATACACACACACATATATATGTATATGTGTGTGTGTGTGTATATATATGTATATATATATATACATATATATATATATAAAGTACATATACATTAAACACAGAACAAATATTCTTAATTTAAAGCTGAATAAGATTTTAATGAATATCTGAGAAATGGGAAAAAAATTCGAGTAACAAATCACATTTACCCAAATATTCTTAATCAAAAGAAAGAACAAAAATAAATTATAAGTATAATCAGAAGGTGTATTTTTTACATATTTATGTGTTTATGTATATTTATGTGTATGTATACTTAATCTAAATCTAAACCTTAATCTAAAACTAATTAAATATACACAGAAACAAAATATGTTTTTTTGATTAATGTCTTTGACATATGAGCAAGAAATCTGAGAGTTAAAGGGTACTTTTGAGCTCATCCTTTATAATCTTCCTTCTAATGTAGTCAACCTTTATATATATATATATGAGTGTGTGTGTGTACACATATATATTCAGAGTTTAAACACTTCTCTTTACCATCTTCCCCTATTTAACCTAGTCTAAACTGTGATCATCTCTCAATGAGATTCTTACAATAGTTTAATATATAACATTTCTAGTATTAATTTTAGCCCATGGAGGAAACACACTCCTCACGGAGAAATACTTTTAAATTGTCAGTTCATATGATCACTCTTCTCAGCTTTTCTAGTGGCCACTTGTTTCACTCACACTAGTACTCATGAGCTTATAATTTTATAAATGGTCTTACAATCATCCTTTCTACTATGTTTTAAACCTCATATTTTATTACTCTTATCCTCTTTCAGATACTTCAGCCACTCTGGCTTCCTGGTTATTATTTTATCACACAGGAGCTGCTTTCGCCCTAAGAATTCAGAACCTCAATTTCCAACTTACTTAAATATTCTTTCCTCACATATTTATATTTCTTTTTTTCTCTTTTCTTTTATATCTCTGTTTTAATCTCGACTCTGAAAAGCAATTCTTATTCATCCATGTGAAAAGATATCCATTTCTCTCTGACTCTATCCTTATACCTTATTCTTATGTCTTAATTTTCTTTGTAACACCAGTCATCCCCAATTATTATTATATATTTTTAACTTATTTGTTTAACAACAAGGGAAATGCTGTATCAGTTGGTAGCCACTGATGACAGACTGGATATTTAGCAACCTTAGTGCTGAGATAAACTTTGGTTAGAAGAAGGCTAAGTTGTTGAAACAATGCATAACTTTATCCCATTTATTTATTTATTTATTTATTTATTTATTTATTTATTTTCTTTCTTTTAAAGTCGATTCACTTTTAAAGGGCTCATAACACAAGTGATGAGAAAGATGAAAAGTATGAGAAGTAAAGACCCTTTCTTATAGTAAAGATTCTCTAGTCCACCTGGATAGTAAGCTATTCTTGTGCAGTGAATGATCTGTGGTAGTTATTGACATGAGACACAAAAATACACATGTCTTATGTCCACTTGTGTAGGTCCATTCATATTTCTCTTCTCTGATTCCATTTTATTAGATTTTTCAAAGCCCCTGGCCAACCAGCAAGTCACTTCTCACTGCAAAGCATTCATGTATATTTTAGCGCTCAAGTTAAGTCTCCTTCTATATAAAACAGTCAGCTATACCATTGATAACTCAGAATATTCCTGAGTAGTGTTTTAGAGCAACAACAATTTATTTTTGACCCTTTAGTAAGCTGATATATCCTCATCTACTGTAGATCATTGAGACAAAGATCTTTTTAAAACACAGCATGAAGAATTCTTGGCTTTCATAGCATTTCCTGAGTTGATACTTGATTGAAATAAACTTATGATTTCTCTTTTTTGTGACTTCTAAAAGAAGTTAACAAAATAGTTAATAGTTGAAGCATTGCATAAAGTTATTAAAGCAGTTAACTAAGCAAGACATTTCCAAAATTGTTCAAGTGAATAATCTAAGGGTGTTCCGCTTGTACTTTATTTATCTCAATCCATTATAGATAAATATCTTAATGATTGTGCCAGGGGTTATCATAATCTTACTCCTCACCTGTAGTTATGGTCTTTTTACTGTCTAATCAGTAAGTGAAAAATTTCTAGAATCCTGAGGATCTGCTTGCTAGAGTTATTGCTATTAATAATACCTTATTTTGTGTTCCTCTGAATGCACAGCTTGAGACAAGGTCTTATGTGAAATTAATTCAGTATATTTTCCAAGAGAACAGGAGATGCAATGAGATGAGGAAGTAGAAAAAGCCCATTTAAGAAAGAGTTATTCAAGTCATCACCATGAGATACTTATTTCAACTGAGGCCTTTCTGAAAAGCATGCAGAATGTCTCCAAATGCTATTTGCCTTTTCATTAGCTCTTATTTTTTACTTACTGAAAATTAGCCCTAAATGATAACTTCTTCATGTTTCTAAGGCACTCCAGTTGCTATAAGAGTCCACTAAATAGGAGTCCCAGGGCAGAAATAAGATGGTGGCAGGCTCATTAAGTGAGACTCTGTCAGCTTAAAGTGAATCTTGCCTGAGAAGGCTGCATGGTACCACTTACCCAAGCCTAGAATGGAGTCAGAGATAGGGCCTAATTGATGTGACTGAAGCAACTGGTATTGCTGCTATCCTGGGCTTCATAAATCAAGTATTAAACAATTTGGTCAAATTCTTTGTGTTAATGAATTAGGCAGTTTTCAGAATTCACTTCCACCCTTTAAAAAATATATATCTAGACAACATATTCTGTCTCCAAACATTTTATAACTCAGTGATTTTACATGATTGTAATCAAATGTTAACAGATTGTAGGAAAAAAAGGTAGAAGATTTAAGTCACAATCTTCAAATTAAAGAAAAGAAAAACTTTCCGGATGTTATATAGCAATTTCCAGATCTTCAATTCCAAAGGTAGACTTTCCCAAAAGTAACTGGACTAAAAGTATATCCATGAGCCATTTATTTCACCTTTTCTTTCACAGGTATCTTTCTCCTCTTTTGCAGACAAAAGGCATGTTTCTTACTGGCATCTTACTGTGGCATGTTGTCCCAGGTATGGCACTTTACAGGAGAATAAATAAAGGTGCAGTTAGGAATGTACTGCTCTTGAGCCGAGACCCATAGAAGTAAAGCAACAGAGATTTATTAGGACATTCTGAGGAGGTTAATATATATATTTTTCCTGTTTAAACTTAGAATTTATAAGGAGGATATTTTCATAAGATACTTATGAACTTATTTATTAAAAATGTCATCACATACAGTGCATTGGGATATAAGTTTTGAAGCTATTCAAACTTATGTTAACTTTTATATTTCAATTTAATGTGTGAAAAATAGGTAATTATAAAAATAAAGAATTAGAATAAACGTTTTAAGTACAATTAAAATTAGAAGATAATTACTGATTATTATATTTGTATTTAATAGAATATTATCAATTAATACCTTAGTGATACTAGAAAAGATACTCACTTCCCAAGTTACCTAGCATAAGTAGGTTAAAATGAAATGTACTGTAGTATTCGGGATTTAAAAACACAGGGAGCTGATGTTGAAGTCATCACCATGCCGTAACTTAGGAAAAAGGACATGGATCAAAATAAACAATTAAATTGGTTAATTGTTTATACATACTTCTGATAAATTTCTATACGCAAGTTAGTATTATCATTATATGGTTTTATCAATATGTATGTAAAGGTCATTGAAATAGTCACTTCAAAAAAGATAACAGTCCTCGGTATCTCAAAAATTTTAGAGGAAATGGTATATATTTATATCAATAAATTACATTAAGAATAACTTCCAATAACATAGATCTTATTATGTGCTAAGTTATGTGCTAAGCACTTTGCATACATTATTTTATTAGTCCCACAATAACCTAACGAGATTGGTTGCATTAGAATTATTTTGCACATGTAGAAAATGAGGGTATTATATTAAATAATTTCTCCATGTTTTATAATAAATGAGAGCAGTAGAATTTGAATGCTGCCCTGATTGATTACAATGCTCGTGTTCTTAACAGCTATATTTTACAGTGTTTGTTCCACTGTCTTTTACCTTTTACTTGATGTTCATTCATAAAATGACTACTACTACCACAATACTTATCTTTTGGAAAGGATTTTTCTTCTTTAAAACTTTGCCCCGAGAAAGAACAAAAGTATCTAATTTTGTTTCTTCTAAGCACTACTGAGTCTGACTAGAATTTTCAAAACAAAGTTTGTAAATAGAAAATGAGAAGAAACATATACATACACATACACAATTGTGAGAAGTATAAATCTACCAATCCTATATTGTACAGATATTCAGGTGTTTGGACTGACTAGAAACCTTCCTCAGCTTCTATATTCTACCTAAGTAGATAGCTGCACTCTGGCTCCAGAGAGAAAATACATTGTGTAAGATAAATGAATAAATTCCTTTTCTTCCAGGCTATGCTTTAGATATACCTATTTACTTCTTGTTACCTGGAAACAATCTCGTAAAGCTTCTCTCAGAGCCTATAGCTACACTAAAGAGTCTAGAGTCCTAATCACTCTCCTGAAAATGCCCTTAAGTTCTTTCTTGTTCAAGGAGCCTAAGGAGTCTATAGCTATATACTTAAGTGAGACCTCACCCATTCGCGTTGGGTGAAGTGGGGAGGTGAAAAGGATTTCAGGGATTTATGTGACTAAATATATGAGTAACTTAATAATAAACAAAATTAAAATTAAAATTTTTATAAACGTGTTATCTGTATAAAAGAAAACAACTGGAGGAAATTATGTATACAGAGTAGCATTTTAATTATGCATGAACTAGAAGGAGAAGGTGGCTGGAAACCAAAAGCAGATCATAAATATTGCATTCTCTTAGTATTGGTAACTAAGGAAAGACTTAATATGCTACTGAAACTGAAATTGTGGCAACTGTCTATATACTTATTTTGCTATTATTCTCTAAAGCTTGCAGTTTCTGGCTGGACTTTTTACACTTTAGGATTTGATATGGGTTTTTTTTTTTCTCACTTATTTAGTCTCATTACATGTTTTAGTTTGCTTTGTGTGTGTAAGTGTGTATGTGTTATGTAGAGGGATTAGAGATACAGGGAGGAGCAAACGATATTGGCCGGAGCCCAGGAGTCAGGTGTTCTGCAATGTGCTTACTAGGTCTGAGGTATCTATTTTATTACCTGCCCCTTCTTATCTCTCTGCTCTCATTCCTTGTCACCTTTCCTCTCCATCTGTTATAATTAAAGATACTACCTCTTATGATTAAAAGTGTCTGATAAAATATGTTATATGCTTAAGGATCTCATGATCCAGTGTTGTAGACAGTTAAGTAAACCAATAATCAAATTACAACATGTGTGAAAAATGCTATGGAAGCAATGTTTATAGAATTTCAGAGTATGTTGGACAATTGGCACCTAATGCTACTTAGGAAATGGGACAAATGGGAAAATGTTCCATCAGGAAAGTAACATTTAAACTGAATTCCAAAAGAGTCAGACACCTGGAGAAAGTGGAAGCTGGGTAAAGCTTTATAGGCAGAGCAAGCAGCATCTGCAAAGACATGAGAGTAGTTATAAACTGGCAGATTCAGAGTACTGACTCAATAATTAAAAAAATAATAAAAAAATATTTCTCAAGTTGCGATAAATACAGTTTGCTTACTGTTAAAAAATGCTCTTTGATCTCTACTCAATTGTTCATACAGATTGTTTTTAATGTTTGCCTAACATTAATTTGGATGGTGAAATTACAGCAAATCTTTTTAAAATTTTAGCATCCAAGACCAAGGGGAATTTCTAGTATACTTTACACATGAAAGTAGAAATATCTGAGCCTTTGTCATTTGCTCTCCAGGATATCTGGGACACATCTATGCATTCATTGTTGCCACATACAAGGCTTGGTATTAACAAAACTTTGTTATTTTGATGGGTCTGTACTATTCCATTTTATTTCTGCTTAATAATCTCTGATAATACTGTACTGTTGATTTAAGCCAGACTTGTTTTGTTTTGTGTTTCTTATTATCTGGAGAATGTTAAGTCAACTAAATAGGTTTCAACTCATTTTGAACTATGTTGAGCCACAGAAGTGGCTCAAAAATTCTGTGTTGGAAAGCATCTTATTTTGGTGGAAAAGAAGTCTTTGGTCAACTAGCAGTGACTGCCATAGTTGGAAGACTAGAATTGCAAGTGTTTTTTGTATCCCATATTTAGCATTCATGATTTAAATGAAAGGGTAAAATTTATCATTTTACTTTGTACTTCTATTTTAATGCCTCTATTCTTCTAACCTCTTGTCATCCCCATGACAGGTATATATTCTATATCTAATACTATTGTAAGCTGAATGTCACAAAATGTTTAAAATATCAAAATTAAAAATGGCATACCACAACCCAGAGAGTGCTTCTCTTTTAATGAAGTAATTATAGAATGACATTATATATTGTCTGAATAAAGGGGTTTAAAAATATCTACATTGGTGGATGGCACAGTGAACCTTTTATGATGCTTTCTAGTCATCCGGTAGCACCCACCAGTTTCCTAATAAGGCTGCTGTCTCCTTGGACTTAATTTAGGATTCAGAGCTGTTTGATTTCTGGTTTGGTTACTTGTAATTCCCTTAATTCCATTTTACTCACCTAGATTCTAGCTCTAATAAGTCTTTTCCAGTTTTTATTACTTAATTGACTATTTCTATTAATGCTATATAGTAAATAGCTCAGTTCCTGAGCCAACATGGATGCTTAATCAATATTTGTTATTAAACCAGTGAGAGTTAATATTACCAGGTACATAGAAGAGTTCAAATTACTATGTAAATCTGATTACCCAGACAGAATTGTACCACTTAATATCTTTAATTAGTGTTTATCATAATACATCAAATATATTTCTTCTCAGCAATTACTGATAGATAAAAATGGCTCTAATCCAGAATGCAATCTGTTTTTATAGTTTCTGTGGACATAACTTGTTTTGGCATCAAAGTAAGTGTCAAAAGCAGTCTTAGATAATAAGTGCATAATACCATTATGTTAGTTATTCACCTTTCATGTGTTCTTTATTTCATTTTTAAATAAAATTTCAACTAAGAAGAATGACTGAAAAAAAGTATTTATTTTGAAGATAATTGGATAACCTAAAATCTTTTCAAATATCAACTTTTGTTCATGAAAACTACAAAAATACTCTAGCCAAGTAAAAGACCGCTATGTTGTCAATTAAATAAAATAAAAGAGGAAATAAAGCAGAATATATCTAATGTAGATGTGAAAGAACTAATAATAAATAAAAGATGGAATCAAAATCACAGATATAAACTCAGATTCTAACTTACTTTTAAATTTATTCTGAAATTTATATTTGTTGCTTTAGGATTGATTTCTCTTTCTCCTAAAAGCAGATGAAAAAGAAAAGGGTTACCTTCTCTATTTTGATAATATTATAAGTTGAAATTGTATTGTATTATTATTAAGTATGGTAGATATTCAGAATAAATATTGCCTAGCTTCATGCAAATGGAGACATTTTATTTCTATTGAATATTGTTGTTTAAGAAACAAAACAACCTTTTTTTTCAGCTAAAAGTTTTTTTCTTAAGCACATTTTTGTATTAACTTTTGATTGGCCCCTCAGAACCTTTCTCAAGTTTGCATTATTACAGTTGCAAATTTGTGAAAATCTCATTTCAAAACAACCAAGAATATATTAGTTTTATAATCTAGTAATAGAATGTCTAGTTTTACATGCTCAATTTTAATGAAAATATGTCAAAAATAAAAAGCCTTTCAAACTGTCACCTTGCATGTCAAACACATGCAGTTACTGTTTGTGTATTAAAATCCCTGCTGGTCTGACAGCATGCCTATGCAATCTTTTTTTTTTTTTTAAATTAGAGTACCCACGTTTCTTCTCTTGTAGTCTTTCTGTATCACAGAGGGAACAATCTCAGTTACTATAAGCTCTAACCACTTCTGGACATGACTAGATCTTTTAAATTATCCAATTATAAGCAAGCTGTTTTCATAGATATTTTCTTACTCATTTTCAGATGTGATTGTGTGTTCCATAATGAGGTAATAGGAAGGGCATTATCATCTATGTCTAGTGTAATCCTGGAACAGTGAGGCAATAAGTGGAAGCATCTGCTGCTTTCCTAATTGTGACTAGAGTAGAAAAAAATTAGGGGAAGAATAGTGAGAGAGAGCTTTTAAGGTCCCATTTCCCAAGTCAGGCATGAAGCATCTGGGCTGAGATCATTTTGCAGGCAATTTGTAATTTCTAACAACAATATATATATATATATATATAATTTTATATATAATTTTATATATAATCTTCTATATTCTATCTTCTATATTCTTACCTATGTCCATAATGTCTATAATAATATCTGTTTCTATAATAATATTATATATAATGTACATTATATATATTAACCTTAAGAAGAAATTGATGTATATGCTTGTTTAGGGCTTAAACAAATAAGCATCAGTCAGTATGTTTGTGGAAGGTGTTTCAAGTGTCCATTATCTAAAGATAATAACATGTTTCTCAGTGACAATATTATTGGTGACTCCTTAAATTCTCAAGGAAAAAGATGATTGAAATTGTAAAATTATTATATTGATGTATGGTGAAAATTAAATCCATTACAGAAAAATGAGTAAATATTCTTTGGTTGGAAAGCACATAAATCAATTCAGACTTGCTTAAGCCCAAAGAAGGTTTTTTGTTTGTTTGTTTGTTTTTATTGAATGAAGCAAGTTGATATTTTAAACTACAACAATCTGAAAAAGATATCAACAGATTGGATTCATGTGTTCTTTTCCTTTAAGAGAGCTATTGATGAACTCTAGAAGCTAGATTTGCATCTTATGAATGTCTTAATTTTTTAGAAAATGAATACAGTGTTAAAAGAGTACAGAAAGTTGTTGAAATATACTATGAGAAATTAGATGAATTAAATTCCCCATTTATTATGTGTAAATTAGTAAGCCAAAGAAAAGAGTGGTCTGAAAACACACACCCAAAATATTCTGCAGAAGAACAAATGTAAAAGATGAGAGAGAAGGTGAACATAAGCTAGCCTAACAGTCTAGAAAGTCTAGAGATAGAAAGGAGCTCCGAGGGAGGAATGAATCACCTTTCTCACTTGCAGCATGTTCAATATGACATACCAACGTTTCTGGTATCAGAGACAAGTTCTCCTATGAGAATCTAATGCCTGTAGATCTGAGGTGGAGCTGAGGCGGTGATGCTAGCTCTGGGGAGCAGCTGCAAATATAGATGAAGTTTCACTTGCTCATTGCATACCTCCTGCTGTATGGCCAGTTTTCTAACAAGCCAGAGACTGATACTGGTCCACAGCCTAGGTGTTGGGGATTTTTGCAGTAACAGATTTATTAACAGAACACAACCACCCTAGACCCCATCCAGGCTGTCATCATAGAAAATAATTTATCTCTTGGGGCCAAAGTTTATAAAAGAATCTCAGCTGAACAGAATTGCATACTAAGAAATCAAAATTTTTGAAGTTTATTTTCTTATATAAATGAAATGGCTTTGCTTATTTTTGGTTTATATATTTTTCAGGTTTGGCCATTGCAAACAGTATACCAGGTAAATAACAACAACAAAAATACTAAGTAATTTTAAATTGTATACATTATATTATGTGACCAAAACTAAGGCATTTTCTAGAAGAATGTAACTATATCAAGTCCCTTTATTATCATAAAAATTACTAATAAAGGCAAATAATTAATATTAGTATTAAAATGTATTTATTGAGTTTATAATAGTTATATATTTTATTTGTAATTTTTATTTCAGCACATAATAAAAGCATTAGTTAATGGTTTTGAGTAAATGCATGCAGCAGATACTAAACAGTAAATTCAATCATCTTATTCAGGCTTCATGACAATTTGAGGTCAAGATTATTAACAACCAATTTTTCTCTATGTTTTACAGATAGAAAAATTAAAGATAAGAGAGTAACTCACTTGTCCAAGAACTATGGACATCCGTGTCTATGCCCACCTATGTATATTCTACTTTCTTTTTATTATAAACCCTAATTTTTCTTGATAGAATATGCTCTTCTGCTTAGTTTATGTACGTTATGAACTGTTTATATGACTCAGGACACAAAAATCAACTCATAATTGATCACATATCTAAATAAAAGTGGTGAAACTATAAAATTCTTGAAAGAAAAACAGGGGAAAATATTTTTAACTTTAGATTAAGCAATTGTTTCTTAGATATAATATCAAAAGCATAAGCAACTGCAATGCTGTAGTGCCCCTTATCTGTGGAGGATAGATTTCAAGATCTCCATTGGATGCCTGAAACCAAGGATAGTACTGAGCCCTAGAAATACAATGTTTTTTTTTTCTTATTTACATAGCTATGATAAACTTTAATTTATAAATTAAGCACAATAAGAGATTAATAGGATTGATAATAAATTAGAAATTATATAGCCATATACTGTAGTAATAGTTTTGTGAATGGGTAAATTAAGTAAAATAAGCATTACTTAATTACAAGCATTGCAATGCCACAACAGTCAATCTCATAACCCAGATTGCTACTAAGTGACTAAGAGTCAGGTAACATACAGAATGAATACAGTGGAGAAAGGGATGACTCATATCCTGAGCAGAATGGATTTAGATGGTGTGAGATTTCATCATGATACTCAGAATGGCATACAATTTAATATTTATAAGCTGTTTATTTCTGGAATTTTTTATCTAATATTTTTGGACCATGGTTGACTATAGGCAGCAATTCGTGGAAAGCAAAACCAAAGATATCTTTCTCTGGTTATGGAATACTGGTCTCATGGAATAAGTTGGGAAGTATTACTTTCTATTCAATTGTTTTGAAAAATTTCTGAAGGATTACTATTAATTCTTCTTTAAATATTTGACAGAATTCATTAGTGAAGCCATCTGGACTTGTGCTTTTCTTTGTGGGTATTTGTTTAAAGAATAATTCAATCTCTTTGCTTATTAAATATCTTTCAATGGTTTATTACTTCTTGTGTTTGTCTTAGTAGTTTGTGTTTTTCTAAAAAATTGAAATGTTATTTAATGTGTTACGTTATATTATATGTTTATATTTGTTCATAGTTATTTAATTTATTATTGTTTTAAAATCCTTTTCATTTTTGTAAAGTCAATAGTTGTATCCTCTATTTCAGAGGTTCCCAACCCCTGGGCCATGGACCGGTACCCATTTGTGGCCTGTTAGGAACTGGGCCACACAGTAAAAGGTGTGTGGCAGGCAAGCGAGCAAAGCTTCATCTGTATTTGCAGCCTCTCCCCTGTGCTAGCTAGCATCACCGCCTTAGCTCTACCTTGGATCATCAGGCACGAGAGTCTCCGGCAGCACTGGTCTCCGGTGCCAAACAATTTAGGACCACTTGATTGGTCATATTGATAACTTGAGTTTTATCTCTTCTTTTTCTTGGTCAGTCTAAAGTTTATCTATTCTATTGATCTTTTCAGAGCATTTTTTTTTACTGTATTTATGTTTTAATCTTTATTAATTTCTTTTTTTATGCTTGTTTTGGTTTAATTTGCTCTTATTTTACCAGTGTCTTAAGGTGAAAGTTAGATTGATGATTTAAAATCTTCTTTCTTAATATTGACATTTACAATTATAAATTTTACTTTGAGCATGGCCCTAGTTTTTTCTCATGTTTGAGGATTTGTATTTTTATTATATTCATCTGAAGGCATTTTACAATTTATTTTGTGATATCTATTTGATCCATTAGCTCTTGAGAAACCAGTTTGCTTTTCATATATTTAAGAATATTCTGAATTACCTTCTGTTATTAATTTCTAATTTAATTACATTGTGGTCAAAATTTTCAATACTTAATTTCTTTAAATATATTTAGTCATGCTTTATATACTAGTATATGGTCTGTCCTGAAAAATGTCCATGAGCACCTGAGAAGAATATGTATTATTGGGTGAAGTATTTCATATGTACCTGTTAAGTCTATTTGTTTTTTAGTGTGGTTCAGATGTTCCATTTCATTGTTTATCTTCTTCCTTTATGTTCTATTTATTATTTAAAGTGTGGCATTTATATCTCAAATTATTATTGTTGAACTCATTATTCTTTTTCATTATGTCAATTTTATTTAAAGAAATTTCTCATATTTCAGAGAACCTCATTATTTGATAAAGCTCATAATAAAAATATATTCATTTTAATATAAATATATATTATATATTTACTATTTTCTTAAGTCTAATCAAGACAACCAAGTTTCCCCCAGGAAGGAAGAAAACAAAATCTAGACCATCTATTTAGGAAATATAGGAGAGAGGAAACTATTAGGCTAAAAAAAAAAAAGTAACCAATTTTTTTTTTTTATGATACTCTTGCCAAAAACATTAGAAGACATAGAAGAGAAAATACTTGAATATTTTAAAACGTATTCAGGTAGAACAGAAAGTGACCTTATTGTAATTCTATAAAATAATTCCTGTTACTAATTTTGAACAGTTTTGAATAAATCTAAAAGAATTAATTCAGCAAAAAATGATTTTGGAAAAGCTTAATAATTGATTTTAAAGATAGTCTCTCTTAAGCATTCAAACCTTTTCTGATTATATCTTTCATCACCGTTTATAAAATGGGATAAAAATGAGAGCTCAAAATAAAATAATGAAGGTTTGAAAATATTGGCAATTATCTGCTCAATGTTTTGGTTTTGACAGTAGCTAAGAAAACTAGAGAACAAAGATAGAGGGTCACACAAAGAAAGAAAATTCATCATTGTAGAAAAAAAAATTAACTAGTCTTCAATCTCTTTTTTTTCTTTACTTAACAACATTGTTTTCAGTTATCTCCCTGATTATCAATAATATTAGGTACTAAAATTTTTTTTTATTATTATCTTATTTTCAAGAGGATTGAGCTATAGCTGATCAAAATATATGCTATTATAAGACAAACCTGTGAAAACATTTATTAAGAAATTGAAAAAATGAGAATATAGTCATCATTTTATGAACAAAAAGTTAAAAGACCATCACATATTTTGGAAAATATAAAACCATATTTTATCTTGTTTATCTCTTTTGTGCTGTTACTACAGACAGAAACCACCATATGAAGCATAAAGTTGCAATGCAAATGGAAACTAATTGTTCTAGGAACTTGATCATAGCTTATAACTACCACTTGATCTATTGTACCTGAGACAATTTTTTCCAAAGGTGCTTTAAAAAGTGGTTATCTACAAAGGTGAAAGAGGGGTGGAGTTTAAGACAAAAATGGTCTTAAAGATAAAACAAACATTGTCTTTTATATTTGAACACAAATATTTATCAAGATATTATGCCTTATTATGCCTTATTATATAAGGCATTTTAATTAGATCAGTGAGTTATATCTAAAATAGTTAAGATTGGTTTTTCCTCCAGAACAGAAAAACAGAAATAACCATAGGTTAATCAAAAACAATGTATTTACATAATCCTTTAGGACAAAAGTAAGTATCAAAATTATAAATGATTGCTGAAAAAGATCACAAAATGTTACTCTGGTGGATTGTTAAGATAATAGAAAATATAAGATCTGAGAAAACGGAATTATTGCAATAACAGTGATATGTGAGAAAATCATACAAAGCAGAAGCATGCAAGCAAAATAAAGATGATTTAAATGTAGTACATAAATAAAGTTTGAAATTATAGAAAGCAGAAATGCACTAGCAGGATAAAAGTGATTTGAGAGTATAAGTTGGTTTCGTCTCAACTAACATATAACAAGGCTAACTGTGATGTCAGGGGTAGATTGCTGATGGTAGGCTCGATGGATTTGCTTAGATCAGGAAAGGGTCCCATAACTAAGCCAGTTAAGCTAATCAGATTTGTACTGCAGCAGTTCAAAGGTTAAATTAGGGTAGCTTAGAAACCATGAAGAGATAAATATTTTACAGAAAAATACCATCAACTTTCAAAGATATATTGCATAGGTAACCAAAGATGTACATTACACACACACACACACACACACACACACGCGCGCGCGCGCGCGCGCGCGCACACACACACACACACACACACACACACACACACACACATTTCCGCCTCCCTACAGTGAAAGCTACATATCTAAATAAAGAAAAGGAGAAAAATGAAAGCACTAATATTAAAAATGTGTTTGGGCAATAGAATTAATCTTGATTATCAGCTCAATTAAAACAATCTTAAGAAAGGAACAGAATATATTTTAACAATTTGGAAAATGTAATGTGTTCAGCATGCCTGATTCTCAAATGTGACCATACCATTTCCTAGAGTTATAAACTCTCATTTTCTCATGGCTAAGATAGCATAAAAACAATAGTGCCTATTTAAAGGGGTTTTGTGAAAATTAAATAAAAATATTTAAGTAAAGTGTATTGATTCCTGTCCTGAACATAACAAGCACCCAGGAAAAGCTAGCTTATATAATTACAATTATCGATATTGCATGTAAAAATTAGAATTTATGTTTAGAATTTTCAGCTTCAGTATTTTTCAACACAAAAACAAAAGATAACTTAAGGTAGGAAGCATAGTTTGCTAAAGCAGTTTCAGTTGTATTTTTTAACCACATTTCATTGCATACTATTAATATACTCTTAAAAAAATAAGATGATTAGAGGATCTGTGGGTACAGTTCAAAGTAATACAGGCTTGCTATCTCATTTATTGTATTAATATCCTGTAGAATACATGTAATTAGACTTTGTCTAAATTAGGAAATTTAATACCTCATGTTGATAATTTTAGCATGTTGGTGTGTTTCAATGAAATGTTGAAGCTCTTAAATAAGGCCTTTTATTAACTTTGAATCTCTTTTAGCTTTTAAGTTTGTTAAATAAATAGTTCTTTTTAAAAGTGGAGATAAAGATCAATAACTAAAGGAAAAACTATTAGGCAATTATATTAGTAGTGCAAAGTTTTGGCAGTATAAAAGTTCATATGAGATTGCTTGCAGGGAGATGACTAAGGGGAAACAGGTATGAGAGTCACCTGGAAGATAAATAGATGACTATGATTTGGTGACAGTTTCAATATGGAGGAATCAGAAAGCCATAAGTCAAAATGCCTCAGAGGTGCGAAGTAGGGAAGACTAAACTCAAAGGAGTTATTAGTAGAAATGGAACCTCAAAGAAGTGATCCACTTTGGCCAGGCATAGTAAGATATTTATCAAATGATTTTAATTATCTAGTTCATATGGCTACTTTATTCTATTAGAAACAGTGATTTCGATTTCATTTATAATCATCCCTAGAGACAAAAGGCTTCATGTGGCATCAAATTTCCTTAGTTTTTAAAAAACTCTGGAGAAAATATTACGGGATATCATCATAAAACATATTAAAGGTCTTATGAACATCCTAGGCACATCACTGAATGTCTCAGGCCTTTGTAATCCCAGACTGTCATAGTTACAGTATGCATAGTTCTCAGTATGCATTTAAAATTTCAGTTTAGAAGAATCAGAAACACTTTCTCTTAACAATGATATAATTATCTATATAACCTCCCCAATGTGTACATGATGGTGTCCATTCCTTCATGTTTTGGCATCTCATCAATACTAGTCATAATTTTATAAACAATTTCACTAGTAGATGCATGAATTTAATCTACTACATCTTGCTCTGATGCACTCTCATGGACGTTGGAACTGGTATGAGTAAGTTTCTAAAAATGTTTTGTTAGTTTTACAAGGGGTATTTAATTGAAAATTAAATTCTTAGGCTTCTTTAAGATTAGAGGAAAGGCTACATAACAAGTCATTTAATTTTCCCCTCTACTAGTTTACTTTTTTATTTTTTAGAACAGAATAATCTTTTTGGGATTTCCTAAATCTTTTGTTTAAATACATTAGTGCATCCTCCTGAAGCCTAATATGGATCATATAGGTCTGTATGTTACCTCCTTTATGTAATAGGCCTGCTAATTGTAATCCTTATTATACTCAACTTAAAAAAAACAAGTTTGAGCCTAATGGCTATTATTATTTTAAATTATTTGTATTGCATTATTTCAAAAGTCAATTAGTACTCTTAATATGTAAAGTCAATTTGTTCTTTCTGAGATGTGTTTGTGTGTATGTGGAGAGAGAGACAGAGATTTTATTGACATATTACTTGTATGAGTACCTTGAGATATTACCTGAATGATCTCCTGTAGAAGATCAGACCAACCTAGCTTGAGGTCAAGTTCTGAAGCCTTGGATGGAGGAAAAAGGGAGTGTACTCCTAGGACCAAGCAAACTCTGTGTGATTAAGAGAGTGGGATATGACAGTAATCTGTACTTGAAAGAGTAAAGAGCATGAAGACATCTACATCAGTATAGTGAGGCAGCCTGGAGAACACAGCAGGCATTTCCTAGACACACTAGTATACTATTTAGTTTCTAAATCCTCTTTTCTTCATATACAGCAGAGATGGTGCAGACATTCCTGCTATTTAAGTCATATACGTGTATTGCTATAACTGTTTTAAAAATGTTGGAAAAGTATTTTCTTGAGTTTTATGAGCACCTACTACTCTCCCCTGCCTTTCTCCCAGGACTCTGCTTTAGCACTACACACAGTACACATTCTGATAGTTTGATTACATCATATTTTCCTTTACTTTCCCCAGTTTCATTAAGGTATAAGTGATAAATAAAAATTGTTTATATTTAATATATACAGTGTGATGATTTGATAACTTATTTCACTTTGGGAAATGGTTACAACACAATCAAATTAATTTCTACAGCAATCATCTCACATAGTTACTTTGTGTGCTTTTGTGTGTGCTTGTGTGTGTGTGTGTGTGTGTGTGTGTACAGTCCCATCATATTTTGAATATCATTCCTGAAAAGCTTTAAAAAAAGGGCTTGATTTGTAGACTATTGTTTTTATATTACATCTCATCCCCATTCAATGTCCACTTTCCACTTTAACTCACCATACCTTTTTATTAGTCTCTCTTTCTTGGTGCCAAATAACAGCGTCTCAGACTCTTGTCTTCATGTTCGACTATACTTGGTTCTCCTAACATTATTTGAAGACTTTACTCATCCCAAACTCTGTTTTTTTCTGTATCTGCTGCTAGTAAATTATGCAGGTAGTGTAACCTAAAATGAATGATAATGCTAGATATAAAAACAATAAAAATATTTAGAAAGAGCAGTGCAAGAATAAGGTATTGATGTGGCATTTCAAACTTATTGGAAATCTACCTACCTAATCTGAACATATCTCAAAAGAAAAAAGAACAAACTGATATGTAAATTAATACTTTGTTTGAAATATTTGGTTATCTATGTAATTCTGGTTTGACTCTGGGATAGAGGGCATTGAATGTTTCCCTGAGATATACCTTTATGACTCTCAGAGGTTCTAAATTGCTGAGTTAATATACCTCAGTCTGGCTCTAGATGACTCAGACTAATTACAAATCAAATTAATTTGGTAATTCTTCTATAAATAGAAGCATTTACCACAACATCCTGTTATCAACTTGTACTTCAGACTCTATAATTTGTGCCACTTCCAGAATGTTGCCAGTTTCAAGATTTTTTTTTTTTCATAAACTTGGTTCAATTTCTGGCTTAAATTGGGCAGGGAAAAATTATTAGGTAATGTTTCTTTAAACACAATTCTTACAGCCTCAGTTGTGTCTACAAAGTAGATCTCTTTTAATCTGTGTTCATTCCCGTAATATTGAAAGCTTTCATTGATCCTAATAATTATCTCTATATACTGGCTTAGAAGAAAGCCAAGAACATCAGATCAGATAGATGGGATGGCTATGGGAAGATACTTGTATTTTTCAGCTGAATGGGACTTTCTTTTACATGTTTTATTATTAAGGCATCTTCTCTCATCCATTAGGTACCAAATGCAAGAATCATATGATTGCATAAAATCTTTCTTGAAGAAAACTGAAGAGCCAAAAATAATGTGTTCCTCATTCTAATATAATCAAGGCCTTCTCTATTACTTTGTCACAGTCCCTTGTAAACTCTAGGACAGATGTTTTTAAAAGAGTTGTGGCAACGCTTCCACTGAGACTAAAGTCTTCAATTGCTAAATTCATGAACAACACAGCAGGTAATTGTATTAAGCAATTTTACTAAATAACAAATTAGGTTCCAGAAGCCAGGCTTATGAGAAAAACACTTCTCTCTAACTTTCTCTTCTTGTAACTCGCTAAAAAACAACCAAAAACCTATTTGACCTACTTTTTATAATATTATGTTTTGTCCTGGGTTAACCATCTGGTTTCCGACTTCATTAGATTGGAATTTTTAAATCCAGATTGCATACCATCTTTGATTGCTTTTACAGTCTTCCGTCAGTATTTATTTTGAATAAATTCATAAAAATGTCTCCATTTTTTTCTCAGTACTAAAAATTACCTTCATATTTTTTCTGCTTAGCTTCAGTAATAATATTTTCTTTAAATAATTAATGGTCAGTGAAAACTTTATACTAATTGATCTTTTTATTTGTGTGTGATATTCTATAAAAGTAAAATAATAAAATTTAGATTCACCTCTTTCTCTCAAACAACCAGCAATTATAACCCCAGCTGACATTTTTAAAACTACCTCATTGATTTTTATAATTTTTGAAAATTATATTTTATGCTAACTTACGTAAGCCCTTTCAATTTATTTTCCTTAGAAACTCTACAGTCCTCAATGCTGGTGTTTGTATCTAAAAGCACATCATTGGTTCTTTGGCTTCTGACAAATAGAAAATAGGACAAAAGTTGTCGGAAAAGTTGTATACACTAACTCATAAGTACCATGACTTTGTTGTTGTTGTTTGTTTTGATTCAAACTTGACTTAGAGAATTTCTGACATTTAATTTATCTACAAAAAAAAAAAAAAAAGCCTTTTGAGGAAGATGACTGCCGTTCTTAGCCACAGTCTTTATTTTTTCCAGAATTTTGTTCTTGATTTTATACAAATCTGTAAATAATTAATAAAAGCAAATTTAATAAGTGGATACATCATACATAATCTCTAGCTGTGAAATCTCATTGCTAATTATTATGGAAAACTACTACCACCATAGGCCAAGAGAACTTCTTTCTAGAGAAATACTCTTCATAGCTTGCTTTTTTTTTCCAACTATCACTCAATTTTTTTTTAATTTCTAAAATTCCCTTATTCTGATCACCTTCTCCTTAAGCATTTTAGACTCTGTAAAACTTTCCCCATCTTAGCTCACAGTGACAATATCTCATTTCATTATTCACCTCCTCAATAACATAATATTTAGTGGAAAATCTCTTTATCTGAAGATCAAGTGGCATTACAAATTATTCTAGATTCTTTATCAATGATTTCTTTCTATACAGTGTTACATTCAAAGAGATATAAGAAAAATACAGTAATGGTTATTTTATTGAGAAAATGCTTCTTAGTCAACACAGTGTTAAGGATTTAAAAAGAAAAATGGAAAAATGTTAGAGAGAAAGAGAAAAACACTAAAGTGTGTGTGTGTGTGTGTGTGTGTGTGAGAGAGAGAGAGAGAGAGAGAGAGAGAGAGAGAGAGAGAGAAAGAGAATTTATCAAAACAACTATGATATATTTCCATAATTCTAGAGTTACTGATTTTTGTTACCCTATATAAACCTAGTCAAAAGCTTTTAAAGCCATATTACAAAGGTGAAAGGAAACAAAAATTAAGATAGTATAAAAATGTTGAGAACTTTGTTGATTCATAAACTACTTCTCTGTATTTGTGTATGTGTGTGCTTGTGTAGGTATAAATCCATACACAGAAATACAGAGAGTGGGAAATAAATTATGGCATGCTAATACATTTTCTCAGCATCTGGGCTGATTCTCTCCTCCTTGTTCATAGCTCAAAGCTATCTTATACTTTCTATCCTACAATCTAGCAGCATGGTCTAATCAATCAGTATGCACTTAAAAATTAAATAGATAATAGTTAATTAAAATATTTATCTATTATAGAAAAACCTTTAGATATGGGGTAAAAATCTGACTAATGTTTCCATAATTGCAAGTCACTGGTCTTTTTTATCTAGATTTCAAATATAAGACAGTATAAATATTCATAAATGGAAGCCTAGGTCTCCTTGAGAAAAGATGTTACAATATTGACATTAGTGTGCATTATAATTACTTCTCCAATCCTTCCCCAAAGAGAAATATAGTCATTATCTAGGATATTTCTGTATGAGCAAAGAAAATGTAATTATTTTAGATATTACTAGACACTGTCTGTAACTTAAACTTAGTTTTCATGGACCCAAAATGATACTGGGGTCTACTAGTAAAAGTGGGGATTTCCATTAGACAAACATAGCATGTTGTCCCAGATTCAAAGGTCAGTAAATGTATTACTTTCACATTACATAGCTACTTGCTTATTCCTGAATGGAAGACAGGCATGATAATCAACAAGCAGGGCTTGTTATTTTGAGGGCTACTATGATAAGGACACTCAAAAGCCCTTAGAACTTTTTTTTCTTTTCTTTTCTTTTTTTTTTTTTTTACTAAGATTGCAAATCAGATAAATAGCATAGAAGTAGTAATCTCCATCACAAGTCCAATTTATTTGCTTTGGGGATTCTGAGGTAGGTAGACAAATCTTGAAGAGCTACTAAGAATTACCTAAATTTAATCAGAGTACAGTCAACTTTCTAGATGGTATATATTTTTACTTGAATACAACCTCACAATCTCTGGCAACTGAGACAAAGCAACTTCATGACCTACACATTTTTCTCCCAACCCAGGAATCTCAGCCGCAACACTATTAAAATTTTGGGCTAAATGATTCTTTTATTGTGTGGGGCTATTCTCTGCCTTTTGGGAAGTTAACAGCATTCTTGACCTCTAGCATTAGATGCCAGTAGCATCCCTCCCCATTTTAACAACAAAAAAAATATCTCCAGAACTTGTGAAATGTCCTCTTGTATGAAAAATTACCTCCATTGAGAGCCAAGACTCCATATTAATTTTTAAATACCTCCAGCAGTGTATTTTGCCTTATAAAAACCATGAGTAGTGGTTAATTTTATGTGTCAACTTGACTGGTCCAGGAAGTGTACTTTGACTCTTTTGGATCTTCGAGTGGCCCATTTCAGATCTCCAAATCTTGGGATGTTTCGGCCTCCACAATCATATGAGACAATTTGATGAGTACAAGCTCATGGAATTCAAAAGTATTACCATCTACCAACAAACTGTAAGTCACTTGTGAAAAACAATATAGTAGCCTATGGAAGACACAGTTGTTTCCAACTGGGAGAGAGCATACTTAAATATAATAGTTTATATATTATATACATGATTTATGCTTTCAACTAGTGACCATTATTGCTGTTTTATTAAAAAAAATGTAAAAAGGAGTGGCAATGGAATACATGATCTGGTAGTACAGTTAAACAATTATGGCTATGCTGATGGAAAAATTTTAAGAACAAAAGCTAATTTTTTTAGAAAAATGAAAAGCAGTACATAAAAGGAAATGTCATAGTAAACTGCTTGGTTCTTCAGTGTACGAGATTTTTAAAAATTGTGAAAAGTGTGAACATTGAGAGTTTATCGAAATAAGTAAATAAAATGAGAGGATGAGGGAAGACAGTGGGAAATAAAAAAAGCTAAATCCTCTATAAAGAAGCTAATATAATTATTCTAAAATTAATAAACCATGAAATAACAATGTAAACATATTATTTAAAAATGAATAGTGATATCGTCTTGAAAGCAGAACTGGAAAGTAGAAAGAGAAAGGTAGAAACTTTTATATTGTAATTGCTACTTGATTTAACTATGTGTTTGTTCCTTTGCTCAAAATATTATGAATTTTAATAGTCTGTGTACTACAGTTACCATGAGGAATTGGTCTTTTTCTTTCTCCTCTTTCAGTTGATGTTTACTGCTAATTGAGCTTATTGTAGACTCCTTATCTTTCAATACTACAAATTCACAACAGGCTAACCAGCTTGACATGTCGTTGGGTGCCAGAACTGGGCTGGGACTGAATACATGGAGAGGCTCTCAACTCCATTCTTGTTCACATGGATCTCAAAAAAGCCACATCTAAAATCACTAATTAATATTTATTAGAAAATTCTGGTCATCAAATACAGTTTGATATTCAAGAGTAATGAAATCATGCCATTTTCTCTACTGTCATTATTTGTCCTCTTGACTCAAGGGTCAATAAAACTACTTTGTTCCTTTCAAAATAGAAATTACAAATCAAAAGTACACACCTGAAAATTAGTGGCAGTGAACATATGTGAAGGTCAGGGTAGAGGGCACATTGAGTTCAAATAGTCTAAAAGTCCTATTATATATAATTGATTCTTTTTAACTATCTCTAGAAATTTATCAGTGCTGTGTGGTTTAGCTCAATCTTTCATTATTCTCACTGAGATCAGGTTATAACTGTAATATTGGCCTGAATGCCTCCTCTAAGTCTTCCATATTGCTTCCAGACAGATTTTTTGAAAAGACAAATGACATAATACATAATTCTTATTTGAAAACCTGTAATCTTTCATGTTGCTTTAATAATATTGTATAATTTATTAACCTGGAAAAATAAATCTGACTCATTTTATTCTTCTATCTACCTTATCTTTTACCATTTTTCTACTGACATCCAATACTACAGCTTGAATATTTTTTCTTTTGTAGTTAATATTCAGACAGAGGCATTTTGTTTAGGAGAACTTTTATTTAAACATTTAATGTTTAATATTCTTTTGCTTTTAAGTTTCTTGAGTTAGAACCTAGTTCCTATTTCATCAGTTTTCCAGAGTCAAAAGAAACTTGGATGCATAAGGTAAAAATTTTAAATACAAAACAACTTTGAAATATCCTTTGTTTTTAACTCTTCCTTATATCATAATATGTATAGTTGACTTTTCCCATGCCAGACTCCCCTTCACGACAGATCACATGCTGACAGCCACCCTGATATAGATCTTTGCAATTAAATATCTACAGATGTCTCTCTTTATGTTTAGTAACATCATCACTTCTCACCTTTATAATTGTATGGCCATAGATTATACTTGATTCTTTTTTATTTCCTGCTCTATGCCTATTACTCCAGCTTCATCTTTAATCTTACACTTTATTTTCTATCTATACTACATTGTTTTTGCATGTGTTGTTTCTCTGTTTAATATGCTCACTATTCTTTATATTTTACTTGGTCATCAATCGTTCACCCTTTGGCACCTCTCTCCTCCCTGATTGCTTGTGATTTAGTTGGGGACCTTGTCAATATGTTAAATCAGTGGATAATAATAGAAGAAGATATTGTAGCAATATCATATTATATTCTAATATTTGCTTTGCTTATTGAGAGCCCTGGTTCTCACTAGAATGTAAGCTCTTAGAGAACAAGACACTAAATGAATGTCTGAATTTAGCTAAAAAAATATGTGTATTAATTTATTCAGCAACCAGAAAATCCACATACATGCCTCTTTTGACTATTTCTAAAACTTCAGGGAGGTTTTCAGGAGTTTAAGGTATAAATTTGAGGTCTATTTTTAAGAAGATCATCCTCTAAGAGTCCTTTAAGCATACATATTTTTTTGTAAGTTCTGCAGAGAAAAGGATAGAAAATACGTAAAATCACATTAGTTTGTGTCCACTATATTAAGATTCAAAGACAAAGCTCATATGACATTCTGCTTTACACAAAGTTATATATTTGGTTACCTATTACCTCTTAACTTTTTCTTTTTAGATCTCTTGCATTAATACAATAACATGTTATTGCATACTTTAGACCTGGCTGTCTCCTAAATATCTAAAATATAATATTTTATTTACATCTTACAATGGCTCTGTGAAATAAGCACTATAAATAATTGTTTTACAGATGGGAAAACAAAGATTTTTTTTAAAAGTCACCTGATCCCAAATGATACAGCTAGAATATGGCCCATTCAGTTGACTCCAGAATAATTTGCTTAATTTTTAAGTTACACTTCCTTTTACCTGTTATTTGCAAATCAAAACAGCCTAATGCTGGACTCTTAAGCTTACAAATATTTCCAAAAGTACTATATCATAATTATCAACTATGATAGTCACTCAGAATAAATTATAAGTTTTATCAGAAGATACAGAATAGAGGAAGTTTGACAACAAGGCTTAGACCACTGTGTGAGTGCCCGGCTCACAGGCAAATGCCACTTCTACCCAGATGTGCTCTCTCCTTCCCAAGTTGAATTGGGCCAGCCCATGTCTCTAGGTTTGGTTCAAATAAATCAGCTTCTGGGGAAAGGTAGTTTGTCTTGGCATTTTCTGGGAAATCCTTTTACAAACTAGATCAGCAGACCATTTTCAGAATAAAGGAGTGAATGGATGAATGAGCAGCATTTTTATTTCTGGTCTACTTTAAATTTTATATTAACACATATAGCTTCACTCCCTATAACTTTTTCTGCTGTTCCCTAAAAATGAAATGCCACTTTGCCTAGAAGATCATCGCTGAGGTAAGAAAAAAATTAAAACTATTTCATGATTTTAGATAATAATTTTAAATGTTTTGCTGGAATAATTTTCAAAAGAACACATTTCTTCTCAATTATTTACTAGTAAATATGTCATTTTATTATTTTAGGAAAATTGTTATTAACTGATTAAGAAGTTTTATATTCCCAACTTACTTTTAAATAAAGCTACTACACTATTGAAATTGTTCCAGTTTCAAATTAGAATAAAACTATGACTATATAAATATCTGTTAATTTTAATAATCTGTTCTATCTCTTCACTTTGAATGTCCCTTTTTCTTTGTTTTACCTTACTTGACATCACTTTATCCCAGAAATTATGTTATTTAAGAATACACAGACTGATTTAATGGTTTTGAAATGTAGGAGTTTCATAGCAGGAGTAAAATAATGACTTAAAATTTATTATGATCAGCAGATTATAACAGGGAAAGAAATTACATACTTTAATATGCTGGGCTGACCACCACAAACTCACCTGACACTGAACACTGGAGCTCAATCTCATGGTCTAAACTCTGATTTTTTAGTCTTTGTCTAAAACATAAAGAAATGAGGGCTTTGGGGATTTTACAAAAAGAATTCCGTGGGAGCCATGACAGCAACGTTCACTGGCACATAATGGGAACACTCTTAGGGTTTAATTGAAATGCCCAAACCCACAGAAACATCAGCCAGGACTGTCCTAGATAAGCCCCCATCGGCAAGGGCCAATAAACATAAGGACCCCACCTTATAAGGTTCCTATAAACTAAACTCCTTAGAGGATGCTCGAGGCTGACCTGATAGTATCATTAATGAGTTCGGTAAGTGCTGAAAACTTTGACCTTTGATCCGCTGTAGCCTCTGGCTTGGGACTGACAAGCAGCTCTCTGCGCTACCAGTCAACAGAGCTCACTTTGGATACTCTGAGGACCTTAATCTCATCTCTATGTCATGTAAGACTGTACTTCCTCTCTCTGTACTGTGTGTTAACCTGTGTGGGTACCTGATTGGTTTATCTGAGAAGATTCCACTCAATAAACATGGTATTATGGAAAGACACAAATGAGTGTGTGTGTGTGTGTGTGTGTGTTACTTTGATAGCTGCTTTCCTTGCTTGCAAAAATTTGAAATAATTTTTTTTTAACTGTGGTGAAAAGTGAAAAATTACAAAGAAAAATGTAAAAAATTAGAATTCATAAAATATCAAGAATTAAATTTCTAAATCCTAGGGATATTCCCTTTTGAGATTACTAATGAACTGTTGTGTTTAGTATTTTATTTGTAAATAGTTTTGTCTAACCTCTTTTGGCATCATTCAACTATTGACAATATATAAGGTGGATCATCATACTTATATTATTATTCTTTCAATAAACACATTGAAAGATTAAGGTGAAATGTTGTGGCTCCTAAATTATATTAACACTTTCTGAATATAAGAACTGTCTAGGGAATTAAAGAAATTACTTGCTTTGTAGATATTAACATGTTATGCATTGTATTATACTGTTTTTTTAACTCTGAAAAATGCCCTTTAAAAAATCATTAGACTGAAATGACAAAGTTATTATTGAAGCCAATGGAAATATTCTGGTACTATATAGCCATTTGTTTAATTATTTATAAAGCCACTAAAATTTTATTTAAAGCAGAGGTAATTGATTTTATAGGGTGGCCTGTTAACAATCAAGTGTTATTATTTGTAAACCTTGGGCAACATTTCACATTGGCAATGTACCATGCCTTAAGGCTAACAACATTGCCTTTTATAGCACTTCTTACCACAACAAAATTAGATGTAAGCTACTATCTGTCAGTAAAGTAGATTCTGTGTATAAAGTCCTGATTATTAATTTCAGCAATGTCTCTTTTGTGTACCCAAATTATAAGTGACCTCTCATTTAAGGATTAATTATCTTATGCCTTGGCATTTTTGTATTTGTTTCTATTTTCCTGTTACTACTAAATGCTGATAGCTGCCCCTTTTATTTCAATATTTTAGTAAGAATGTGACAGAGAACAGCCTACTATAAAGCTAAATGACATATTAGTAACCTGATGAGAATAAGTGGCATATTGGCTAAGAGCCAGGGAAAACAGAATTCTTTGTAATTTCTGCCATTTAGAACATATGAATTATAGTGAAACAGGGACATCTGGTGTAGAATAAGGATGCAAAACTTAGCAAAGAAATAAGAAAGACTAAGGTACATTAAAATTAAATCTGGATACACTAAAGTTTGTGCATATACTGCATGTAAGTTTTACTCTCCAAAATATTAAACTCAATTTTATGTATACTGAAGTATTTGGGAATAAAGCATATAAAATACATTAAAATATGATTGAAGGATACATAGGTATATCATAAAGCAAACATCAAAATATAACAATTGTAGAAAAGGTGGCAAGTGTATGATATATTAACTGTTTGCAAGAGTTTTTATAGTAATGTATCTGGGAAAAAATAAATATAAGAAATGCATTTAGGAATAAATTTAACTTCTGTTGAGAATACAAATAATTAGTCAGGAATACTAAAACTAGATATAACTAATGTACATAGAAATGTTTTTTTAAGTTGTCTACTACTTTTTTTTCCATATAAATGTAATGTTTTTCTCTTAGCTATTTCAATGTCTTCTGACATCACTTAGTAAACTAAGATTATGCTGTTAATTATGCACTTTTCTGCCATTAATGAATTCTATGCATTTTTTGCATTAATAGAATAAATATAAAAGATAGATGAAAATGTACTTTTTGTCTCTAAATAAATATAAATATATATATATTTACATTTTAGAATTCTCTCAGATTTTAGAATTTACAGCAAATCTTTAAAATGACTTAAGTTGTCTTACATAATGTCAAAGCAGTTTCTGGAATTACAAACATCTGAAATTTCAAAGAATGGTTTAATAATGATTATGTTATAATAAACCCTGAAATATTTTTATTTCAAAGCATTTTAATAATGTAAGAAGCCTAACACTTTATTAATTTTTAAAAATTCTTAATGCTTTTATTTTTTCTCAAATTTCCATACTTCAGAACAGAGATGAGCAAAAGATTTTGGGTACAAGTAGCTTTCTCTGAGTGATTAAGAATGTCAGCTTTGTTATTATATAACGTTTTATATAATCTTTTAGTATCTTTAATATTTAGAACTCACCAAGGGAATCTAATGCTCAATTATTAAATTAAGTGTTCCATTTACTACAATGTCCTTTGTAACCTTATTATCACTGAGAGAGTAAACACAAACTAATAAAAGTTGCTAAATTCGATTATCTTTTTTTGTTGTTGTTAAGTGACATTCTGTTTAGGATTACTTGTCTTGTTCTATAATAGAGAAGTTTTTGAAAATATCTCTTTTGATCCTGGTTTTCAAACAGAAAAGTACAATTATTAGTTTGAACAATTGGACATTGTATTAGAAAATGTATAAAAATTAAAATTGCTGTGCTTTTATTTACCACAAATAAGACCATTTTCTACATTTTATAATATGTAATATAATATAGAGTTCCTCTCATGTATCTAATGACTGTTAATAATATAAAATATAAAATTATACAACTCTGAGTCTAAGTAACTGCTTCAGAACTATGTAGTATGTGCCCATTGAAAGTCATTAAATTTTCTGAATTCTTAAATTCCTCTTTTAGTTAATAAAATTAATAGAATTATTTACTTTGTCAAGTATAGATCAAATAACATGAAACTTATAAGCAAAGACATCATTGCATAATGTTTAAGAGTGTGGACTCCAAACCACACTGCTGGATTTAAATATTAGCTTTATCACTTTTCATCTGTGAGACCTAGCAATTTACTTAATCTCTTTTTCCTCAATTTTTATAAAATAGGAATGAATATAATAGCATTTACCTCGTAGAGCTGTTATAATGATTGAATTAATTAATATATGTAAAATTTCTTGATTAGTGCCTAAAAAATGAGCACTCCACATTTTCATTTGCTAGCACAGACATTTTTATATATCATATAATTATACAAAATATATCAATTTTACCTGAATTGCTTGGCATACAATAAGTAGTCAGTATTTTATTATGTTTTTCTTGAGATTATATTTTGCAAACTTGGATATCTACCTCTTTATGTATTTTTTTGAGAAAATTTGAGAGTAAAAATGATACAAAGTCAAATTGAATTAATGTATTTTATACTATCTCTACACTACTTTGTTGAGAATGAAGCCTATTGGAGTACCAAATAGTCTAATAGTAATATATGGATATATGATGCTTATTGGATGTGAATAGGGACATTTTTATAGTCAATAATAAACAAATAGTATCTCTGAGGAAAAATAAGGCTTAAAATGACAGGCATATGAAGAGCAGGAACTAGTGGAACAAAGTGTACTGAGGGCTCTTCCTAGTGGAAAGACAGCACATACAAAGACAAGGGGTCTATGAATATAGAGTTGATAAGGATTTGTCTGGCATTTAAAAATTTCATTAAAATATTTTTAAAAGATCTAAATAGACTGATAATATTGTCATATTGTGATGGAGACTAACATTGTTAGGATGCATATTTCCCCTAAATTCTTATAGAATTCAATGCAATTCCACTCAATAAATTATGAAAATTTTAAAAGGATCCTGAAAAACTGATTGATTCTAAAATTAATATGAGATAATGAAAGTCTATGAATTGATAAAACTATTTTGCAAAGATACAAGATAGGGCAGAAATAGAGGAGGGATAACTACTCCACCAGATGTTTAAGAAATATTACACATTTGTAGCAATTAAATTGTTCAATATTGATGAAGCGGCAGTGAAACTATGGGAACATAATAAAGCACAGAAAACGGTAACTGTATTTTGAAATCTTGGTATAGGTAGGTCTGAAATGTCATATAGTCTGCAGTGTTAATGGAAAAGAACCGATAAAAAAAATAAAATTAGCAATCTATTGCTAACCACAACAAATGACCATATTCCTTTGAAAAATCAATAGAAGAAAATATATGAAAATACCTTGATCACAAGATCGAGAAAGACTCTTAAACAAGGTCTCGAAGCATAAAATTAAATTGTACACATATGTGTATATATACATATATGTCTATTATATAAATTGACTAAATCAAAATGATTTCTCATCACCAAAATGTATTGACAAAATTAATTGAGAGATAATACTTTGGGACAGTTCATTGAAATATTGAAAAGGAATAATAGTGCAAAGAAAGAACAAGTAATATTTGGATAACTTAGCTTAAAACACTGAACCAGAAATGACAAAAACTTCAAAACTTATATAAATAACCTCCAAATAGTAACTTATATGTTTATATATACACAGTATCACTGAAACATGAATTCAGTAAATCTATGAGAGTGATTATCAACATCAGGAAGAGGAATATAATTGAAGCAAGAGATTAAAGAACATTAGAACAACAATGAACAAGATGATGATGATAATGTCCAATGAATGCAGTACAAGCAACTTAATTCTATCTATTCTTCCTGCACTTGAAATTTCTCCAGATAGATGATGATAAATGATAGATAGATAGATGATAGATAGGTATAGATAGATAGATGTAGGTGTAGATATAGATGTCAATACTTTGTATTTATATCTCAATATCTCTATCTGCCTCTATTAAGCTATTGTACATTCATAGCCTATCTATCTTCTTTTTTAGCAACCTATAATTCTGTCACAGACTGTTTCCTTCTTTCTGAAATAGAAAGTTGACTTTGAATCACATGAAACTGTATAGAGAATAGAAAGAAAATCTACACTAAGAAAAATTGATTATTTGCAAACATTCTAAATTAGAACAGAACAAATAAAACCTGTTATTGGGCTCAGAGAGAACTCTATGGATCTACTCACTTTCAAAATGAAGGCAATTGTTTCTGAGTAGAAAGGAAATGATCTCCTAAACAAATTTATATTAGTGAATATCAGCACAAATTTATATTAGTGAATATCAAGAACAGAGCCATAGTTGCAATAATTTAAATGATATTTTAATGGCAACATATTTTTAGAATATTTGCACAAAAGCCCTTAAATATTTAATATTCATAAAATTATTTCTATATTAACAAAAATTTAAAACTATATTTTTCAATATTTGGGGCATACTGATGTTGCCTAAACTTCAGATTCTATCTTTTTTTATGTTTAAAGAAACAAAATATATTAGATGGGTAAAAATAGTATATTAACTAAAAATTCTAATTAGCACTGATTTTTAATTATTTTGAACAAAATGACAATTGACATTTTTATTCTTAGCTTCTCCAAATCCTAATTCTTAATTTTAAAAAATAGGAAAAAAAACCTATATAGGATTATATAGACTTATATTAAGTTTTCTACAAATAGAATCTGTAACAACTCACCATGATTCTGAGAATCAATCAATGATGAATGAATAAAAGTTATGATGTACACCAAAAAAAAAAAAAAAAGGCCAGGTACAGTTAAAGTTATTATTGTGACTTCAATCTCAAGGAAAATTAAAAAAAAATCTGAGCTAGAACTATTTAATAAAATAATTAAGAAGAGTCACAGGAAAGTAAAAATATAAAATTCAGTGAAATATTTTAGAATATGTTCATTAAAATAAATATCATTTCAATAATATCTAAGAAAACTAAGACTAATAATATATCACTCAATAAACTCAAACATTTAAAACTAATGTTTAAAAAATAATTATGGAAATCTATATGCTATTAAAATAGTTTATTTCCTTGGTACAACAAAATATCCACTTTAAATCGTTTTTTAAAATACTTCTTATAATTTCATAAAATAGTTCAATAAATATACAATAAATTGGAAACTATAGTTCTTATTGAGGTGGAAATATGGGAAATGGATGGAAGAAGGGGAAAGAGACTGACATTTTCATTCCCTTTTTTTAATCTTTTGAAATTACATGGTATTTGTCACTACCTCCCCACCCCAAGTAAATAATATAACTTAAACCAAAAAGGTAAAACAAAGCAACCTTAAAACTCTGTAATTAGTATGTAGAGAGAAATTATGTAAGCTTTAATGTTATTGAAGTATAAATTTTTTTAATATAAAAGAAATCTACTTATTTTTAAAAAACTATTTTTATGTTTATTATCTTTTTTGAAACTCATTTTTTCTTTTTAAAACTATATATTATTTTTTAGTTACAGTTACAATATTAATTTCATATGTACAACATAGTGATTAGACATTTGTATAACTTACAGAGTGATTACCCCAATAAATCTAGTACCCATTGACATACTGCATAGTTATTTAATATTATTGACTATATTCCTATGCTATAGTTTACATCTCCATGGTTATTTTATAACCTTCAATTTGTACTTTTTAATCCCTTCCCCTTTTTCACTCACCTCCAGAAACTCCATTTCATCTGGCAATCATGAAAATGTTCTCTGTATCTATGAGTTGGTTTCTGTTTTGTTTTATTTGTTTGTTTGTTTGTTTGTTTTTGTTCTTTAGCTTCCACATGCAAGTGAAATTATATTGCATTCATTTTTTTTTCTGTCTGACTTTTCCACTCAGCACAATATCCTCTAAGTCCATTCATGTTGTTGCAGATGGCAAGATTTTATTCTTTTTATGACCGAGAAACAAAGTTCTTTTAAATCATTGCATTCTCATCTCAAACTGCCAAGACTAGAAGCATAAAAATAAATGTCAGTTTAGAATAATGGAAAACTTCTCTACCTGCAGAAGAAATAGACATACTACCCAGGAAGTGGAGAAAGTGTCAAACAAGATGAACCCGTGGAGGCTCCACCAAGACACTTTGTAATTAGAATGTCAAAAATTAAAGACAAAGAGGGAATCTTAAAATCAGCAAGAGAAAAGAAGTTAGTTACATATGAGGGAGTTCCCATAAGACTGTCAACTAATTTTTCAACAGAACTTTGCAAGGATTAATACAGCTAGGATTAATACAAAATATTTATGGTGATGAAAAGCAGGGAACTACAACCAAGATTACTCTATGCAGCATAACTATCATTTAGATTCAAGGGACAAATAAAGAGCTTTCCAGACAAGAAAAAGCTAAAGGAGTTGATCACCACTAAACTGGTATTGCAAGAAATGTTAAAATGACTTAAAAAAAAGAAATTAAAAATATAAATAATAAAATGGCAATAACTACATATCTATCAAAAACTACTTTAAATGTAAATGGATTAAATGCTCTGATCATAAACAATTGCTAAATGGGTAAGAAAGCAAGACACTTACATATGTTGCCTGCAAGAGACCCTCTTCAGAACCAAAGACACATACAGCCTTAACGTAAAGGGATAAAAAAAGATATTTTATGAAAATTGAAACAAACAAACAAACAAACAAAATGCTGAGGTAGCAATATGTATACTTGACAAAATAGACTTTAAAACAAAGGCTATAATAAGAGACAAAGAAGGACCCAATAATCCCACTTCTGGGTCTTTATACATAAAATAAAGAATGAAATCTTGACATCTAAAATGACATGAATGGACATAAGGGGAACTTTGCTGAGTTGAAAAAGTCAGACAGATAAAAATGAATACAATATAATTTCACTTGCATGTGGAATCTAAAAAACAAAAATAAAAACAGAAACCAATTCATAGATACATAAAATGGGTTTTCAGGGAATGGGCAAAAAAGGGGAAGGGATTAAGAAGCACAAATTGGTGGTTACAAAATAGTCATGGGGATGTCAACTATAGTATAGGGAATATAGTTAATAACATTGTATACTATATATGGTGTCAGATGGGTACTGGATGCATCAAGGTGATCTTTTTGTAAATTATATAAATGTCTAATCGCTATGTAATATACCTGAAACTATGTCAAATTTAATTAAAAATCAATTATTAAAAATAAAAAGATATAAATATAAAATAAATTTCAGTCCAGTTGAAGGTATTTATTTTCAAAATGATAACATATTATTGCACAAAATTAAATTCATAAATCTAAAGCTAACACATTACTCATAAGTAAATACTGTATGTGCCTCTGAGTCTGAGATTAAAGGTACTCTATGAGTTTTGGACTGTGCAAAAAGTAGTTATCCTATGTGCAAAATAAAAATGTAAACTCTAAGGGCAGAGAGGTAAAATCAGACTTGTGACATTTAAGAGAGTCAAAAGCAACATATTTGGTAATTTTTCTTCTTTAGTATAGCAGAGCACAAAAGAGGTGTTTTCCCCCTCTTCCTCAAATCTTTTAAGCTGAATAATATAAAATACATTAAAAAAATAAACACTAGATATGTGATTTGTAATATGTATGGAGAGATGTTCTGTTCATGGATAATCTGCCCAGGCAATAATAGCTCTATAATTCTCAGTAAAATGTCTATGGCTGTGCCACCCTGAACAAGCCCGGTTCCTTCTAATTTCTGAAGCTAAACAGGGTTGGGTAGTACTTGGATGGGAGACCATCAAGGAAGTACAGGTGCTGTAGATATAAAAAAATAATAATAATAAATAAGGGATTGTAAACTGACAAGTTCCTTGCAATTTGTGAGGTCAACCAAGGGTTGCCTCGCCTAAAAAAAAATAAAAATAAATAATAAATCTCAGTAAAGTCGTTTTTGCTATATGGTGTATGGGAATATTCATTATACTTTTTTCTTTATAAATTATTAAATTAATTGGTAAAATAACCTTAGAATAAATAATATTTGTTTAACCTCATAATAGTGTATAACAACTTTTATTTTCAAATGGAACATTAGAAAATTTACATTATTTAAGAATTACAATGTAAAATTCAAACAGTTTTTAGAAATTCCAATAAGAAAGTTAGAATTTCAGTAGCCAAGCAAGTCTATATGTTTAAGGGTAGAACACATGGGTAAACACTGATGCTTTCTGAGAATTGTATGGCTTAGAGTATACCCTTTCATTATTGCATAGCAGATTCTAATGTTTCTTGCTGCATCTGAACTCTAGTTTCTAGGCAACTTGAAGGAGAAACACATTCTATTTATATTTTCATCTTTTTAATTTTAATTTTAATTTTAATTTCATGAAATAAGTTCATGACCAGTTCTTGGAAAATTCAGTTCCTATTGTGATCTTTTGTGCTAATATAGAAACCTTGTATTTCAGCATTTTACAAAACCTAAGATTATACTTTTAGAAAAGCAGTTCATTAAGAATGATTTATTTTGAATAAAATTCAAATATGCCTACATATTTATAACAATGTCAATTAACTTTAAGAGTAGTTTCAAAATGCTTCAAAAATACTAGTTTTTCTTGGCTTTTCAAAGACCTAAGAATTTGGAAATGCCCATTTACTACCATGAAATATACTGCCAGGGTTTTAGCTATACTCAATGCCTTTTAAGAATTTTGCCAGGTCTACAAATATTTAATTCTGTGTGTCAGTGGTAAACTCATTCTGCAGATTTCGCCAAGTGTCAGCACCGAGCTGATTGAGAAGGGAAGGTTTGATGGTGAGATGTAAGAATACACAAAAGACACACATGAGAATGAAAATGGCAGGCACCAACGTTGTTGTGAGAAGCACAGTTCTACTGAGAAGTGCTGTCTATTGAGGGAGCATGGTATTGTGTGCACTTCTGCTCCTCTTCTAATGCTCCCCTTCAGCTCTTTAGGAAACCAAATGGTTCCACATATAGCAGAGTACAATAGTGGCATTCAGCCATACATGTGTGATACAATAAGTGGAATTATGTTTACATAACATTCTAAATCTGGGGTCCTATTCCTAGCCCTGGGCTTGGATCACAGCCAGACCTTGAACCAGCCAGACCTTGGATTCAGCTGGGCCTGGCACCCACACTGTGTTATAACAATTCCATTTTTGGCAGACCATTTTATAATATTAAATGCTTAATGATTTGATCTAAGAAGAAATTAGGACTGATTTTGAGGAAGAGTTGTATCAGAGATAAAATCATCACTCTCACAAGCAGTACAGAAGCTGCACACTCACACACACACACACACACACACACACACACACACACACACACACACACACATATATGCCCACTCATATACACACATGCTCTGAACTATATATATTCTAGTGAATGTACAAACTCCAAATATATTTTACTCTTTGTGACTCCATTTTTTGGTTCAACATTTCAATTAGATTGTGAAAAGTAAGGTTATGGTCAAAGGGAGAGCAATTTAACAGGTGAAATTTCTGAGAGGTTAAAGGAAGAACAAATAAATGAGCTGGTAATTCAGGCTGTAGAAGAAAAACTAAAGTAATTTACTAGCTTCCACAGTACCCTTGGAGGCTGTATTTCACAACTCACCAATTTTGTACTTTCTCATCTAGGCCTGCAATCAGTGTTTGTTCATGAGAGAATTTTTGAGGAGAGACTCAATTATCTATTTAATATTAATCATTAAATATATAAAAATATTATTATAAAGCAAAAGCATAGTTATTTCCTACAAACAGATGCATTTAAAAAGAACTGCTCTCATACTAAAGTGATAAATATAGATTGAAATCACATAGAACTGAGATCTAATAATTATTGTTTGACAGATTGAAACATACTGTATTTTTAAACAATGATAGAGTATGAATAATTTTACATAATAATATAGAATTGTATAAATTAAAATACAGATTAAATAGGTAGAGAAAAACAGTGGTTCTTAAAGTGCTTACCAAACCAATAGCACTAGCATTACCAAGGAATTTGTTAGAAATGCTAATTCTTAGGCCACATCTTATATTTACTGAATCTGAAACTCAAGGTGTAGAATAAGATTTTTTCTTTTAATCAGATGCTTCTAATACAACTAATGTATGGAAAGCACTGGAATAGAAGAGGATAATGGAATTTTAGTAAAAGAGATGGCAGTCTTAATGAACTACTTCCTAGAAAAAATAAAAAAGAAAAGATGGGATTTTGATGACTGTCTATCTTTTGTCTATGTGCTTGAGCACAGTTTAAAAGATGTTCTTTTGTCCCTGATGTTTTAAGGCAGAGGTAGTGAAAAATAAAAACATATTTCACCAACTCAAAGATTCAAACTTTTCCTGTTTTATCACAAATAATTGTCATGCATATTTGAGCTATAATGTTTATTTTATATATTTGGTATATAATGATATAATTATAAATCATTTAAATTCATTTGTTATAAATTTAATTTTTCTTATTTCTTCATGAATTACAAAATTAATCTTAATTTTTATACTTTTATTAAAGGAAATACTTAATAGCTTGAAATGAAATCACTGGTATCATCTTTAGACCACTACAAGAAAACATGAATTAAAAAGTTTATTAAAAGCTATGTTTTAGATACTGTGTCTTTATAAAAATGAGACATAGCAAAGGAGAAAAGAACATTAAACTAGAAATCTGAAGCCTTAACATATAATTTGGATTTTGCATTAATTTTAATGACCATAGAGAATTACCTGACCTTCTGGGTTATTCTTAGTTGATTTATAAAAGAAGGATGGACTCTTAGGTACTTTCTATGATTTGAATTTTAGGGGATTAGAAAACCTCCATTAATAGAGAGTTCAATATAGCATTGTCTGGAGATTGTATTAATTGAGCTGTTTTTATTCCTGAAATTTTTGTACTCTTCTATACTTTGTTCTGTTACATTCTCTTTGTATGTTGCCAGACTGCATGTTCCTTACTAGGCAGCTCACATGACTGTTCCCTGCCTCCTGATCTAATACAGCTATTTTAATTCACTTTTCTCAGACTTCATGAAAACTTTGTTTAAAGTGTCGATTTAAAGAAAATAAATCAAACATATCCATTTAATATCATTCTGAAAATAAATCTTAAGATTTCTCTGAGGAATTTTCAAATGCTGCCTCTACTCCAAGATTAAAATTACAAACAAGTTTTATTGCTTACAAAAGCTTCATTTAATTTATACAGCTATATATAGTTTCCGAATTAATTATAGGGATGGTATTAAATTTTAAACCCATTACATTTTTATATGTAAATCACAATTCTGAGCCTTATTAAGGCATCTCTTTATTTTTAACCACTCCATCATATATGAACAAGAATTTGAAATATTTTAAATACTTTTGCTTAGACTGTCAGTGTTAACTGAGTTATTATTAGCAGCTCCATTTTCCTTCCACATAACTACTATCAATCTTCTCTTTGGGCTGAGATTCTTTTCCAATATTGTGTCTAATTTGAATTAGCAAGATTTCTTATCCATTTATTATTATCATCATCATTATCATCATCATCATCATCATTATTATTACATTTTTAGTTGTATCACAGAGAGATATGTCTTGAATGATTTTTTATAATTTCTATATCATGACACCAATAGCAATGTGTTTTAATACTCATATATTTAAAATAATTGACATGAAGAAGTTTCTATACTTAAGAAATAAAAAATCAAAGGTAGAATTTTTTTTTACATAATGAAGGTAGGCTCATATTGGAATATATAGCTTAACTAACTACTGAAAAATTTAATTATGAGCTTTGTGACCATTAACAGTTAATTAAGCATGTGACTTTTTAAAATCTATATGGATCAATCTGCTCAGTTAAATGTGTCATAAATTGGAAATAACATTATGCATATTAAAAGCCTCAGAAATTTCAGAAGTCATAGAATTTTACAGTGAAAGGACCCTCTGTATGTCACCTCTTAGTGTTACTTCTTCATTTACATGAGGACATTGCACCGTTGAATGGTTAAGTGATTAACCTAGGGTTGTATATCCTGGAAGTGGCAGAGACAACATAGTCAAGATCTTCTGATTCTCATTTAGCAGTTCTTTTTACTAAAATGTGGCTTCTAAATTAGGAAGTCTTTGCTCCTACAATACTGTTCTATGTGGCTTTTACGGGATTTTGTCCATTGAATAGGTATTCCGTGTTTACTATATGCAAGGCCCTGTGCTACGTAATGAGTTTATAACACTTAATGAAATAGAGTGCCTAGAATTTATGGCTTTAAGAGGAGCACTGATTGTTGCAATAAGACATCAATTGTCATTTATGTGAAACATATGAGTTACTGCAGGATTGTGATTTAGGTCTCTTGGGACACAGTTTTTAAAAGTTGAAACTTTATTTTAAAATTTTTGAAAGTTTCAGTATTGATTTAGGCTATATCGAATAAATGAGACTAAAAAAATAAGAAATATATAAAGCAAATTGGTTTTAGACACATGTTAATTGTGAGTCATGTTTGAAATATCTATGTTAATAATATAGAAGTTTAGTTTGTGCTCAAGAACACAATTATAATAAAAAATTATAAAGCTTGTTCTTTATTTCCTAAAAAATTTATTCTAAATTCCATATCTTGTGTAGAATATTACTAAATTGAATCAGTGTATTATAAAGTGGGCTAGGGTAAATGTATTTTAAGGACATTAACTTGCACAATATAAAGTAGATTTACATCATTCATCTAGATTTAGGTTGATATATCTTAGCAAATATAACTTAATTTTAAATTATTTTTCAATTTTTTTAATGAAACCTCTATACAGAACTTTAACCAGTAAAAATTCCATAAGTCTATTCAAAGTGAAGAGCTCTATTAATGAAAATCAAAAATTTGAAACATTGCAAGATTTGAAATTTAAAACAAATATATTTACAGCAAAACACTACTTAATTGTCATTTTTTTTTCTCTCAGTATAGATAACTCGGAAGAAGTTATTAACTACATTGACATAGTGCTCTATTAGTATGTTTATTACCTTTCTAGAAACACTATATTTTAAAAGTGTTTTTAAATCTTTATTATACTCAGTTTAGTTATTAATTAGGAACCTGATTAATTTACAAGTACATTACAAGTAGGTAATTCTATAAAGAAGCACAAGACAAAGCTATTTGCCAATTTTTTAAAGTATTAAAGAATTACATATTTGCAATATTCATTTACATGGGCATTACAGAAATAAATTAAATATAATTTACTTAGAATTGTCAATATTTGAAATTTCAGTTGCTTTTGAAATGAAATCATCACAGAAAAGATAACAGTGCAGATACTTAAATCCTTTTTGAATGAGAATAAGATATGCAGTATTACACTAATATACTTCTTTATAGTCCATTTGGAAACTAAAAATTCTTATTGTGCCCAAAAGAAACCAGTCAGTCTTACTCACTTGAAGTATTTAAAGGAATAAATACCCCTTTAATGCCATATAATGTGAAACTATTAGGTAAATGCTTTTCTAATAAGTAAGATTATTCTTATCTGATTTAGAAATTGAGAATATAGGTTCCAATTCACAGTATTTTAAAAAACAAGTTTGTTCACAAATTAGATATAGAAAAAGTAATACAAAATATAAAAAAATAATGAATCTAGGAAATTCTGGTTTAAAATAATGGTTTCCATTATATTTTTTATTTACAAAAATATTCACTCTTGCTACAATGTAAAAAATTAAATATTACTTGTATAAAAAAATCAGAATCTTCTTACTACAATACAGATTATACTTTAGTGATAGCAGTGACATAAAAATCTTCTTAAAATATCTGTGTTTCAATGATAAAAAATTATAATGCCAGTACTTTATTTTTTTATTACTTACTTTATAAAGAAAGCAAGCAAATATTCTCAATTTAATTTTTAAGTAAAATAATTTATTTGAGAAATTGGGTAACATGAAATCTTCCTCCAAATTGTTTCCAACTTTCAAATTCCCTACATTAGAAGTTTAATGGAAATTCTCTGTATTACCATAAACGTTCTTTAACAAGTATAATTATAGATTTTTCTAGTCTCCCTCTCTCTTTTTCTCTCTCTTCTTGCAGTCCTTTTAAATGATTGAACACTTGTATAAATAAATACTTGTAGTAAGTAATTGAAACTTTAATAAACTCTGTAAAAGTGAACTTTGGTACTCTAAAACTTTGTCTTAATGTCAGGTTTATTATAAAAACATAGATATGAAAACAAAAGTTTATTTTTTAATTATTTTATTTTATTTTTAAATTGAGATATAATTAACATACAACAATAATTAGTTTCAGGTGTATAACATAATGATTCTATATATTTATTTATTACAAAATGATCACTATACTAAGTCTAGTTAACATTCATTACCACATATAATTACAAAATTTTTTTGTGATACTAACTTTTGGTTGGCTTTTAGCAACTTTCAAATATACAGTACGGTATTATTAATTATAGTCACCATGTTGCACATTACATCTTCAGGGCTTATTTATTTTATAATTGAAAGTTTGTATCTTTTGACCATCTTTATCCATTTTACCAACCTCTTACTTTTTACCTCTGGCAACCACCAATCTGTTCTTTGTATTTATGAATTCGTTTTTGTTTGTTTTGTTTGTTTTTGTTTTTGTTAGATTCCATGTATCAGTGAAATCATAGAGTCTATCCATGTCGCTGCAAATGGCAGGACTTATAGATCAGTATATCAAAGATGTGTTGACTTCATGATCATACCATCATTTGGTTATTAATTTGCTCAAATACAACTTATTGGTGCAAATATTTCAGCTTCTTTCTCAGTCTATTTTCCACTTGCATTTCTTTATTATAAGACCATTTACTTTAGTTCCAGATTTACAAAGCAAAAGACTGCCTATAGACCACCTAAGTTGAACTGAATGTGTTAATTTTATTTAAAACCTGAAGTGATACACAAGGAACACTGTAGGACATTTTTAGATTTAGTAATATTCAGGCTCAGGTGCTATAGAAGAAAGATACGTTACAAAGACTAGTTGGAGTCTGAAGGCCTGAGCTGTAATCCCTATCCCATCATTTACTGAGCTTAAATCTTGTTTAAGTTACTTTCTCTGATTATAAGCTTACAGTTTCTTCATCTGTAAAATGTCTACCCTGACTCCAATAGGAGATAGTGGTTCAATGCAAAATCTTAATACATATTTTATAAGTATTATACATATGCAACTTAGTATTAATAACATGAATATTTAAGTTTTCACTGGTAGAAAAATAGGACTGTAAGTTTTATTGATGGATGGAAGCTATACAAAACTTTAATTGGAGACTTGTAAATTACATAATTTAGTCTGCATGCCTCCTGTTACATCCTCTTGCTTTTTTTGACTGCTTTTATTATCATGGGATAATAAAATTAAATCAATAAATGATTGTCAGTATAAGAAAAATATTAAGTGAACAGATTCAACTCTTGTTGAAAATAAATAAAAATCAAATTAAAAAATGTATTTATTATATTTACCTGATTATTACAGCCAAGGATGAATAAAGTTATCTGAAGAACTAAGTGTATAAGTCTTCCATATTAGCTAAATAAAATAACTCTTTGAAATCTTTATTCATTTTGATAAAAGAGAATAATAAAAAAATTATTGTCGTATATAAAAATTGTCTATATTTGCATAAAATTTTATTTGAGTTCATAATCATTCATTGTGAATCACTTTTCTTTCCCTTTGCCTTAATAAATCTTTGCTAAGTAAGGCTAAACAAAATGAAAAAATAAGTTATCAACATAAAATCACGTGTGTTAGATTTTTTTCTTGAAGAAAGTTATATTGCTCAAATGTAAATTCAAAATTTATCACAGCCAATAAGTTGGTCTATATCTATTGAGCACTTTCACTATTCTAAATGAAATAGGTTTTTTAATTCTACTATTTAAAACAAAAGATCATAAAATACAAGTGTTAATAAAGATTGCATTAAAATGCACATTAAATTGTATGAGTTTATTTAAATTTGAGTAGAAAAAAATGACACATACACCACTTATTTTACTAAGATATATATTACCTAATTACTTGCAAATCCTTAAATTAGAAAGTACCTGTAGACTAAAACCTAAAATGTTAAATAAGGTTTAAAAGATAACTAAATACATATCAGTTTATTTTGTGTAATGTTTGCTTAAATATAAACAACTTTCAATTTGTGAGGAAATCATGTTTCCCATTCCTTCCTGGGTTTATTAAGGACAAATTATCACTGGCCTAAAAAGGAAACATTAGAATTTATAAATTAATAAAATTACCTTCAGAATACCTTCAAAATTGAGAATTAAAAACAAATATTATTTTTATCACTCAAATACATTGATTAATTTCAGGTCTTTTAATAATATGTACTATCACAAGAAGTACATATTTTCTTTTGTAAAATACTTTTATTATTCTGTTGATTAGCCAATATTAAGAATGCAATATGCAGAGATGATGAAAAAAATCAGTTTCTAATGTATTTTTAAAAATACGTTTTTTGTTAGATTAATACCTTTATAACCAATTCTTCATACTATCTCAGATAAACTTAACTAAAACTATAACTCACTTTTAATAGAAAAGTAATTATTTATTAGAATATGTATATTCTAATGTTACTAATGTATACTAATTAATATTAATTAGTAATTTCCTATCAACTGATAAAACACTTCTTTTTTACTCTCAGAGAATGTGTCAAAAAGTAACTCAGATTATTTGAATAAGTATTGTTTTCATATTCTACATTTAAATATTTAAAGAGATGTTTTCAATATTTTTCTAACTATATCCTATGTTCGACTAAAAGCAAACAAGTAAAAATACTACTTTAGAGGTCATCGTGTATGGTTGGAAATGGGAGCGTTAAAAAGAAGTAACATGGAATTCAAAATTATACTTTTAGGTTTGGAACAAAGTTGTATCAAATTGAATCTAGCATATAGGCTTAGCAAATTAATCTTTAAAACCGGGTATTGTTATCTGAGATTTGTCATAGGTATGTTTATGTTTTACCATTAATGCAACACTACTTGAATCTGATAAACTCAATTTCAAGCTCTTTATTTCCCCATCCAACCTGAACATGCTGTGGAGCTTGGGAAATTTACTAAAGCTTTCTTAAGCTTCAGTTTTCTTCTTTATGAAATAAATACAATAACCGTATCTGCTATTTTAGATGTGTCTTATCAGACTCAGTGAATAAATGCAAATAAAATACTTAGCATCTGAATGACATATTCCTTTATTAATATTAAATATACTTTTTACACTCTCTGCACTCTGTGTCCTTCAAATAGCTCATCCACACAAGAAAGTGTTAGATACTAGACTGTTTATATAGCCACACACCAAAATTAACTCAAAATGAATAAAGCACCTGAATATAAGACTTGAAGCAATGGATTGCATAGAAGAAAACATAGGCACTAAACTCATGGACCTTGGATTTAGAAAGAATTTTATGCATTTAACCTCAAAGGCAAGAGAAATAAAAGAAAAAGTAAATGAATGGGACTATATCAAAATAAAAAGCTTCTGCATGGCAAAAAAACTAACAAGGTAAAGAGACAACCATTCAAATAGAAAAATATATTTGCAAGCAACACCTCTGATCAAGGCCTAATATCCAAAATATACAAGAACTCATAGAACTCATAATAAAAACAAACAATTCAATTGAAAATAGGCAGAGTACCTGAATAAACATTTCTCCCAACAAGACATACAAATAGTCAACAGACATGTAAAAAGATGTTCAACTTCACTAGCTATTAGGGAAATGCAAATTAAAACCACAATGAGATATCACCTCACACTTGTTAGAATGGCTATTATCAACAGGACAAGTAATAACAGGTATTGGAGAGTTTGTGGGGAAAACGGAACCCTTATACATTGCCGGCGGGAAATGCAAATTGGCATAACCACTATGGAAAACAGTACGGAGATTTCTCAAAAAACTAAGAATTGATCTATATGATCTAACAATCCCTCTTCTGAGTAATTACTCCAAAGACTTGAAAACTTATATCTGAAAAAATATATGCACCTGGATGTTCATAGCAGCATTATTCACGGTGGCCATAACACGGAAGCAACTGAAATGTCTTATGATAGATAATTAGATGAAGAAGATATGGTACATATAGAGAATAGAATATAAATCAGCCATAAGAAAAGATGAAATACTGCCATTTGCGACAACATAGATGAACCTCAAGATAATCATGCTAAGTGAAATAAGCCGACAGAAAAAGTTGAAAGTCACATGATATCACTTATTGTGGGATATAAAACTGAAAGCAACGAATGAACAGGACAAACAAACAAGGAGTCATGGACATGGACTATAGACTAGTGGTTACCAGAAGGTAAGAGGTGGAGGAGGAGAAAGGTAGATGGGGTAAAGGGGGTCAAATATGTGGTGACAAAAAGTAATCTAACTACAGGAGGTGAACACACAATGTAAATATATATATGCCTTAGTGTTAAAGTGTACAACTGAAACTTATTGGATTTCATTAACCAATGTCACCATAAATAAATTAATTAATTAATTACAAAAAAGAGATAACATTATAGAGTAGTGCTGTTTTGTATGGCTTTGGCATGAATACACTGTGACCTTGTTTAATATGTTTAGCATTCTACAAAATTGTTTATTTTCATTAGGAAACACTATAATCTAAATGACAACTGTCAGCTTCTATGACATTTTTAAATTTTATTTTCTCTTTCAATTTCTGTAAATGTGAGATATTATATATGCTTGACCCAATCTCTTCAAGAATTCACATACAAATAAAATATAAATTTTATACCAGAATATTTAAGAGTCATGAGAAATTTCCATATAGGCTTTCTTAAGAAATAGCAGCACTAGAATTTTCTATGGCATGTAGCATAGCTCTTGCTCCCAAAACTTCAGTTACATTAGCTATTAACATCTTTTTTAAAATTAATTTTCTCATATCAATTTAGAATGTTTTTTGAAGCTAAAAGGCTTACATATTAAAATTATTGAAAAACTTTTTTTATTTATTTAGAGATAGAGAAAATAATTTTGTTTGTTTTAGCTAAATTTCTTTGATATTATAGCTTACGTTATAGTCATAAATTCATGTTTTAACTGACAAAGTTTAAATTAAAAATCTTAATAAAAATAAAAGTTATTACATGCTCAGATATCTGAAAATTGTACTGGGACAATTCGAACCATTGATTTTAGCCATTAAAAAAAAAAGATGAAACCTTGTCATTTGCAACAGCATCTATGGACCTAGAGGGTATTGTACTGAGTGAAATAAGTCAGAAGAGAAAGACAAATGCCATATGATTTCACTTACTGTGGAATCTAAAAAACAAAATAAACAAAATAGAAACCAACTCATAGACACAGAGAACATTTGTTTGCCAGATGGGAAGAAAGTTGTGAGCAATAAAAAAGGAGAAGGAACTATGAAGTACAAATTGATGGTTACAAAATATTTATGAGGATGTAACAGCATAAGGAATATAGTCAATAATATTGTGATAGCTATATATGGTGTTAGATGGGTAATAGATTTATCGGGGTGATCACCTTGTTAAATTATATAAATGTCTAATCATTATGTTGTACATCTGAAACTAATATAATATTGTATTCCAAATGTAATTAAAAAATAAAAAAAAATTCAACCCTTTTCCCATTTAGGAAAAAAAATTGCAGCTCGCAGTCAGCATTAATTTACCATCATGTATAGGACTGCTACGTTTTCTGGGATTTTGCATTTTCAGTAATTGAGAATTACTCTACTTTGTAAATGGAAATACCACTACTAAAAACAGAATGCTATAAATAGAATGATGATATTTGTCTCCAAACACTATTATATACTAGAGTGGTGCAAAAATAATAATAAAAATAAGATACTTCATGGCAAACTTTGGGGGTAAGGTTAAAACTGTAATCCACAAGTTATCTTGGGGTAAATGCTGCATCCACAAGTGCTGTCTTTGAGTATTTTTAGAGCAAACTGGAAATGGATTAGAAATAATAAAAAATAATAATAATTTTTAAAATATTGATTTAGAGTTGCAAAAGCCATATTTTTAAAGTTAAGGATTTCCAAATTTATCTCATCAACCTCATATCTGATCTCTTCTTTACTCTGCTCATCTTTATTTTGTTTACTGGCTTTATTTACATTACAAGGAAGATTGCAGCCAAAAGCCCACATTTAATATTCTCCTTGCACAGAGAACATAGAAAACAGATAGGTATGTTCTTCTAGTATCTAGATATTAGTTTTAAGAAAAAAAAATCTGTCATTGAATTATATATTAACCCTTTCTTCATTCATTCTTCCAATGTTACAGAATATAATTATTGCTTAGATATTTGTAAAATTCTCAGTTTGGGTCTGCAAAGGCATGTGTGGGATGAATAACCACACAAAACCATATGAATGGTAAAATAGGATGACATGTAAACTATCAGAAGAAATTATAGATAAACTAAAAGCAATATTTATTTCTCCTATGCAGTCACATCTACAGTTAATTATAATTTCAAAATAGTTTGAATAAATTGTTATTTTTGATACAAGTCTTATTTCAGGGTGGTGAAAGCAGATAAATCAACAAAATTTTATAATAGCACTTTTTATTTTTCAAAAATTGTTAATATTTATTTAATGCCTCTCATATAGGCTCTGACCATTCAACCTTCTCTTCAATACTAACATGAACATATACCTTACCTTTAGCAATGCAGCAGACACTTATGATACATTTATAAGATCTTCTAATTCCACATGATTTAATAATAGTGATCTTTTTTGTACATTTTACCGGCATGCAGTATATAAGGCTTCAGAATTAAAACATGTTCCTGCTTTACACTTCCAAGTTTTGCTAGAGACAGAAAAGCTCCTCAGCCCACCTCCAGGCACAACCTGAAAATATATTAAGTATCAATAAAAGTATTAATTTATCTGGGCAATCTCAGTAAATGGGAAATCAAGTCACTAGAAAAGAGTCAGCTGTTCCATTTTTCAATGCTACAATAGTTAACCACTTTTTACCTATTTTTTTCAGAGAGTTCTAAGATATTTGAGATATGTTGACCATAACTGAAGTTAATTAACTAAATTCCTCTTCTCAAGGTCATGTGTTTGAAAGAATTCAGCTGATTCCACCAAGTATAGTCATGATGGTTTCTTATTTTAAGGCAAATGGTATACTGAATGAAGAATGCAGACAAGCATTCGTGATCTGAGTGACAGCCAGACGCATACTCTACAATATTTTTTGACACATAGATGAGCTCTGTCTCCAGACTGAACCAACAAGGTCTACACAATGAATCTTGATTTTAGGAGAGCATAAATTCCTGATTTCTAGTGGGGGCATTTTCATGTCCTCTGGTCCTGCAGTCAAGAAAGTGTGTCTAACCAGTTATGCCAAATACACATCCGTAAACAAACCCACCCTGGGCATCATCAAGGGGTCATCATAAATCTCAGTTTTCTTATATTTGTCAGATAATAGAAATGATAGAAAATTCAAGTAAGTTGTAGCCTCAATAATAGATGTTATAATGCATGTGATACTTTTATAGGTACTGATGAATACATTTGTGCAGCTATTGTTCTGCAGCATATATTTTTAAAAAACGATCAAAAGTTGTTTGCCTTTACATGAAAATGGTGCAATATACCATTCTACAAGTTAATAAATTTCTTAATTTTTGTCAGGTCTGCAAGAACTTGACTATAATGACATTCCTCAGAACTTTGTTTTGGTGTACTATGTTTTTGATAGTATAATATTGGGCTCTATTATCAAGAAATGGCAAAAACTTTGGGTGGCAAAAAATCAAAGGAAAATCAATTCCACAGAGTTTCAGTTTTGCCATAATAGAGAAGTTTTTATGAGTAATTTGGGTCATGGCACACCATTTTATATAATATTCAAGATAATTTATCTCATCTTGCTCTATTTACCACTAAGAAAGAGACACAGTAAATATTTGGGCCTGTTTTCTATCAGGTACTACTTTAGTAAAATTTTAAGTTGTTAGGATACTTCACTGACAAATTTATCAAACTCTAGGTTTAACTAAAGGTCATAGCAAAAGAAGGTTCTGCACAAACTTCAGAATTGGTGCAAACTTCCTGTCATTTGGTTCATATGATCTAGCAGATCCAATGATGCTAGAAGTGTAAACACAGGTAAGGATGTGGTATAGAGTCTATGGCAAGCCCCATTAAGAGATGTGCAGTATGCATCCTTGAGTTCTGCAGTACATCAACAAAGAATCACTCATTGTTTAAAATGCAGCTCCTGGAAGTTACTATGCCTAGCAGAGCCTGAACACCTGATTGTGAGAAGACAATTGAATGTGCAATCAGAGCTGCATCTCATGAACTGAATATTGTTAGGTTCATTCAGATATACAGCTAGGCAGATGCAGCAGTGATCATTTATAATGAAAAAATATATATTACTTAATTTTACAAACTTTTGCAAAATTTTTCTGGACAAATCCAGAGGAGAAAAATGAGCCTAATGCATGGGTAGTTCAGACCTCCATGACCTCTATTGAACCAACACCTCTTTCTCGGAGTTAACAAATGAGTTAATGGTGGTTTTCTAATACCTATATAATGAAAGATAAAAAACATTGTACTGATTTATAGATGAGTCCGCCTGATACATGTGCTCAAGTCCTACAGCTTCAATCCAGAGTGTTTCTAGAAGGTAGTGGTGAAGAGATATCCTTTATTAGGCAGAGCAGAGAGCTCTGATCAGCCATCAACTTATAAAGATAAGTGATCTGGTGTCATTATGTACAGAGACTACTAGGTAATAAGAATAATTTTACTAATTGGCCAGGGCCTGAAGAGAAAATTTTAGAAATTCAGAAGTATAAAAATACTTCTAGAGAAGTAGCATTTAGAATAACAGAAACAGTTATAAAATTGGTGGATATTTGTGTTTCATGTAATTGGTCACTAAATAGCACCTGATATAGAGGAGGCAATGATCAACTAGGTTCCTCGATCAATTAGAATGATCTGCCCCATGAGGACTAACTAGCATCTTCTCTCTACCAGCCCAGTGCTTGCACAAAAAGTCTATAAATATGGTGAGCAAAGTGGAGGCTAAACATGATTTTGATGGCAAGAGATTTTTCTCATTAAGGCTGATATAGCTAATGGCAATGCTAGACACCTACCAGTCAACAGCAGAGACTGAAGTCATGTGTTAATATTGCACTTTTTATTTAAGATTCTGGCTAGTCACTTGATGTCAAGCCAACTACATTGTTCCCTTACATTCTAAATAGGGAAACAGTTTTTCTTACCAGAATTCATACCCAATCCTAAAGTCTACCACCTTACTGTTTTGGGGTCCATATGAAAGTGAGCAAGCAGTCAAACAAAAAAAAGGAATTGCTACAGTGGCAATGATAATTGATTCTAATTATAATTAAAAGCTAGTGTTGATTAAACAAAATAGGATTGAAAGGGAGTAAATATGGAATTGAGCTACTACTGATAGGGGCATCTTTTGTTCTTTTCTTGTGATAACTTTAAAGGAGGAATTATGACAACATATACTCCCAAGGTATAAGTCCCTCTCAAAAATGAATATCTGAATAATCTCATTATGCAAACAATCCAACTAAAGAGGTAAAAAAGGGTAAAAGGACTCTAGATTGTGTAATAGAAAAGGCAGAGATTACATATTATTATTTGTTTTGGGAGTAGCTACAGATATGGGGTCTGTATTTTATCTATCTTACCTTCCTTTCATCTTTTCTTTCTTTCTTTCTGTCTGTCTGTCTGTCTGTCTCTTCCCTCTGTCATCTATCATCTATCTATTATTCATCTACCAAGAACCACAGCCATAAAGAGTAATTAACAGTAAATTTAATATGAGACACATTTGGATCTAAAAACAAAAAGAGTACACTAAAACAGACATCCTCCCAATAATATCACATTACCTCACACTCCTGTCCATCTACAGTGGACAGACCCATGCACCTTTCCAGCATCCCACATCAAGGATGCATCCTGAGTACTTCTATATGTTAATTTAAAGTTTATTTGAAATCATGTATATCAGTTACCTAATGCTTTGTAGTAAACTGCCCCATACTTTAATGACTTAAAACAACAAACTTTTTTTTTTTTTTCTCACATCTCTGTGTTTCAGGAATCTGAGTATAGCTTAGCTGGGACTTCTGCATCAGGCTATTTCATAAGGAAGCAATAAAGATATTGACCAGAGCTGTAGGCATCTCAAGGCTTGATTGAGGAAAGATACACTTCAATATTACTCTCACAGCTTCAGTTTTTCACAAACTGTTCAGCAGAGGACGCCCTCAGCTTTTGGTTTTTTAGTGTTTCCTGTACCACGTTGGTCTCTCTATAGGTCAGCTCACATTAAACAGTTGATTTTGATCAGAGTGAACAAATAAGAGAGAAATGAGCAGAATGCAAGGTGGAACATTTTTATAAGATGATCTTGGGAATGACTATTTTTGTATACTATTCATCAGAAGTAAGTCAATAAGTAAATTTACTTGTATTGGCTAAAAAATAACTAGCAAAAACTAATGACTTGAAAATACAGTACTAGGACAGAATTAAGATAGAATTTGGATATTTTATTGTAGTGCCTATGCACAGAAGACAAATCAGAAAAAAAGTGTATATATACATGTTTATATATAACTTAATGAACAGTCTTCAAATCTTCCCAAACTTTCTTGGTGAACAAAGCCAGGCTGTAACATCAGTGGAGAGGACTCTAAAGTTCTCAGTAATGGAGGTGACTAAGGTTTTGCTGTCCTAATTTACCTGCTTGTATAATTAATATTATTCACATCTAATTCATTTTATGTAACTAATTTGCAAACTATCATTTGAGTTATGTTATTTTATAACAGTGCATTCTAATAATTTAATAAATATAATATTTATTACCTTTAATTTATTTTTAACTAATTTTCAAATAGGCTCTTCAGGCCTACAATAAATTTTGTTGTAGCTTATTTTTAGCTTTATCAAACCTATTACAGATATACTTTTTAAAGATTATATAGCCTGGTAAATAAGTGTTGTGACAAACTCACTCACTGAATATAAAACATTTAAATAAATATTGTTAGTTTCTGATTTTTGTATGCATAGAAAGTGCACATGAGGAAATTTGATTTTCTGAGGAAAAAATCAGGACATATAGTTCAATGTATTGACTCAAAAAAAGAAAAGTCAGAATACTGTAATCAGCTCTGTACTGGAAAATATGATACATATACTTGCTCTGTGGAAATATATAATTCTCTGAAAAACATGCTTTTTGAACATTTCTCTTGTATTATTTTCTTATATTTACTTCGTCATTTTCTTTGCATTGAAATTGCAGTAAATTTTACTGAACTTGGTGCATTCTCAGGAATAAAAAAAGTAAAAAAAAATATAAATTTAAAAATCAATACCATAGTGCTACTAACTTATAGCCATGCAAAACTTGTTCTATTTGACAAGTGTTTGAATTTCAAACTGATGAGTTAAGTTGCAAGAACATGAGCTCATAAAAATCATCCATTTTCTGTTTCCATTTCATACTACCATATAATCAACATTTCATTTTCCTTTTTCCCCCTATCATTTCAGTACTTTAGAGAAAAAAAGCAAAATGGTTTATGTTAATTTTTTTCTCTGTTCCTGCAGAGGATATCAGGACATGACTCATAAAGCCAACAAATTTGGGAAAAAAAGAAAGACTGGCACAATTAGAAAGTATACTTGGTTTTATAATTACAACATAGGGAACATTTTAGGACAAAACTTCATCCCCAGTGTGATTGGTTGTTACCTCTCTGTTGCCACTTTCCTGCCCTCTCAGTATTACTGTTATCTGAATTTTGTATACATTTTTTCCTGCACACCCTATTTCTTATTGTCACCAATATTTCTGATGTTTCTAACACTAAGTGACTTCTCTTCATGCTGCTGAGAGACATAGAGTTTATTTGTAACCCTTGGCTGTTCACTCCCTTAGACTACTTATTTCCTTTGTAATAAATAACTCTTGGTAACTGGGACTCTTGGTAACTGGGACTATCTCCTCTTCTGTGAGTTTTTGAAAACAGTTGGGAATGGAGGAGATGCCCTCAAAGTCTTATAAGCTAAGTATGTTGATTGTATAATGTATTTGCTGTATTTTGAGAATATGTGATAAATTAGAGTATTTCATAATTAATCTAGGAAAGGACAGAACCACAAGAAGCAGTGACACATAACTAGTTTTATGGGTGGTGTTTGGACAGGTTTATATAAAAGAAATTCCTTCCAACAAGAGACCTTCCAGATACAGCAGCAAGAGGACATCACTGGGAGGGGGAATAAGATAAGAAACCTGCAAGAGAAGAAGTTAGAGAGTGGGGTTATCTGGCTAGGTGATTTTGCTCAACAGTAGAGTGGAGAGTCCCTGGGTCAGAGAACTCCAAAAGAGAGAAGTTTGGTGGATTTTTTTTTTTTAATAGCTACAGGATTTGTCTTACTTATGGTTAATAAATGTTAGGTGAAGTTTTGTGGGGTATGCAACATAAGTAGGCTCAAAATGGCTAACATTGTTTTACTTGGACCATATTTAATGAACTTGGATGTGTAAGAATTTGAATGTAATACCTAGGCTTTGGGTTAACAGTGTAGCCTGCTGTGAAGAAGTAATAGAGACTATTACACTAGGCTAACTCCGGTCCATTTGTAGAACACAGTGTTTGTCAAAATAAAATGTTTGCTATAATATTTGGGACTGGAAAGTAAAGAAAAAGTATACCATATATTTATTTATGTAAGGGATAAAAAGAAGGCTGAGAATGAAAATGAATTCTGAGTGCTATGACTATGTTATGGAATTTGAATACATTATGTGTTAAGCTGTTTGTACAATAAAAGATGACATAATTACAAAAGAAATAGAATGATAATATGAAGATTAGCAACTACCCCAGGCTAGTCAACCAAGGCACTCATACTTAATATCCCCATAAAAATATCTAGTGTAAAATACTATTTATGAAACATAAATATTATCTCACTTACCCACAAGTTCTGAATTCCATGTGATCTAGTGTTTATTATCTCTACCCCTAGGATTCTGCAACATTTATTATTGATCATCACTGTCTACAATAGTATGAAATAAGAGAGGTCAGCTTCAGCAAAAGTACAGCTAAAGAACACTACTCAGTCACTTGGGTTGGAACTAGGCATAACAGATTACTATCATTATTCATAACCAAAGAATGAACCATGAGAAGAAAGTAGAAAGATTTTGAGGGAGAAGTGCCAGACTATAAGTTGACCTGTGTAATTCTGATGAAATGCACTACCTAATAATTTCTGTCATGAACAAGATGCCTATGTAACTAAAGAACTTTCTATAAAATGGAGAAAAAGTTGGATTTAATAACAGATGACACAAAATATGATAATACAAGGATAACATGAGAGAAAATCTTCAGTTATTTTGAACAAGTTTTTATTAACATGGCCTCAAGGCTCTTAAGAAATACACACACACACACACACACACACACACACACTACTATTACTACTACTACTACTACTACTACTACTACTACTACTACTACTCTATGTTTGAGTAGTTCATTATGCTCTATGGTGCATGTGGAGAACAATATAGAAAAAGTACAATATGGGCTATTTGAGTTTTGGAACAAAGCCAAACCTTCCTAATTATTTGTTCGTTTGTTTATTTATTTTTTATTTGGGATATAATTGATGTCAGCACAGAGCTGATGAAGAAAGAAAATTTCGATAGTGAGACACCCAGTTGAAAGAATGCACAAGGAACTGACATAAGAATGAAATGGCAGACACCACTTTATTCCAGAGAGTGTGCGCTAGAGGGCAGCATGGGCTTTATATATGTCAGAGGACTAGTGGTATTCTGCCACAGATGTGTAATGAACAAAAAGCTGAATCATACTTGCATAAGTTAGGTGCAGGTGCCTTACTACATTAATGTAACATTTTAAATCTGGAGTCCTATCCCTAGCCATGAACCTGGATCACAGCCAGATCTGGGACCCACAATCAACATGTAACATTATATTAGTTTCAGGTATACAGTATAATGATTTAATATTTATATATATATATATATATATAATATATATATATATGATATATATATATAATATATAATATATATATTATATATATATATCATATATATATAATATATATATTATATATATATATAATATATATATTATATATATATGATATATATATATATTATATATATATATATATATATATAGAGAGAGAGAGAGAGAGAGAGAAACGGTCACCACAATAAATCTAGTTAACATACATTATCACACATAGTTACAGATATTTTTTTTGCTTGTGAGAACTTTTAAGATCTAGATTGTTAGCAACTTTCAAATATGCAGTACAGTATTATTAACTATAGTCACTTTGCTGTACATTACATTTTCATGACTTATTTATTTTATGACTTACTTCTTTTCTAACTAAGCAATGCCTTCTTCGGGGAATAGTTATTCTACTTCTGAGACAGAGATCAAAGTTTGGTATTGGGTCCTGGTAGAGACAATGTTTAAACATTTCATACAAAGGGCCTATACAATTGGAACTGCCTTTTTAAAAATGGATTTCTTTCTTACTAAACCAGAAAGGTGCCATGGTCAGCAGCATACATATTCTGGCTAAAGCAGATGGAGAAATCATAATTAAGTTGTATTAGCAGATGGATTCTTAATGTGAATATTCTTGTTGCAGAGACAGGTGAACCCTCACCATGGCAGTTATTCACATAAAATATGTAAATGAGGAAATATTCAAGACTGGTTTACAGATTAAAATAATAATAATAATGCACTGACATTAGCTGAAATAATGCTTTTTTTATGGTGATCCTGATGGCAGCCAGTAAGTAAAACCTTGCATAGAATGGAAATCGTACACAGGACCTGTTTTAACAAGAAGAAGAGATAGGCAGAAATTTTAGTCATTTAAGCATTAACAGAAAATTAAAAGAGAAGATAGAAAGATCAGTGATAAAGTGAAAAATGTACTGGGAAATATATGAATGGACCTCTGATAATGGGCCCAGATTTTGAAAATATTTGTATAACATGACAATTCTCCCTCCATATTGCATTTGAAATCAGTCTACAAGATGATTTACTTCTTTCTCCAGATAACTCAGTGTTTACTCAATTAGCTCATGAACATGTAAGCATGGTGCCAGAATACTGGTTTTGGATGCTGTCTACAATATAGACTTCCTCTTATTAAGGCTCATATATGTAGTCGCTGCTACCACTGAAAGCCAATGAACCAGCTGCAGACATCTATGTCAGGTTCTCAATATGACAATGATATATCAGAGACTCACTTGGTAGCAGTTGGTTACAGTGGACTTTCATCATCAAAAAGACTGCCACACTTCAGATAACAATACTGTCAATATTGTAATCATCCGTTTTGTATCTAATATAACATTGGCTCTGATAAAGGTATTTAGTATATAGCCAAAATAATTAAAGCAATAGTTGCCATTTTATGTGGTGACATTATTGCCATGTGCCATATTATCAGAAGTAGCTGCCCTTACAATGTGGTGGCATGGCTGTTGAAACCTCAGTTATGACACTATCTGTAAGACAATGCCCTTGCAAAGCTCTGGGTCAGGATGCATATAACATGCTTTGAATCAATGACTAATATATGATGCTCTTTCTTCCATAAACAGAATACGTAGTCTTGGAGCTTTTGAAACTTGATAAATCACTTGCAAAATGTTTGTCTTCATCTCAAAATTATAATGAGAAAAATACTTAAAAGTGGAGAAATCTGGCAGATACTACCTTAACTACACAATCAAGTTTAACATCTCTAATGAGGCATGTTGACAGAATGCACCCTTTGATGTGTTGCATTGAGAAGAGCATATTACCTCTGTAGTATTTTTATAAAAATACATAACCTTAATATAATCATAAGAAAATATCCCCAGAAAATATCAGGCAAGCTCAAATTGATGGGCAGTCTTAAAAATACCCATGCTTTAATTAGGTAGGACTATATTACTGTTACTATAAGTTTTTAAGTGTAAATGTGAGAAACCAAAGAGATGTGTTCCAGTGCTTTTTCTACTCTTATAGTATATTATCCTATATTCTTTGAGTTTGCTTTCCTCTCTGACATATATTTTATTAAAAAAAAAACTTTTTAAAGAAAGAAATATATTTTCTAGATTATTTTGTACCTTCAATGAAAGGTACCCTCCTAAGGTTTGGAAATAGAAGGGAGCGACAAAGGACACATCCTATAAGACTGAAACTTCTCGTAGTTATAATGATAGAAGAATCTATTTCCTCTGAGTTTCTCTTTAAATATTTACTTTCTAGAACCATAGCTGCAAAATGGTATGTGATATTTTTTGTTGTCACAATCCTGCGGTATTGTTAGCTGTATTTTTCTGGGTGTGTTGCCACTGGTTCCATTGCTCTTAGTTGTATAAATTTACCATTAGAAGGCCTTAGGAAGAGCTATTAAAATCTCTTGATAGCCCAGTATATTAATGAAAAAGGTTTAATGCAGAGAATAATAATGTTAAAATAATGAAGAGTTCTACCTAAATCAGTATATAACATTAAGAGCCCATATTCTACAGCCCAGAGAGAAAGGATACAAGGAATCCGAATAGCTTGCTGTACTGCTCTGAGTTTACCTGTATTTAGTTATATATGTGAATAGTTAGTTATAGAGCCAAACTCACCTGTTATATTATGAAAATGCAGTCTGTCCTAGGTTTATTAGTCAGGGTTCTCCAGAAATATGGAACCAATAGGATGTGTGTGTGTGCTTATGTCTGCTTGTATTATATATGTATATATCTATCTATATATATAGATAGATAGATATATATATATAATATGTGTATGTATGTATAATGTGTGTGTGTGTGTATATATATTCATATATATAATGTGTGTGTGTGTGTGTGTGTGTGTGTGTGTGTGTGTGTGTATGCTTTAAAGAATTTTCTCACAGAATTGTAGTGATTGCCAAGTCTGAAATCAGGGCAAGCCAGAGAGCTGGAAATTCAAATAAGAGATAAATTTGCAGTTTGATTCCTAATTCTTCAGGGGTAAACCAGTCTTTGCTCTTTAGGCCTTCAGCTGATTGGATGAGGCCCACCCACATTATGGAGGGTGACCTACTTTGCTCAAAGTCTATTAATTTAAATGTTAATTACATAGATAAAACACCATCACAGCAACATTTAGACAGCCATTTGACCAAACAACTGGGTACCATAGTCCTGGCCAAGTTAACAGATAAATTTAAAAATCACACAAGCCCACTAGATACCTAGTCTCACAGTAGTTGGTACGCAAGTTTGTGTTAAATTATATTGGGATTCCAACTCAACATATTCTACCTCACAGGCTAAAATCATTTATAGACTAACTTGTAGATAACATATGCCTCCAACTAAAGTCATACCTGTGTAGTACAAGTTGGCTAGACAGAATAGAAATTCTTTGACTCTTGTGTATCACACACTAATGAACATAATATGTGAGACTGCTGGAATACAAAATATCAATTATAGTAACCCATATTTCTCAAGGTAAATAAAATTAAAATTTTCCTACCAATTTCATGTTCTGAAGGCCTTAGATTACAATTTACTGGCAGAATATTATCTATTTCTGTACTGAAATTATTCAGGAATCCTATATATGTTTTATTCAAGACTCTAGATTTTTTTCTAAAAGACCAAACCCCTTCTCTAGTAAATAGTGGAAACTGACCATTAATGCTTGAGTAAATTTATTACAGAACTTAGAATATGTCTACGGCCATGCTATCCTCAACAAAGCTGATCCCATCAGATGTTGAAAGCTAAGCTGGGTTGAGCCTGGTTAGTACTTGGATGAGAGATCACCTAGGAAAAACCAGGTGCTGTAGGTGTAAAAAATTTAAAAAAGAAAAAAATAAGGGATTACAAGCTGACAAGATCCTTTCAATCTGTGAGGTCAACCAAGGGTTGCCTTGCTAAAAAAATAAATAAATAAAATAAAAATAATGAATGAATTCTTTATTGTATGTAAAACATAAGTATGTGGATTTATTTGGATTTCTTAAGGACCCCAAAAATAATAATCCTGAGTTTAAGAAAGTATTAAAGACTCTGAAGTCATTAAAAATTCTTTAGAGCCTTTCAATTTGACTTGAAAAAAATTGGGGCTACAAGCATTAATAATAGAAAAGTGTGTTAGAGTTTAAGAATAAAATAAATAAGTCAATTTGTTGAAATAAATAAATTGAAATAAATAAGTCAATGACAAAATTGTCATTGTGTCAATATTTGCATATGAATATATATATGGCCCTAGTCATCCAAAAGAAGTAAAGAACTATTAAAATCCATTTATATAAACATTTGATCTTATAAAATTAAGCTAGGGCACGGTAAACCTGTCTTTCTGACTTGACTGACTTTCTCTATTATTGTGTTTTTAAAAAATAAGATAGCTTTAAAAATATGATTGAGCTAATTAAAAATATAGAGAATTCCAAATATCCCTAAATATATCCGGCATCATAGCAGGAGGTGATAATATAATCATTGACAATTTTGGTTCTCTTTCAGCTGAGAAATCATTATTTGATTTAAAACAAAACACATAAAACAGAAAAGCACAAGTGTTAAATCATTCAGGTGAAATTAAAACATAAAAATGGCAAGGCAGTTATATGAATAAAAGAGAAAAAAGAAGAATGATTCTTTAGTACTACACATAGGAGAGTAGGTTATCTACTTCATAATTATGTTTTGTTTTAGCTGAGAACGTTGGTTAGGTATTGCTACGTAAAGCTGGCTAACAGATAGCTATTAAATCCAGTCAGCTAGTGCATCTATTCTTATCTCAGTTGGGCTCATTTGCTTGACTAATGAGTGTTAAGGTGATAGATGTTTATCTTATCAGGGCAATTCTGCTTCAAGAAGCAGGTCTGATTGCTATTGGCTCCTCAGAGCTATAGACTGGGCTCAGATCAGCTTCAAGAAAGGACAGCTTAAAGGAAGGGCAGACTCTTAGAAAAGTCTTTTTCCTGGCAATGGGAAAGGTTCAGGAGAGTAAATCCAGCTCCACAAAGATATTTGAAGACTCTCCTTTGTCATGTTTGACAAGGTAAATCACATGTGCAAGTCCAAAGTTGAGGGTTAATAGGTATGAGAGTGAGGAGGATATTTGGCTACCAAAAGGTCTGAATGGAGAAGGGAATATAATTTTCTCACAATAATCTCATCTACTGTATTTATTCCTCTTTTTCATATTCATTTTCTCCTCACCTGCTAAATCTACTGACCTCATTCCATGACTGCCAAAAGTGTCATCCAATTATGACATCAGCTTGAAATCGAAGATTTTGTGATCTATGTTTTTAGGTATTTCCTTTTGAAACGAAGACCTATATATCAAGGAGCAAGTTATATCTGTCTTCCAAAACCCATCATATAATGCTGAAACAGAGAAAAACTAATAGCAGTAAATATTTTTTGTTTGTTTGTTTCTTAAAGAACAGAAACATAGCAGCTATTGTTTTATAGGATGCTCATAGCAGTTACTGTTTCGAAGTAAGTCCAAAATGTCACTGAGGCATTATTGTCATGTCTCCCTACCCTGGCTTTAGAAAACATACCTAATTTATAATTCTTAGTAGTGGTTTTCTAGTTCATTTTCCTCACAGTTCATTAATCTGCTTTTGGAAGTTTATTTAATGATGCTACTTGGTCATATTTGAGAAGGGTTTTGAATAATATTTCCCTTTGGCAATTGTTCAGCTTTCTCAACTCACTTCTTATGTAGAAACTTGGGAGCCAGAAGTATTTTACCTTAAACTTATTCACTTATATTTCAGGCTATTAATGCCTTTGTCTATAAAGTTCTCTCAAAAACTTAAATTCATAAGGCATTTTATTTTAGTTAATGCAGAATCCACATGATAACTCTATTATATGACTCTTCATATATACTTAATTATGAATATTTTGATGCATTAGGCTGTATGAGTCCATACCTTTAATCATTTTATAAATAGTTTTACCAGACAAGAAGCTCTAATAGGGACAACCATTATTATTTAAGAGGTCTTATCAAAGTCAGGATGTCCTGCAATAAGTGTGGTCTATGGTTATTTGGTATATCTTAATGCACTTAATATTTCTCTAGGCTACTATTAACTTTAGAAACTTCTCTTTTAAAATGTTGGTGTTATGAGCTGAACTGTGTCCTTCTAAAAGATATGTTGAAGTCTTACTCTCCAGTACTTCAGAATGTGATCTTGTTTGAAAATAGATAATTGAGATGAAGTCATTAAGGTAGACATTAATTCAATATGACTAAAGTCTTTATAAAATGATATTTAACACAGACAGACATGCACAAAGAGAAGACAATGAGAAAAGACAGAAAAAATGCCATATGAAGGTTGGAGTTATGCTCCCATAAATCAACAAATGTTTGAGGCTACCAGAAGCTGGAAGAGGCAAGGAAGGATATTTTTTCTACAAGAATTCTCTCAGAGAAAGCAGAACTTTTCTGATACTTTGATTTTAGACTTCTAGCCTCCAGAACTGTGAGAAAATAAATTTCTGTTCTTCTAAGTCACTTAGTTTGTGGTACCTTGTTATAGCAGCTTTTGAAAACTACTACAGTTGGAGATAAGAGAGGATTTTAGTTTCTAACCCCTGAGGTTTGAGTTCTTTACATTTTCTCTAAATTATGTTTTGTTTTGTTTTTACACTGGCCACATTCTTTTTCTAGGCTCATCTTTCTTTTAATACCTAACCAAATGCAGTGGTTTTGTTTATTTGTTTTTAATTTTTTTAAAAAAAAAGGAAAAAAAATCATACAATAATGTGATCAGTGGTATTCGGAATCCCTAGTCCTAATATTAGTGGGGTCCTCAAAACTAAATGGAAAATTTTTATAACCTAGTAAATTTTTTATTATTTTAAACTATAAACTATGATCAAACTACTTAAGTCCTCTTACACTGCTCACTAATATTGAGATACACTCTATTATACTATTAATTAAGAATATATACGAGAACAAAAGTCTACAATTTACTAAATGTGTGGTCTTCTGCTTGTTACTTTAGTTTTCTGTGTTTCAATTTCTTCATCTGTAAAACACAGACAATACTTGTATCTTCCTCATAGGATTATTGTGAGTTTAAATGAACATTGATCACATTAGTTGTTCAGTAGCTGTAAATTGTTACAATTAGTATTAGTCTTAGGTATGTTCTTACCTCCAACTTTAAAGAGTGAGTAGAATACACTAACCATGAAGTGACTTAAAAATTATATACATATGACTATCCTCTCCTTCCTTACCACATAGGAATTTTCACTGTTATTTTTTTATTTTTAACACTTTGTATTTAAATATATTTCTCTTTAACTATTAAGATGCTATTTTACACCATTTGGTAGAAAGAAAGATTTGTCTTTTTCTACTTGCTATTTTAATTTCCTTCCCTTCTCTATTGTTGTAGCCACCATCCCCCAATAGACACACAGGCCACCAGAAATCAATGAGTTATAGGAAACACACTCTTTATTCAGCCAGCTGGGTCTATCAGGGGTATGCAAACCCCAAATTAAGTAGCCCTGAAATATAGAGGTACAGGGTTTTTAAGCCCTACACCCCTATTCTTCATCCTATTTAAACACACAAATCTATTTTTCTTTCTTTTACTAATTGTCAACCCATAGGTCAGTTGTGCAAGCAGAGGGTACAGAAGCAGAAAGCTTATTGTTAGAGCATTATGTTCCCGTGGGCGATAGCCAAGCAATAATTTTCCAGCCAGCACACTATTTAGACGAGTTCAGTTTGGCTTCTCTACTTCTAACTTCCATATGCATTATACTGCAATTGATTATCTAAGGCTAATTTGTAAAGCCAACTAACTTCTTTCTCCTCAAGTTTAATTATTTCCTTTGTTACATTTTACACTGTTTTACTCTTAAAACTCTCAAGGGACATGAAGACATCACCAATTAGAGGTTAAAAGCTTAGGATAGACTCAAGTCAGCTAAAAGAAACATGATCTACATTGTACAATAAAGCAACACTGAGGTTCTTATGGAAAATTTCCCAGAAAAACAAACAAAAACCCTGTATTCACAAGACAGTCAACATTTTGACTTATTTCACGAAGAGGGCTCTTCCATAGAATTATAACAGCATCTCTCTTCTTGCTACCAATGTATTCTAAATTCTAACACTAGTAAAAAGTACAAAAGTAGTAACTCATACAGATTCTCTCCAATGAGGGAACTTTCCCTTTAAATGTTTGTTATTTACTAAATATAAAAAGAGTAGCACTTTCAAATTAATATAATTTCTCTATTCTTTTTTGTATTTTTGAGCTTGCAATGTTATTTACTACTTTCTAAGTCCTATTATACCTTAGCTTTAGGCTTTGTCTGTTTGTCAGAATAGAATTTCTCTGCTCTTTGCTACTCCATTAGCTTCTTGTTTTTATTGCCCTTTTTGTCTCCTGCAGTTGATCAATACCATCTGAAACTACACACTCTAGCAACATTTTTTTTCAGAACTTGCCACCAGAAAAAAAAGTCTAAGTATACTAGATTAACAAAACATCTTCCTCCTTTTCATCATCATCAAAATGCACTTTACTTATTACAATATTGGTGTGTGTGTGTGTGTGTGTGTGTGTGTGTGTGTGTGTGTGTGTGTGATGGAAAACAAGGCAAAATAATAGGGACTCAAACATTTATGTTCACACAAAAAAGTTTTTTTCCATTGCTTGAACTCAGAATTATTCCAATATTTAAAGAATAGCTAATATTCTTCATATGTGAACATTAAAAAGATCAATTTATTTTTTTGTGTTTTATGGACATAAAATATAATTTTTATTTCTATATATTTTTAATTCAAATAAAACTATTTCAGAGCCAAGTGATATTAGTTAAATCTAGTGAGATAAATTTACTAATTTAATATTTAGTAAGCAAAATCATTTTTAACTATGATATTACAATGACAAATACTATCATTTTCTCTTATAAATGCTACCTTTCATCTAATAAGTTTTAACCTTAAATATATGGCACTTTATTTTTAAAACATACAAAAATATTTTGATAACAAAAACTACATACTTTCTATTAATTCTGCAATCAAATTCAGAGCGAAGAAAGAGGAGGGATTTATTTAAAACAGAATTCTCATTCATGAAATGAAAACTAGTGCTAATTAAGGCAAGTGTAATTCAAATAAGACACTCTGAAATTTTATCATGAAGCTTATCGGTTGTGTCTTTTTCTAATCTCTAAAACAATAAATTGTCTTTATTTTTTTTCCTCAATTTTTCTTCATTTATTAATCTACCTACCACGCTGAGCATCTCCTTTTTCCATCTCAATCTCTATCTATAGCCCTCACAGCAAGCTTCAGAACTATTTCAGGGCATCTTCCCTTTATTAAATCCTGGTTTGTTCCTGCTTCTTAATTTTGAATAGATTTTTTTTCTTTTCATTTTTATTTTTTTAAAGTATATCCCATTGTATTTTCATAAAAAAATAGAAACAAAAATAATTTTTATGTATTTTTACATGTCTAAAAGTGTTTTCTTCTGTCCTGAAAGTTAACAGTGTGAGTACAAAATCTCTTTAGTGAATACATTTTTCCTCATTCCTTTGAAACCACTGTTATTGTTTTATTCAGTATTACTAATACAAAATCTGGTTAAAGTGCAATTACTGGTCTTTGTAAGTGAACTGCTCTTTTTTATCTTTTTAATTTTTACCTTACCTCTCACTTTTGTAAACATTTGAGATCCATTTATCTTTGAAATTCTGATATTTCTCAAAGACAATTATAATATAGTCTCTTTAATTTATTTTATTTGCCATCTAATAGGCAATTTAAGTTTAAAATTCTGTGTCTTAAGCTAGGAATTTTTTCTACTTTAAAATTTCTGCAGTGACATTTTTTCCCTCTCTAGTCTCTATCTCTCCAGAAATAAATGTGCATGCATGTTACATCAGGAATTTCACATCACTAATAGTATTATTTTATGGTTTACATGTGTTTTTAACTTATGTACTAAATTTTGGGAGTATTCACAGATTTTATCTTTATGCCAAAAAATTCCCTATTCATTTAGTTCATGTGTGTCAACCACCTATTGATTATATTATTATTGTAATCAATATTTCTTCTCCTAAATATATTAGTTATGATAGCTTAATTTTTATAGCACATTACTACTATACCTCAGTGACTAAGTAAAAAATAAAAATTTTTTCATATCATTGTTCACTACAACTCAGCTGAGGATTCCCTATTGCATAAAAATGCTGGCTATTTTCATTCTGTAATTCAGCCATTCTTTAGGGTCCTACAGAAGCCACTGGGCCCCCTGCATCTCTTTGGCAACAATAGAAGAGAATATGGCAAATCTCAAGATAGGTTTTTAAGGGCCTACTGAAAATCTTGATTAGGTTTCTGGTTAGGAAAGGCTTCTGTGCACACTAAGAAATTTGGAAGACAATGAAGCTTCAAAGTGTTAAGATTTTTTTCTGGAGACAATGAACCTTTGAAGTGTGTTAATATTTTTAGCCAGTACTGTCAATTGGTGATTTAGAAATATCACTCTGGCTGCTCTGTAAATTAAAAGATCTCAGCTGAGCAAAGCTAATCCTTTGGAAAATGTTAAAAACTAGGGAAGGGGACTAAAAAGATAGTATTAAGGAAACAACACGACCTGGTGATAACTGCGGGTTAGAGCCAAGGAAGAAGAAGTCAAATAATACAAGTAGTTTTCTAATTTTCATAATAGGTGGATTGTATTCACTAAGGTAGGGGGCTTTGCAAGAGAAGCACTTTAGAAGAAGGGTTTTACTGTTCGTGGAGATAAATGGAGATGCTCGGTAAGTCTTTAAGTTTGTAGTTTTGTAGCTAGAGAGAAACATAAGGGCAGAAATAGATTTAAAAGGTAACACTTTATTGAATAAAAGGAAGTCAAGTATGTTTTTATTATATTTCAGCACTTAGAAACTTACAGTTATTAAATGTTTTTCTTTTCATAAAATCTTATATGAGATAATAGGAAGAATGTTTAAGGTGGAAGGTTTAAATGTATTGCAATACTGATGAAGAGCTAATAAGGAAAGATTGTTATTGACTAGTAAATAAATTATTTGTTATTTGAATGAGAACAGATAGAACTCAAAGCAGAAATATAGAAATTTGTTTTGGCAATAAAAAGAGAGACTGCTTCCATAGCAATGAATGGAGAAGACATATTTGCACAATGACCAATAAAGTTTTGAGAATAAAGTTCTTAAGTCATGGTTGACATTTTTCTGTAAAGTTGAATGGAGAGTAGTGGGAATGGGTATTTGACAACTGTCAGATTTTAAAAGGCTATTGCAAAGATGGAGAAGAAGTCATTTAAAAAGATATACAAAAGATTTAACATTTGTTTGTAAACAATGCAAAACAGCATTTAAGAACAGGCCTGTGGCACTAAGCGGGGCTAGATACACCCTAATCTGTACATAAAAAAACTTACTTTTACATATAACATTTGTGAGAAGATTTAGAAAGAAACTTGGTTTCAATACAGAGAATATATGGAAGGTATAGACTGAGCAAAGATATACAGAAATAGATAAGTAAGCATTTTCCTTAAATGACTCAGATTTATGTGTTGTTAGTTTAGAGGTTAGAATAAGAAAGAAATCTGCTTAGTTATTTGGGAGCTAGAGCATCTAAACATTAAATGTACTGATGAAGGGCTTTTATTTTACCCTATCAGGGCTGATGCTCCAAGGAAAAAAATAATTAATCTTACTAGAAAGGGAGAAGAAAACACATATTTGAAGATGTATTACAAATTATTTTGGTGCTTTCTCTTCTTTTAAAATAAAGAGATATCTTCCTTGAATTTGCTCACTAATCTTCATAAAAATTACTAATGCTGATAGATTCATGACCACCAGAAGAACAAAGAAAAACAAAAAAAGCCACCAATGTATTTCCAGAATCTTGGAAGAATTTTCACCAAATGTATACTAATAGTACTGGATTAAGTAAAGGAATAGTATTGACTTTTCACACATGTATAGCTTTTCTAAGCAGAGAAAATCTGCAGGAAGATTTCTTTTGCCTTCAATATTGCCAGAAACCCGGACCTAATCAAGCCTTTCTGTTTTATGGATGTGGCCTTTATGAGGCAACTGGATTGCTAAGACTTTCTTTTCTTTCTGCTAACAGTATCCTTCTTTCTATAACTGCTGAGAATAATAAATCTTGATAAAGAAGCAAGGAAGAAGTATGAAGAAGCATGTGAAGGTACTTGTACATTTTCTTTTTAAAAATATAGAACATGCGACTTAAAGGTTATAATAAAGTTATAGAAAAAATAAGGAAACTTGTCCACAGTAAATATTAGGAATATGGGATTTTTGTATTTTTTATTTAGGTAATAGCTTAGAACAAATTCCCACCTGAGTCTAGAGTAGGTGAATTAGATGAAGTCCTGTGGGAAACAGAACTGAGATGAAAGCTGAGTGCATTCAGCTGTAGGTAGTTGAGCCATGAATGAAACGTTAACTGAAGTAAGGCCAATATCACAATGTGTCCACTAGGAAATATCAGGCTTAGATAGCTCTTCTCAGTTGATTCTAAAGAAAATTAGACTTTTATGGGTCCAGAGAAAATACACCCTAAAAGAAGAAAAAAAAATGAATACAATTTCATAATCCATAAGAAAAGTATGACTTTGAAAATAATTTTAATAGAAATCTGAGTACATATTTAGAAAACAAATTGACTTCAGGACACTGCCTTCGTGACACTTGAAAGAAAAATTCATTAGAAAAAGTACATGAAAAACAAACCAAAAATAAATAAAACAGAAGCAGAAATACATAAGAAACTAGATAATATAAGAATGAATTTCAAAGGGAAAATTTCAAGAGTAGATTGAAATCTACCTGGGAGGAAAAAAATGTTTTATGGAATGCAGAGGAATTTTTATTTCTTTTAGAAAGTAGTGAAAGGTTGAAGTGCCAAATAGAAGAAATTTAAGAAAATATTTGTAAATCTAGAGCTCTGTCTGATTATATTTTCTGAAATTGGAAAACAGTGCTTTCAAAAAATGTTTGATAATGAAAAACTATAGGTCTCAGGCCCCTGTAATCCAGGAAATATACGTGATAACAAAAATGTGTGAAGAAATTGCTCATATCCTTAATTTCCTTGAATAAATATTTTACTGACCTCACTGATTTTCAGAAAATGCATTGGATATATTTTTTACTTATTGTACTTTATCAACATTGAAGACTTGTAGTAATTAAAAAGTAATAAATTGAGTCACAGCAAGAGAAAGAAGCAAAGAGTAGCATTGGAGACTCAGCTCTGCCATTAACTTGGGAAGCTTCCTTGAGAAATCATTGAATATTATTAAACTGTTCTGGCTTTAGTGTAACACATGAGAACAGGAGAGATGAATTTTATGACTGGCTTCCCTGCTCTGTTTTCCTCTTTCCTAACAACTGGGTCCCTAGGGTATTTTTTAAAATTATTTGAGGAAAATTGTGGTAATAACAACCTCTTCAACACTACTTAAATAATTAATTTTATGAAAAGCTTTACAAGCAGAGCATTTAATTTATTTACAATATTTTCTCTTATGACATCATGAATAAAGACCTAATGATGGAATGTGGAAAGTTTGACAGTGATATTTTGAAAAGATGAAGTTATTTTAAAGATTATTTTAGAGATAATGCATACTGTTTTCAGGTTGAAGGTAATAAAGAAGAATATATAGTAATCATATAAATATACACATATATACATATATTCATTTGTATAGTGTGTACGTGTATATATATATATTATATATATATTATCTATCTATCTATCTATCTATCTATATATATATATATATATATACACATGAAGGAAGTGCAAATTTGTTACACATAGATTCTTGGACTATGTTTAGTTGTGCCTTAGGAAATATTAAATTATACCATAACTGCCACTTTTTCTATAGTCCCAAAAGCCTAAAACATTGTAAAATGTTGGCAAAAATATTTTTTTCTTTGCCAAATGTTATTCCCATCCTTTCCTCATGTGCTGGCTTCTGAATAAATCATACCTACAAACACACACACACACACATTATTAATTTCACTGTAATTTGTGATATATCTAATAATTCTCAGTAAAAGTCCCAAAACTGGAGAAATAAATATATTCCAACTAAATGCTTTTACCATTTTTCCATTCATATTTCATTTGTAAATTAAAAACTCATATCATATGAACCACAGTATCTTAATTAAAATTTTAAAAAATGTGGAAAATTTTTAAGTAAAATGAATATGTACTGAACGAGTATAGTAAGTGGAAGAAATTGAAAGCCCCTATGAAACTATTTATAGTATATGACCTTAAGTATTTTTATAAGATACTTGCAAAGCCATCCTCATTAAAGCTTTTTAAACATTCTGCAAAAATATCTTGAATAAGAACACCAAAATTAGAGCAGAGATTATGCAGTATTTGGCAAGCTGTGTGAAGGAGGAAAAATTACCTGGAGAGCATATTAAAAATGCAAATTTTTCAGACTCTGTGGAGACCTACTGAATTTGAAATTTCAAAGGATAGGCCTTGAAATATATATATATATATACACTGGATTTATATATGAAGAGTTGTACAAAAATGGCACGAGGTATAGCTCTTAGAGTTGCTATATACTTTAAGTAAGATAAGTGATATATTTGATAAACAAGTTAAAATTTAAAAACACTCATCAATAAAACACAAATTTAAAATAAGAGAGTGTTTTATCTACAAAGTTAGTTAAAATAGAAATATGCCAAATATTGTGTTCCAAGGTTTTGTTTCAGGTATATTTTAACAAGAAAAAATAAAAATCAATATAAATGTCTGTTGGAATTGTAACATATAATTATATTATGATATATATAATTAGAATATTATATAGTCATTAAAATAATGTGGGAACTTAATTGAAGAAGAAATGCAAAATTAAAAGCTGATTACAAAAGACAATATAGTATAATCATATTTTTTAAATAAAAATTAATAGAAATAATTTTATAGTTAAATGTCTAAAATAAAAGAAATTATAAGTTCAGTTGTGGTTTTCTGTGATTTAAGTTTTATCTATCTTGCTTAATTTCAAATAAGCATATTTCTTATATTGTATGTGGGTGTATGTGTATTATTTGCATAAATGAGACAAGAATATTGTTAATGACAAAAATAATTGCGAACAGTTCTTCCTTACAACTGTTTTAAGTGCCTTATATATATCTATATATTATTTAATAAGAGCTTTATATTGGAATGTCTTAATGTTATTATTAAGTAGGAAGGTCAACACAGGCAGGAAAAGTATCACCAAAATTTACATAGCTAATGACTATTACATATGATAAAAAAACATTCTAAATTATATAATAGCAATAATATTAATAATTTAGCTTATTCTATTTACCTTATGGCTTTTATAAATTTTTGTTAATATTTCAGCATCTCTTCTTTTTAAGGATATGAATGGTAAAGTTAAAACATAAAATGTATTCTTTATTGCCAACACTCGATTTTCAGATGATCATTGAAACTAACGTTTGTTTGATTTAACATTTACTTTCTCCTTTTTATACCACATTACTTTACAAGGTTCTACTAAAAGTAACCACTTCAAGTTGTTACCCAAATCATTCAAAATGCAAATTGGCTTTTAAAACTGAATATAGAATGCATTGTGTGTAATAAAAGAGCATTTTCTCTTTTTTTTTGCTTCTTTTAAGTCAGCATCTTTTAAGCTTGTGTATGTTTGTGTATTTTTATCTCCATTTTGAAAAAAATTAAAATAAATTATTAGATACAATATTTTTGAGTTGTTAAAGGCTAAATATACTTTATTTTAGGATATTCATATTGTATTTTTGGCTAATGTTCAAAAGGTAGCAGTGTATGAGAAGAATGAAGTGAACCAACACATGATTGCTTGGGATCCCAGAATGCTTACCAAAAAGAAAGCTATGGGATGGTAAAATTCCCAAAAAAAATTTAAAAAAAAAAGAAAAAAAGAAAAAGAAGAAAACATTTGGCTATTACATACAGTGTAATTCCAAAACTAGATAACTAACACTTCTCTTGATTTCTCTGCTGCCTGCTTAGCAGTATATTTTTTATAGATATTGCCACCCATATGAGCAGATGAAGCTAGGAATTTACCTAGCAGGTTATGTTTTGGGTCAGATTATTTTAGACTACAAAAAATTGCAAAATACAATTTAAAACAATTTATAAAATTTACAATATGTGAATTGACTTGTCCAGTGATACAGTGCAGTCCCTAGTTGCCTGTGTGTAGAACTGCACACACATTTGTGGTCTTTTTGCCCTCAGTGGCAGGAGGTGTGGCTGAGAAGTAAGAAAATCCATACCTGTGGATTTGTATGCCATAGTCCAATTTGTAAGGAGGCAACAGGCCTATTGGTGATAAACGCAATCTCTTCTTTCCTCCCTGCCTTTACCAAAACAACTGTAGGAGGGCTTAAAACAGCTAACACTATAGGGACCATTTTATGGATCAGCTCATGAAATTGCATAACTATTTCAGTATGCATTGTGATATTTATTCCCTGGTACCTGATGGTGTACTTTTAATGCGCTACCTTCTTTCATTTTACCAAACAAAAACGTATTGAATGACTACTATTGTTAAGCTATATTATAGATACACACAATGCAATACTAGACAAAATAGGCAAAGTTCCTGCTCTTGTAGGAATGACTTTCTAAAGTGAATAGAAAATAAGTAATTCTATAATGTGTTAGGCTGTGGTAAGTACCATAAAAAGATAAATCAGAGTTACATGGTCAAAGGCAAAAATATAAATATAAGTAACTTTATAAAAGGTATTTAAAAAACCCTTTCTAATAAAAAAGAAAATTAAAAGAATATCTATCTGATCAGTCTGGGGAGAATAACCCAGGAGGAGGGAAAGGAATATCCAAAACTTCCTTGAGACAATGTGATTGACTCATCTGAGGGATGCAGAGGAATGTGAAGGTTAAGAGAATGAGGGAGGTGATGAGACATCACCTCAAAGAGACAGACCAGGGATCAAAAACAGTTCAAGCATTATGATCTTGGGAAACTCTCTAATCTTCGTCTGTAAATATGAATACAATGCCTACTAAAAATGAAGGATAAGATAAATTAGATTATTGAAACTGATGAATTTATTAAATGTAAGTTATGACAGAAACTACTATTTTCAAGTTTTTAATATATCAAGCTAGGTGAAGTTATAATAGGATTATATATTACTTTTAATTCTATTATCACTATAAGATAGTTGTTTGCATCCTAGCAAAGGAGATTGAGGCTAAAAAGACGTACCTATATTATATATATATTATACATATATATATATAGTTTGTATATATATTAATTACATACTTTTTCATATTTTTATTATAAAAGTGCTACTATGAAATTTCTTACAGATAGTTTCTATTGTGTATGTGCAGAAATATCTGATGGATATATACCTAAGAGTGGAATTGTTAAATCATAACTCTTTTCTTTTATTAGATATTCTTTTGATAAACAGATATTATTTCTTTTAATAGTTATATTTTCAAATGCCTTTCTTTATATTTAGTTATTTTTAAGCCTAGTTTTTAAGAAAGCACAATACAAAATAAAAATTCTTGCCTACCTAAAGATTAATTACAACATTCTTATCTGTATTCTTCTTTAATTTTTTTATATTATAAAATATTTACATAAAAATATAAAATATTTTTAATATTTTCCTATCTTATTTAAGACTTTTTAAGTCAGGTATTTACCCAAATGAGTTAAAAATTATGTCTGCATAAAAGCCTGCACATGAATGTTTATAAAATCTTTATTTATAATTGCCAAAATTTTATTGAAGGACAACCAAGATATTATTCAATAGGTAAATGGACAAACAAACTGTGGTTCATCTGTGCAATGGAATTACTCATTGATTGAAACAAAATGGGATATCAAGCCAGGAGAAAACAAAGAGGAACCTTAAATGCATATTGCTAAGTGAAAGAAGCCAGTCTGAAATGGGTACAAATTGTATGATTCCAAATACATGACTTTATGCAAAAGAAGAAACTATAGAAGTTGTAAAAAGAATCAGTGGTTTCTAGGGCTTCAGGGTAAAGGGAGGGTGGGGTGAGGCACAAATAGGTGGAAAGTGGGATATTTAGAGCAGTGGAATTATAACATAGGGTTTGGTACTGTTACGGTTGATACATGGCATTATGCATTGGTCATAATCTATGGAACTGTACAATACAAAGACTAGACCCTAATATAAACTATAGTCTTTAGTTTGCAATCATGTATCAATATTTGTTCAACAGCTGTAACAAGCATTGCACAGGAATAAAGATGTTAATAATAGGGAAATTTGTGTGAGATGGTAAAGTGAAAGGGCAGAAGTGCGGAGAGGAGACATATGGAAATTGTACTTAATACTCTTTTTTTTTTTTGGTGAACCTAAGCCTTCTCTAAAAAAGTCTATTAATATAAATTTTTCAAAAAGCTTATTTATAATATTTAAAAGTGGGTAAACATTTGTTGTATTACTCATATTTCTTTAAAACCTTTTCAAACTCTATACCTAGAAACAAGGCTGCTAATAAATAACTTTATAGTTTTTCCCATTCTACATTAAGTAGAATTATTAAAATAGGAAAACAGCATAGACCAATGATCTTTCTTTATCTACAGATATTATCCTTTGTGTGGTTTGCTGTAATAACACCAGAAAGGAAGGAATAATATTCATAACATCATCAATAAGCATTATGACCAAAATCATATTTTGTATCCTAAGATCTAAAAGTAGTCCCTTGGTGACACTATTTTGTAATGAAGTACAAATAATTATTTCGAATACAGAAAGAATTAAGCCCAATTGTCTTTGCTAAAACTGCGGTTATTTTGGTGGAATCTTTTACTTTCTGGAGTTTATGTCTTCATCTGTTGTTGGGAGCCATTTTTGCTGAATGCCCTATAGAGTTAAAGTTACCTGCAAGCTAGAAGTTGAAGAGCAGGTGGGCTCTATGCAGAAGGAGGAAGTTTGGCTTAATGGAAAACAGGAACAAGGATGTTTTGAGAGAATTTATGTAAATGTCAGCATTTGTTAGCATATATGTGGGTTTTGTTCCTCATGCATTCCCAAGGGTATAAATAAACTCGGGGCACAGTATTTACTGTTACTCAGGGCACAGTATTTACTCGGGGTTCTTAATAAACTCGGGGCGCAGTATTTACTGTTAGCCCTCCCGACTCTATCTTTTGTCTCTCTCTCTCTTTGTCTCTCTTTTTCTTTCTTTTCTCAATTCTCACTCCCCCTCTTGGGAACTGTTCGATCTTAGCCAGCGGGCTCTGGCAATCTGTGTAAAAAATAGCTTGTGTTATCTCTGGAGTCCCATTCACCTTTACATTCTATTGTTATATGATTTTATAGTTGTACTTGTTAATGGTTTTCAGTGTATATGAGTATTTGAAATTACTGGGGTGATATGACAAATGGGTAATTTCATCAGATCAAGTCTTTTATAATTTTGGGTGCTGAGACAGTTCATGCAAACAAACTAAGTGATGAACAATAAAGGAAATTATGAACAATATTAATTTTCCATCTGTTTAACTTCTTTTCTTTAATTTGAGTCTCTAAATATAAATATAAAATTTAAAGAAATAAGAAAGCCAAAAGTCATCATCCTGGCTGTCATTTTCATTACCCAAATATGGTTTTCAGTGTATATGAGTATTTGAAATTACTGGGGTGATATGACAAATGGGTAATTTCATCAGATCAAGTCTTTTATAAAAAGAAACATTGGAGCATTTAATTTAGGTGATATTTATTCTGAAAGCTTAACACTTACCAATAGCTAAATCTTTTTCTTGTTTAGAAGGTTATTGATGAAATACAGACTCAAATGTCTATTAAAAATTGTTTCACTTTTTTATTTTAAAGAAGCAATTTATGTATATGATTAATTAGTTCCTTGTAGGTATAAGTATATAAAAACTGGCTTTCAGAAATCCTTATTTTATTTTAAACTCAGTTTATCTTTAACTTTGATAAACATAATCTGACACTGATTATAGCAGACCAAAGTCTACACATCAGTATAATTAATAAAAAATAAGCCTATAACATAATTAATATTTTTATCTATTCTGTATACTTTAACAAGTATTTTCTATTTATATCAATTATTACTAAATTTAGTTAATACTAAAATCATTAAATAATTTTTAAAAATTTATTCAGATTCTTTAAGTTTTATAGATTTTGATTCTGAATTATTTTATATAGTTCATATGACAAGCACTGTTATAGTTAAATCATAATTTTTTCAGAATGCTGTGAGTATATAGTTATTCTGCATATTTTATTTTGAGATTTTTGTTTTATTAACTTAGTGTTATTATGAAACTGAAGCGAACCAATTTCACAGGACACTGATTAATGAAGCACAATGCCTGCTTATTAATGTCCAGTGGGCAATATTGCCAAATTAACTGAAATGTTAATAGTAAGAAATTCTAACCTAGTGGAGTTGAGTATATTTGTTAAGGAAGACAAATGATAAGATTGTTACCTGAAAAGCACTGCATTGGAACAAAAAAAATTTAATGTTCTTTAAGAAATATTTCTATCATGAAGAAGTAATAAAATAAATATTTCTTGTCTAGAATTTCCTGTCTAAATACCTGTGACAAAATCATGTAGAATTAGATTATTTCTCTTTTGAACAATACTTGGAAAACCAGATACATTTTCACTTTATATCTCTGTTATATTTTTTAATGTAACAAAAGTTTCTGCTATTAAAAAAAAATCCCTTCTTGGCAAATTGCAATTATTATATTGTGTCTAATTTTATTTAAATAATAGAGTAGTATCTCATTGAAGTTACTTTGAAATAGACCTTAGGAATCCTGCTGACTTGGAGAAAAAAATACTTTGATTTTATAAAGTTTATTATATTGTGAGCTCATGTACATTTTCTTGCAAATTTTCCACAGTTGAGTAATAGTAGCTTTTCCTCACTCATACATATATTTACAAAACTATTATCTTGATCTTATCTTTAAAATCTGGATTATTATTCTGTGTGGCTGTATTGCCATTTAAAAAAAAAAATCTTTACTAGTTTTTGGTGATATGTCTTGCTTCAGGCACACACTATGGTTTCTGTCATGCATATGGACTAGGCTCATGTCATTGGTCATTTTCTGAAGTTTGCTTTCTTTGAAATACCAGGAGGTTATAAGCCATTTAATAGCAAGGCTTATGCTGATAATAAATTCAAAGGAGGGAGAATTTCATGGATAAGTAAAAGAAGAAAGAAAGATTTCTGATTATCAGCAGGATGGAGTGCGGGATGGGTGAAAATGATGAAGAATACAGTCAGTAATATTGTAACAAGTTTCACAGTGACAGAATTAGTGGGATAATCACATTGTAAAGTACAAAAATATCAGTTCACTATATTATATACCTGAAACTAATGTAACTAATATATTATTGTATACCAACTATACTTAAATTGAAAGAAAGAGAAAAAGAAGAAAGGACGGACAGATGGACAGATGGATGGAAAGAAAGAAGATAAATCTCAGATAAATCTATACTTAAACTGGATCTTGAGCAGAATAGAGGAAAGAAGTTAATCTGAATGTTGCAATAAAGTAATGGTAATAAGGGTCTAGGAATATCATAGCTGGTAGAACAGTTTGAGTATATGTAGTTTTAAACTAAAGTAATGGTATGAGTAATAAAATAGAGCTAGTTGTAAAATTTAATTTAAAGGAAGAATGTAAAAAATTAAATAATTTCTTTAATTATGAATAAATAATTATGAAAATACCCCCCCCCAAAAAAAGAAGAAAAATGTAAAAGAAATTTTTTAAAAACTAAAAAAAATATATTTGGTATATAATATTATTAATTTCAGGTTTACAGCATAGTGATTCAACATTTAAATATCTCACTAAGTGATTCCCATGATAAGTCTAATAACCACCCGTCACTATGTAAAGTTATAACAATATTATTGACTATATTCCCTGTGCTATATACTACATACCCATGACTTATTTATTTTAACTGGACGTTTGTGCCTCTTATTCACCTTTACCTTTCTACCCATCGCCTTTCCTCCCTCTTTGGCAACTATCAGTTTGTTCTCTGTATCTATGAATCTATTTCTGTTTTCTTTGTTTATTTACTTTGTTCTTTAGAATCCACATGTAAGTGAAATCATATGGTATTTGTCTTTCTCTGTTTCACTTATTTCACTTAGCATAATACCCTCTATGTCGTTGCAATAGTATCCTAAGACATTTTGAAAAAAGAAAATTAAAAAGAAATCTTGTAGAAAAACTTGCACAGGGCCACATAACTAGTAAATAGTGAAGTTGAAGCAAAATGCTAGGCCTGTCTTCTCTGGATGTTGTTCTGAGCCCACCAAACTAATTGAAATTTTTGCAGGGTTAGCAGATTCCCTTTCAACTTAACAGACAGCTAAATCCTTATAAAACAAAAATACATTTTGTGTTCTTCACAAAACTTTGGCTCAAAACCATTTGTCCTACTTACATACTTAATAAACAGGTAACATTTCACCATTTCAGATTTAATGTATAAATTATAATCTAATTATAAAATTAAATCTCATCTAAATTTCAGTTACTTATTAAGCAAAGTAGTGATCTCTGATGTTAATTAAATATCTGTAAGTACTCATCCAGTGAGAAAATGAAATGCATATACAAATACCCTTAACTGCAAATTACTCTTAAGAATGTTTTCTAAGTAACTGAGAATGGTACAATTTATGATCAATGTATCCTCTACCTAAGACTTTAACAATCTATATATAAATTATGTATCTGTAAAAAAATAGGATTTCTTATTTACTGTTTCAGCTTTTCATTGCCTGTGGTATAACAGTTCTATTATTTTTTTAGGTAACTAAACCTATAAACCATTATTTATAAAATTTACACATTAATTAAATCTCCCAAAATATTTTTGGTAGATAGAATTCTAACTTGGGTTCTAATATTTCTGCTTGCTGATAAGCACAGTATAATCTTCTTGCCCCTCTTGAGTGTGGGCCTGAACTAGGGAATTATATTCATAATACTCATGCTTATAATAACTCCTCTTATTAGGTTATATCACATGGAACAGTCGATTCTGAGAGATAAAGAGAGAGAGAGAAAAAGAGAGAGAGAGGGAGAGAAATCAACGGCATATTATAGCCATGATAAAGACGGAAATCCTTCCATTTACAGCCACATGAATAGAATTCGATGTCATTATGCTAAGAAATAAGTCAGAGAAAGAAAAGTACTGCATGATATCAATTATATATGAAATCTTTAAAAGCAAAACTCATAGAGTAGAATGGCGGCTTCCATGGGCTGGGTGCAAGGTTGAGGGGAATCGAGAGATGCTGGTCAAAGAATACAAACTTTCACTTCTAAGAGGTGTACGTTTGGGGGATCTAATGTACAGAACAGTGATTATAGTTAGCAATACTTTATTATACACTTGAAAGTTACTAAGAGAGTAGGTCTTACTTACATGGTCTTACCTCAAAAAATAAATGTTAAATTTTTTTTGAGTTAATGGTTTTATTTTGCAATATATGTGTATCAAAGCAACACATCGCATACTTAAACCTCCAGAATATTGTACGTCAATTATATCTCAGTGCAGCTGGAAAAATAGAGACAAAAAAAAGTAAATTTACTAATTAATCATATATATTATTTGAGTCAAAGTGTTTTTATTATTATTATTTCTATTTTAAAAATTTATATAAAAATATGTTCAATGATTTCAGTTGAAGTATAAAGACAGGCTATAATAAATCTAATTGAAATTTTAACTTGTGGGTTTTAAAGAACCTTGTTGAGAATATTCATTGATATAATAAATTATCTCAATGCAGTTACTATAGTACTATAGGTCAGAACTCTGACATAGGTTTTATCAAGTGTCAGCAGGGCTCTGTTTTCTTTTTGAGTACTAGAGGAGAACCTGTTTCCTTACCTTTTTCCAGCTTTTAAAGGCCCACCTGCATTTCTTGACTCATAGCATCGTCCCTCCGTCTTCAAAATCAATAATGTTAAAATTCTCTCTCATATTGCCATTTGGGTGCTATTCTTCATCAGTCACATTTCTTTTTAACTAAGATTTCAACTCAGAAGAGTTCTCCTTTTTTAAGGACTCATGGAATTAAGTTGAATTCACTGCAATATAATTATATTAATTAATAGTATAATTATATGATTATATTTTAGAATACCCCAAGATATAATGTCCAGGATATAATTCAGGATAATCTTCTGATTACAGACTCTTCAACCTTAGTTGTACCTTTAATAACCTTTTTCAAGTGAGATAACATATACATATTTTTAGGGATTAGGATATGAACATCTTTGAATGGAGGGGAAGACATTATTCTGCCTACCACAGTTATCAGTTAATGTGCTGTTGTGTAAACACAGATGCCTTTCTGGAATATTTAAATAGCTTACATTTTTGGTTTTCACTGGTTACCTACAGTAAAATTTTTTTTCTATCAAATACTTATTATCAGATTTCTAATAGTTGCTGGGCACAGTTGCTGTATTTCAGAAGATAATTGTTGCAACCACTAATACTTCTTTCTGAGGGGTATGTATTTTCATACCCTTCCTTTGAATATAGCAGAATATTGCAGCAGAAATATAAATATAGCTATACAAAATGAACACTAAAACAAAAGGATTACATGAAATGAATTTATGATCAAATGAAATTTTAAACATTTATCCTCCATACATTTTGACACTATGAACTTCCAGTTTTTCATTTAATAAATTTTGCACTGAGAAATAACAAAATCAAATATTATTTATAAGATTATTTTGTTTACGTTTCTGGGAATATAAAGTTCCAAAGCTGCTGAGAGTTGTGGGGACATTGAATGTAAGAAAAAAGAGGATCAGCAGGAGTTTGAGAGGGAATGCTCAGGAGAAAAAAAAAAAAAAAACCTAGACTGAACGATGGAAATTAAAGAAAAAGTTAAATAGAGAAAGTAAGCCTTAAGGATGTCATAGGTTACATTCCTATTTAGAGAACTGATTGCAAAGGAAAAGACAAGAGAATAGGAATAGCAAGCAAACTAGCATGATGAATATGAAGAACATATACCAGCAGTCTAGAAACATGATATAAATATAATGTAAGAACCGGTACTTATTTAACCTCATCCCTGAATGTGCAAGACCTGGTTAGGAGACTTATATGGAAGGATTTATGTAGGTAAAGACATGCTACACTGGGGAAGGTTGGATGGTGTCAACAAAGGTAGAGGGAAAGCGCAGGAGTGAAAATGAGCTTATAGTGAATTAAATTCAGTCCAGGACCTGACAAATGTAGAAATCTAAAGATTGATTTCTTGAGTGTATGTATATGTCAGGAAATCATTCATAATTATGAATATGGCAGTGAGAAATCATTCCACTGAGAAGATAATATTTTAAGATTCTAGGTCAGGAGCCACATAGCTATCTGGAGAAAGAATTTTCAAGAAAGAACAAGTCAAAAGGCTCTTAGAAGAGAATATGATTGACACGTTTCAGCAATAAAAAAGGGGTCCACAGTGACTAGAGCAAATATGGAAGATGATGATTATGAGGTCATTGAAGTAACTGGCATTCTAGACAGATAAGAGCCTTAATGACTTCAGCTTTTGCTTTAAGTAAAATAGGAAGTATTGGAGGGCTTTGACACAGGACATGATAATGTCACTTCTCTATTTAAAAGAACTCTCTCTTGGCTGCTGCTATATTAACGTAAAACAGCATGGGTGAAGGACAAGAAAACAATAGGAAGAGCAGTTAGGAAGCTATTTCAATAAAGAGGTGAGAGATGATTTTGCTTTGACTTCAAAGATAAAGGAGACCATGTGGGAAGGAATGAGAATGGCATATGGGAACTAAGAATGGCTCTTAGCTGATAGCCAGCACAGAAAGAAGGACCTCAGTCCCATAATCATAATTCTTCTGCAATCATGGGAGCTTAGAAGAGGATATTGAGCTTTCGATGATAAAACTGCCTTGTTGACACTATGATTTTGCCCTTGTGAGACCCTGAGGAGAGAATACAACCATGCCATGTCCAGATTTCTGATCTATAGAATTTTGAGCACATCCATGGACATTATTTAAGTCATAAAGTTTGTGATAATTTGTGGCATAATAAAACAAAAACAATATTTTTTTTTAAATAAATATTGAACATGCTATTTAACTTAAAAGAAAAACATTCCTTTTTGATATGAATCCCTCAACATTTACAAAGCTGATGTTTGTGAAAAAAAAAGTCAACAATTTATAATTTATGTGGCTTATCACTTCAACTCATACTGTTTTCACAGACCTTAAGATTCTTGTTTAAAATTTATTATTCCAAATGACAGTCTTCAGAAACCATCATGCTCATAAAAATCATGTTACAGAAAAGTGGAGGAGTGGATAAAGGAATATATATATATATATATATATATATATATATATATATATATACATATATATATACATATATATATATATGTATATATATATATATATTTTTTTTTTAATGATGGTAGATTAAAACATGGCCTATTTCTAAATAATTATCTTTCTTAAGTTACAGTTGTTATAAGGATATAATAGTGAATATAATATGCAAGATACATGCTCTCACAAACATTATATTTTAGAAGTGAGAATATAGCCAGTAAAAAGAAAGAAATAGAAGATAATTTCAAGAAGTGACAAGTTTGATAAGGGCAATAGGCACAGTAATGTGTTAGTGAGTGACAGATGGGCTATTTAGATTGGGTATTCAGAGAAAGTCTTTCTAAGGACTTGACACTTAATAGAAATCTGAAATGATACAAATATCAGTTATTCAAGAAGCTCATAGAAAAATGAGCTTTTTGTTTGCAGAAATAATACCATGAATAAGGACTGGAAGGCAGAAATAAACTTGATAAAAGAAAATAGGCCATTGTGTGTCAGTGTAGAAAACAATATGGAGAATTGAGTTCAGGAGACATAGAAACTAGATAATATGTAGCCTTGCTTTCTAAAATAAAGTACTAAAATTCAATATGATGTACAGTGGGAAGAAATATAAATTTTTTAGGTAAGGAAGGAGAATGATATGACATGTTCTGAGAAGATCATTTAGTAGGTTGCTTATGAATCCAAGAGTTACTTCACGGCATTTTAATATGTTTTCAGTTTTGTTATGCTTTTTTAAATATATTATTTTCTGATCTAGTATTCTTTTTTTCTTTTTTTTGGATACCCTTATTATACCTATATTAACTTTTCTTTTTTTTCTTGTGTTTCTTCAACTGTAAAGTTTGAGATGGTATAAGTAGTAATTTAAGATCTATTTGCAAAATCTTAAATCAGACTAAAATGTCTTATAGATTCACAATAAGATTTTAAGTCATAAAGTTGTACTAAATTTAAGTTGTACTAAATTATTTTTCTTTGAATAGAAACTAGTTATATGTGTTAGACTGGTTGAGAGAAAGTATCAATGATCATTAGAAAATTTGTATTTAGCAAACTTTTTGTATGGTATTAGACATACTTGGGAAGATTTTGATCCCATTAATATAAATAATGAAGAGGAAAGAAATATATTTTCAAAAAAGTCAAAATATCATATTTGATATTTGTAGTTTAAAACAGGTTAGCTATGTATTATTCTCTCAATGACATTTATTTGCTAAAAATTATACAATGACAAATATATTGTTTTTAGTCATAAAATACACATTAATATGACAACTAATAAATATAAATATACTAGTGTGGTTGGGGGAGGCAATAATTGGGTGAGAGAGGGGGAAACACTGTAGCCTTATATGAATATTAAATCCTATACTAGCTCTCTAATGTCTCTAAAGCCAGTGAAGTACCTGTTTCTTAGAACTATCCACTTTAGTGCCTCAGAATAATAGATTCTTTGTTTTAGATTAATCAGTTTTTATTTTATTTCAAAGATATATTTTTATTTTTGTTCATCTTTTAATAAATGCTATTCTGATAGGGCTAAACCTAAATATCAGTACTTGTATAATTCTAGAGTATTTAATAAGTGTATATAGCTCTGTTGTTATGTTAAAAGAAATAATATAATGTAATATTTAAAAGCCTTCAGTCACTAAGATGACCTGAATTCAGATTTTTGTCTCACAACGTAATAGATTTGTTAACTTGAGCAAGTTGCATAGCCTCATTATGTCTAAATTTTCACCTTAAATAGAAAAATAATAGTGTTTCTACTTTCTAGATTTAGATGTATTAACTTTAAGTTGATAGGTAGATGATGATAGATAAATAAGTGTTAAATGATAGATAGATAGATAGATAGATAGATAGATAGATAGATAGATAGATAGATGATAGATAGATAGATGATAGATAGATAGATAGATAGATAGATAGATAGATAGATAGATAGATAATAGGTAATAAATGACAGACATACAGTACTTAATATGTCATCTGGAAAAAGCTAAGCATTTAATAAAAGTTTGTGATTATTAATAATACTATTAAGACTGCATGATTTGATCTGTAATAGAAATTACAGAAATAATTTATATCAGTATGTTATGACTATTGAAGTTAAAGTACATAAACAAAACAAAGTAAAATTTTTATTTCTGTTTATTAACAAATTCAAAATTAATTAACATAAACCACTTCTGATCATTAATAAATAGTAATTACATTGACATTCTGTGAATCAAAGCAAGATATTTTACTTAAATGATAGCTTAGATACACTTTTTAGGCTATATTTGGCTTTATTTCTCCAAACTTGTGAGAAACCAACATTTTTTTTTAAATCTTGATTTATTCCTTAGAGAACAAAGTATAAGCCAAAGATAATTCATTGACCTGACAAAAACTACAGCAAAAAGAGAAAAAAAGTCAATAGGAATTGGTGATAGTTTATCACTCATAGTGACTGGGTTTATCTCTGGGCCAAAATCAATAATGTTGGTGGAAAAAAAACTTAGATGGAAGAATTCACTGGATGTCTTACTGGTTAATATATCTATCTGGTTTTCCTTTACTTCCTTTCTTTAGTCCAGTGTATTACTCTTAAGAAGGCAGTAATATATTAATATACAAAAAATACAGTTTATCTTTGAATGACAGAACTAAAATTAAAGTCAATTTCTCATCAAGTCATTCACATATCTAGTCAAACCAAGAGAATATAAGATATTTAATTGCATTAAATATTGTTTAATCTCATAATTATAGTTCAGTTATACATTACCTATAAAATCATAAATCAGATATTAAAATTGTCATTAATCTTTTTTCTGACAATACTTATTCAAAATAATAAGAATATAAATTTTTACTGCCCATTTAATCTTGAAAAATTTTATTGATAAAATTATATGCTTTTGCTCTAAAAGGCTCACATTTTTCTTTAAGTTTTTAAAATGTGTACATATATAAGAAAGGCAGCACCAATAGCTATTTACTAACCTTAATGTGCTGGGCAATTTATACATAACATAAATATTTTGTTCTTTCAATTATCCCATAGTTTTGGAGCTGGTTAAACCTAGGATTGGCCTGAAAAAAAATTATTTCTCAAATAGCTTACTACTTTCAATTTTATATTAGTAAACAGTTAATGGTAATATATTGAGCCCTCATAAATATCACACACTGGTCTCAATTTCTTACATGTAGTATATTATTTAATGCATATAAAATCCTTATGAGAATAAAACTAGTATTTACTCTAATTTACAAGTGAAGAATTGGGTGATCCAGGACCAAGTTCCCACCTTACCTTTTATTTTTAAATCATTCCAGCAGTGTAACATGTCTTGCTTAAGCAGGAAACAAAGCTCCTGCCTAACCTCTAAAATAACAAACAAACAAAAAAGCAAAAATAGAAGAGAGTAGTTGTCCCCGCAAAAGTATAAACTTTGTTAAGAACTGTGAAGAGTGAGATATTTTACTCTACCTGCAAGCTAAAAAATTAGCTTGCCAGAATTCTCCAGAAGCTAGTAGAAGACAAGATTTCTGGGTCGGATGTGGAGGAAAATTTATTATTCATAGCAATGGTGTAGCTAAATATCAGCTTTTGGGGGACAGTTATTTAAGTCACATTTACATTGGGTAACAGTAAGAAAGCCAGGTGATATGTACATATATGGTCTGTTATAGGGATCGAACCCTGAGCCTAAGAAATGTATTTTTATTTTATTATTATTATTATTATTATTATTATTATTATTATTATTATTATTATGGTTACTAAACAAATATATTCTCTGCTATAGAGGGGTAAATGACCCTTATCTTTAAAGGCTGCTTGCTATAGGAGCACTCTTGAAAAGACAGTTCAACACAAAGGATAATCAGTATGTTTCTTTACATGATTGTGTAAAAATGTGAGCACCACGGGATTTGTTTTTCAATAATCTCTTTCTCAGTTTTCTAATATAAGCCAATTTTTGTACTCAAAATTTATTTCCTAAAGTGCTGGCCAAATATCTATGAGATACCTCCTGTGACAGTACAGTAAGTATGTACCAAGAAGATTCCAAGTTCTTCCTCAAAGGAGTTAGAACTATTGAGATTACTGTCTGCTGGTAAAGAAATTTACTAGGACCAGACATTTCAAACACTACTAAGTTAGCACTGATACCCAAATAATCTTGGCCCACCTCTTTGAGTAGAAATCTACAGAGGACAGGTAATAAATAGAGTCTTAGTTAACATTTGACTCATAGTGGGTTTGCAGATTCTGCAGGTTTATCCAATGGTCATCAACTCTGTCTATGAGTACCTAATTTGAATTGATATACTTGACATTTAGAAGACCTCTATACTTCTTTGGATTGTAAGACTTATTTTAAAGGACAATAGCAAATCTTTGAAAATATTACCCATTATTGCCAGTTAAAAAAATCAGTAACAGTACTGTATACCTAATGGGGTTACAGAGATTAGTGTCACCTACAGAAACTAGATATATTCTGAAGAATTATGGTAGCCTACCAGAACTTTATGTACACAATTGCCTTGATCAAAACTTCTGTACCATATATGATCTTTTTGTTAGAGCAGATTATTATTAAGGCCATTGATTATCTCTTGGTTTGAAATTGATTGGCAAATGTGTTCTTTTCTATTAAAACCAGGAATCAGAAATAGTTCTCTTTCACCTAGCTTGAACAATAGTATTAACTTACTATTTTGTTTTAGGGTTTTATTAACTGGCCTTTCCTATGTTATAATATAATCTGGAGATCTGAACTGTGGATATACTGTAGAACATCACATTGATTCATTATTTCAAGAACATTGTGATTTGATGATTGGACAGAATGATTAAAAAGGAGCTGGTACATTGAGGCCTTCTAGGATATATGTGCTTCTGAGAATGGGAGGTAAATCTTATGTAGGTTCACTATAGTGAAATTTTAAGATTCCATTAGCTTGGGGTTGCCAAATCATTGCCTGCAAAATAAAAGACATATTCTTGCATCAAACACACACACACAACATACACACAGTATTTGGTAGGCCTCTTCAAACTTTGGAGCAAACATATTTTCAAACCAGGAATATTACTTCAGCTCATATCCTGGGTGAAGTCAGCCAACCTTGAGTGGGACCTAAAGAAGGAAATGACACTGAATCTAACAGACCCTATGGTATGGAATATGCCTGTGATGGAAGAATAATCAATATGGGGATTATAGTCAGTTCCAATGAAAGAAGGTATTCTGGAGTGAGGGCCTGCCATCCACAGCAGACTTACATATTATTTAAGAAACAGTTTTTACCCAAGAATGCAATGTTGATTAAACATCCAATTAATGTAATGTATTATATCTATAGAGTAAAAAACAAAATCCACATTATTATCTTATAGACACAAAATAAATTTGACATTATTCATGATGGAAATATTCAACAAACTAAATATACAAGATAACTACTTCAACCTGATAAAGGCCTCAACAAATGTAATGTTAAAAAAAATGCTTTCTCCTTCAGATAAAAAAACAAAAACAAAAACAAAAACAAAAACAAAAAACAAAAACAACAAAGTTTGCTACCACTTCTATTTAACTTTCTACTGGAGATTCAGAGCAGGATATTTATATATGACTGTTAGTAGATGACATGATCTTATATAATCTTGTATATAGGAAACCCTAATAAATCCACAAACAAATTATTATAGCATATAAATTAGTTAAGGAAGATTGGAGAATACAAGATCAATATGAAAAATTCAATTGTATTTCTATGCACTTAAATAAATGATTCAAAATACAATTTAATAATAATTCCTATCACTAGCATCAAAAATAATAAAATACTTAGAATAAATTTAAGAAAATCAGTGAAATTTTTATAAATGGAAAGCTATAAAACTAAGTTGAAAGAAATTAAAGAAGACTTAAATACATGAAAAGACATTTCATATTTATCAATTAGAAAATTTTGTTAAGATGCAAATACTTTCTAAACTGCTCTACAAATTCATCACAATCTCTATTAAATCTCAACTGGCTTCTTTGCAGAACTTAACATGCTAATCCTAAAACTAATATGTAAATTCAAAAAACTTAAAATAGTCAAAATAATCTTTAAAAAGAAGAATAGAGTTGGAGAGCTCACATTCTCCAATTTCAAAACTTACTACAAAGCTGCAATAATCAAGTTAGTGTTATACTGGCATTAGGCTAGACATATTTGTTTTAATGGAAAAGAATTGAGAGTCCATACACTATGGTTAAGTAATTTTTTGCCAAGGATATCAAAAAAGTTCAAAAGGAGAAAAAGAGCCTTTCGACTAATGATGGGACAACGGTACATCTACATGCAAAACAATGAAGTCAGTCTGTTATTTTACACAACATGCAAAAGTCCAAACATAAAATGAAAAAGTATAAAATCCTAGAGAAAACCCTGGAGGTGAATTTATATAACTTTGAATTTGGAAACAGTTGATTAGATATGATATCCAAAACACAAGCAATAAATTAAAGAATAGACAACTAGGACTTAAAAATATGTTTTCAGTTTATCTTTTTATTGAGTTTTAATTGACATAAAATCATATTTGTTTCAGGTATACAACATAATGTTTCAATATTTGTATATATTATAAAATGATCACCTTAATAAGTTAAGTTAATCTGTCCTCATACATGGTTACATATTCTTTTGTCTTGTGATGAAGATTTTTAAGAACTACTTTCTTAGCAACTTTCAAATATGCAACACAGTATTAACTATAGTCACTATGCTGTATATTATATCCTTATGACATTTATTTATAATTGTAAATTTGTACCTTTGACTGTCTTTTTACCATGTTTGCCCTCACCCCAGCAATTGAACCCAATCAAAATTAAAAAGTTGTACTTTAAAGGACAGCATAGAAAAAGGGAAAAGACAGCTTAAATAGTGAACAGTGATGTTTGTATATCAAGTATCTGATAAAGGATTTGTATCTAGAATCTATAAAGAATCCATGTGGGTTTATTTCTGGGTTCTCAGTTCTGTTTCATTGGTCTGTGTATCTGTTTTCCTGCCAGTATCATGTTTTTTTGTTTTGTTTTGTTTTGTTTTTATTACTGTCACTTTATAGTGTGATTTGATGTCAGGCAGTGTTATACCTCTGGCTTTGTTCTTTTTTCTCAAGATTGCCTTGGCTATCGGGGTCTTTTGTGATTCCATACAAATCTGATTATTTTTTTTCTATTTATTTTTTTAAAATGCCAATGAGGTTTTGATGGAATTGCATTAAATCTATGTATTGCTTTGGGTAATATGGTCATTTTAACTATGTTGATTCTTCCAATTTATAAACACAAAATATCTTTTCATTTCTTTGTGTCTTCTTTAATTTCTTTTAATAATATCTTATAGTTTTCAGTGTATAGGTCCTTCACATGCTTCATTAGATTTATTCCTAAGTATTTTATTCTTTTTATTGCAATTGCAAAGAACTTTTTCAAATTTTATTTTCTGAAATTTTATTTTAATATATAGGAAAGTTGGAAATCTACATGTAAAAGAATGACATTAGACTTCTTTCTGCCACTGTATATCAAAATTAATTTTTGCTTTTACTTGCCTTGCATTTGAGGTCAAATTTATAAAGTTCTCTCTAAAACCAAGGTCCATGAGTTTATTATCTGTGTTTTCTCCTATGCAAAATTAGGGAAATACAAATCAAAATCACAATGAAATACCACCTCACACCTGTAAGAATGGCTATTATCGACAAGACAAGTAACAACAAGTGTTGAAGTGTTTGTAGGTGAAAAGGAACCCTTGTAAACTGTTGGTGAAAATATAATTGGTACATTCACTATGGAAAACAGCGTGAAAATTCCTCAAAAAGTAAAGAATAGCATGACATAGAGAATGCAGTCAGCAGTAATATAATGGCTATTGCAGAGGCAGAGAGAAGATAATCTGGGGCATTGCTTCATAAACTATATAGATGTTTAACCAATGTATTGTATACTTGAAACTAATAATAAAATAAAATGCTAACAAAAAGTTAAGAATGGAATTACCATATGACTCAGCAATCCCTTTTCTGGGTGCCTACCCCCGAAATTTAAAAGCATTTATGCAGAAAGATATATGCACCCCCATGTTTATTGCAGCATTATTTACAGTGGCCAAGACACAGAAACAACCAAAGTTTTCTTCGATAGATGATTGAATAAGAAAGATGTGACACACACACACACACACACACACACACACACACACACACACACACACTGGAATATTATTCAGCCATAAGAAAATGTAAAATGCTGCCATTTGTGACAACAGGAATGAATCCTGAGATAGTTAAGCTAAGTGAAACAAGTCAGATAGAAAAAGTCGAGAATCATATGATTTCACTCATATGTGGAATTGAAAACTGAAAGGAACAAACAAGATAAAAAAACATTTATAGATACAGACAACAGTTTAACGGTTACCAGAGAAAAAGTGCAGAGGGGAGAGGTAGTTAAAGGTAAAAGAGGTCAAATATATGGTGACAGTAAGAGACTTAACTTTGGGTGGTGAACACACATGCAACATGCAAATGATTTATTATTAAATTATACATTTAAAACCTATATAATTTTATTAACAATATCACTCTTAATAAATTTAATTTAAAAAGAATCCTTATAACTCAATAATAGACAAAAATTCAATTAAAAATTAACTAAATTATAAATTTTAATTTTAATTTTAAAAAGCCATCTGAATAGACATTTCATCAAACGTATAAAAATGGCCGGTAATCACATAAAATATCTTTAACACCATTAACTATAAGAGAAATGCAAATAAAAGCCACAATAAAATATCACTTCATACTAAGATGGTTATAATAAAAAATCGGTGACAACATGTTTTGCCAAAAATCTTTGCATGATTATAATTGTGAACAAACATGTAGAAACTTCAGACAGAACGATATGATTATCAAGGGTAGATAACTCGGGAATGGAGGTATGGCTAACAAAACAGGTTAGCACCAATATCTCACCAAGTGAGCATGAGAGAAACTTAAAAAGAACAAATTAGAATAAAGACTATTATTATTAGTTGTAGCCCCAAGGCTAAATGTAGCAACAGAGATGGTAGTTCATCTTACTCACCTCCCTTTTTTAAATGTGAGAAAAGACCCACAGAAAACATAAAAAGTCACTCCCAAAACCTGTGAAGAAAATTATATATACAGAGCAAAAAAAGTAAACTGTGGCAGTGGCAAGAATGCACCTCACAGATCTCAAATTTTAAGGAATGTAATTTACCAAGGCTCAGTTTCTGTACTTTAAAATCCATTACTGTATTTTCACTGAGGCCATACTCCTGCTTTGACTGCTCTAAACTGATGACTGAATGCAGTTTGTATGCTAAGCTGAGGCATGTCCAAATTTTGAGACGAGTTTTCTCTGTTGTGTGAGTTTGGTTTGAGAACACTCTGATGACCTTGTTCAATTTTCCTTGAATGAAGTGACTGTCTGTCTTCCTTCTACCAAATCCCTTTCCTTCTAATTTTCATTGTCTTAGTTTATTTGAGTTGCTTTCATAAAAATACCACAGACTGAGTGACTTAAACAATAAATATGTATTTCTCACAGTTCAGGAGGCTGGCTAAAATCAAGGTGCTGGCAGTTTAAGTATCCAGTGAGAGCCTCTTGTTCCTAGACAACTGCCTTCTTTCTGTATGCTCACATGGTAGAAAGGATTGGAGAGTTCTTTGGGGTTCTTTTTATTAGTGCACTAATCCCATTTACTAGAGCTTCAGCTTCATGGCCTTATCGCATTCCAAATGCCTCACCTCCAAATATTAGGTAACTAGTCACACATGAGTGGACTATTTGTATTTAATATGATTATTCATGTTTCAGTTTAAATTGCTCATCTTGCTAATTGTATTCTGTTTGTTCTATTTGCTCTGTTTCCTTTTGCTCTGACATTTTTTTGTCTTCTTTTGGCTAATTATAGATTTTATTCCACTTTATTATTTGTTGCTTTATTACCTTTAATTCTTCATTGTCTTCTTTTAAAGATTAAAATTTATAGTATATATTTATATATTATCATACTCTAACTTGCAGTAATATCATCACATTTCGTATATATTATAATAACCTTATAACAGTATATTTTTATTTTTCTTACCTGACCTTTGTGTCACTTTTGTCATATATTGTATTTCCACATTGTTTATAACTCTTAATTACACTCTCATTATTTTGTCTAAAATTTCAAATTTAATGAGATATTAAAATAAAATGTAACTGTTTTATGTTTGCTCACACAATTACCTTTATCAGTGACCTTTGAGTAGAACCAGGTTTCCATCTAGTATTATTTTTCTTTTTCTGAATGAGTTCCTTTAACATTTTTTGTATTGCTGGATTTCTAGTGATAAATTATTTCAACTTTTATATATATATAAATGAAAGTTTTATTTTTATTTCATTTACAAAAAAATATTTTTGCTGGGTAGAGATTTCTAGGCTAATACTTTAAATATGTTGCTGTGTGATTTTTCTAGTCATATTGCTTCTGTCCAGAATTCTATTGTCATTCTCTATGAAATGTTTAATTTGACTCTGGTTGTTCTTAAATTTTTCCCTTTATTGCTGGTCTTCTGCTATTTGATTATGATGTAGCTATCTTCATGTTTCTTATAATTGGAATCCATTGAAATTATTGAAAGTGTGGGTTATTAATTTTTCTCAAATTTGGACATTTTCAGCTATTACTTTGTAAATGTTTTTTTTTTCTTCCTCATCCTCTTCTCTCATTAGGGAATCCCATTATTCTGTATATAATGATTAAAGGTAACCTGGAACTCATTAGTGTTCTTTTCTTTTATTTTTTTAAATCTTTATTGAAGTATAATCTTTATAATATAAAATTATTTTTAAAGTGTACAATCCAAATTATTTAATGAATTTACAGAATTGTGAAATCATCATACTCCACATTTAGAATATTTCTTTTACATCCATAAGTTTCCTTATACATATCTGTAGTCACTTCCTGTTTTTGCTCCTAGTACCAGGCACCAATAAACTACTTTATATATCTATAGATTTGCCTTTTCTGAACATTTCATATAAATAAAATTATATAATGTGAGGACTTTTTATATGTTTAAATTTTTCACTTAACATGTTTTTAACATTTTTATATTTTATAGCACATATTAGTACTTCTTTTTTATGTCTGAATAAAATTCCATTGTATAACTATATCACATTTTGTTTATTAAATTATAAACATTTGGGCATTTTTCACTTTGTCTATTATAAATACTTGTGCTATAAATGTTTATATACAACTAAGTGGATATTTTGCTATTTTTGGATAAATTCCTAGATGTAGAATTGCTTAGTCAATGATAAATATATTTCAAACATTTCAAAACTGCCAAATTATTTTCTGAAGTGATTGAAACATTTTATAAACCTAACAGCAATGTGGGAGGGTTCTAATTCATTTACATTCTCACTGACTTTTGTTATTGCCTTTTTTTATATAATAGTCATTTTGTGGGTTTAATATGGCATTTCATTGTAGTTTTGATTTACATTTCTGATGGCTAATGTTGTCAAACTTTATGTGCTTTTTGGATATTGTATCTTTTTTAGTGAAACGAATCTTCCAATCTATAAAAATTAAATAAGGTTCCAATTATTTAGGTTTTGTAAAAAAATTTAATTCAGCAATGTTTTGCAATATCTATTATACATAATTTCTCTTATTTTGTTGAATTTATTCTTCATTATTTTATTTTTTTGATGTATTATTGTTAATAAAATTGTTTTCTTAATTTTATTTTGTATTATTTACTGCTATTGTATAGGAATACAATATAAATGTTGACATTGAATCCTCAGACCTTAATTAACTTGTTTGTTAATTCTAGTTAATTGAATATTGTGTATATTCCTATCTATATGTTGTTGTCTATTTGGCTTGCTAATATTTTGTTGATTTCTGCATCTGTATTCATGAGCAATATTGATTTACACTTTAAATTTTTTTTTTGCTTTCTTTTTTTGGTTTTGATGAAATGAATTTTTGGAGAATAAATTTTTGTTTGTTTTTGGTAGACTTTCTTCTCTCTGTATGTGATTTTCTATTGTTTTATCTCTAAATTTGTTGAACTTTTTTTCAGTTGTGTCTATTCTATTCTAAATTCCAACTTGTGTATTTTTTAAATCTCAGACATGGTTATTTTCATCACCATAAGTTTGATTTCAATTATTTTTATACTGTCTTTGTTTCTATATATAATGCTCAAGTGTTCCTGCACCTTTTTGAATATATGAAATTAATAACTTGCAATGTTGTTGCCTACTAATTCCATCTATATACTTTCTATGCCTGTTTAAATTTATTATTCTCTCTATTATGGGTCATATTTCCTGCTCTTTTGGATGCTTTGTCATTTTTTATGAACGACAGATAATGTGAATTTTATCCTGTTGGGTGCTGAATAATTTTGTATTTTTTAATAAATACTTTTTAAGCTTTACTTGGCAGCATTAAAAGTTACTTAGAAATAAAATGATTCTTAAAATTTTGCATATAAACTTTATTAACCAGGGTCAAGGTGACCTTTAGTCAAAAGCTAATTTTTCTCAACTATTGAGGCAAAAAATTACTGAATTTTTAAATAAGAAATTTAATAAGATGCCATGAACTCTAGCCAACTCCATATTTTCAACTTAAGAACATTCCCAGCTCTTCCTAGGCTTTTCCACCCTTCTGTGCTAGTTGAAAACTCTTACCAGACAGTAAAGAGGGGCAATCACAGTGCTAACATTGATTGTTTCCCCTCTGTCAGGTCACTATCCTTTATTGCCTAATGTCCTAAATCTGCATACTGTCATTTTAAATTCTGTTCCCTCTCATACATTTTGAAATTCTAGTGATTTATTATACTCATTCTGTTTCTATGAACAATATAGAAAAACACTGGCAAATAAAAAGTATATATTTTTTTCTTTAAAAAAATAGAAGACTTAAATGTATTCCTGTCTATCTATAAATAAAAATGCCTAAGTAATGTTAGGTAACTTGCTCAAGGTCCCAAATGTTGTTAGTGATAAAGACAAGACATCAATCCAGGACTTATTCTATTAACTCATAATTTTTTGAATTACTAACAGAGTTTTCAAAATTTAAATGAAAGTAAACAATCATGGCTTACTGATGATATAGTTTTAAATATAATTTGGTCTAAATTAAATGAGTTTATGGGTAAAGTTGATGAAAGCTTTATAAAAACAAAATATAATCCATCACTCCCCAGAATGTTAAGAAGTTAAATAACACTAGACTTTTTGATGTAATAAGCAATATATTTTGGAAACAATAATTTAAAAAAAAAATGTTTTTTTCCTGGATTTGAAATAAACAGGAATTAAGAAAAAAAAGAATGTAAATAAAATATTTGTTTTACAACCTCCCAAATTAGCCCATGAAGTACCCAAATGCAAAAAGGCATCAGAATTAATTATCATGAACATTGCTTTTAACTAACAATCAGCATTTAAATGGTAATGACATATTATATCCATTTCCTAATGAAACATTCATGTTATAAATCTCATTCATCTTACATTAGCCACTTAGCTTTTTGGACACCATTAAAAAATTTACCTCATAATTTATTTGAGTTATTGGCTATTTATTTACAGTAAAATGATTTATTAGGAGTAACAGATATATTATTTGCACCTATTAATAACCCTAAATCTTATTATTATGATCAATCTCAGTAAACCAAGAAACTTAGATGAATATTCTGAAGAGAAATAGGTGTCTTCTCTAAGATCTAGAAGCCATGTTAGTATAATAACCGTTGTGTAACTAAGACAAATAGTTCCATGTGCCTGAGATTAAAATGGGGTCAAAGGGCAATTCAAACAAACTCAATATCTAAATTTGCAAATACATAGCTACACTCAATAACCCACATTACCAGACCTGCTGGGAATTTTTATTAATAGAAATAAAAATATTTAATATTGTTTCCAGTATGTTCATAGAATTCTCAATAAAATATGTCATATTTTAAATGTCATATTAATTATCTCTTGGAGATTGACTAGCCCAAGCTCTGTCATACTATACTTTCCAAGATATAGTTTATGCTTTTATCTTGGCCAAACTTACATTTCCATAAGAAATGGCCAAGAACTTCTTGTGCTTGTGATAGCATTGTCCAGTTTTCCCAGAACAGAAAAATACCTTTTTTAGGAAATTTTTATTTTACTGTTTAAAGTTTACACAGTTCTTTATCATTGTCTTCTTTATCATCACAGTACTTCTGGAACATAATGATAATGTCCCCATTTCACAAATTAGAAACCCTCAGAAGCAAGAGTTCTGGTCAAGATGGTAGAGTAGGTGAATACTGTGCTTGCCTCCTCCCTTAACCACATTAAAATTAAAACTAAATTATAGAACAATCAACTTGAAGAACCATCTGAAGACTAGCTGAACTCCTATAGCTAAGAATATAAAAAAAAAACTGGTAGGAGGTATAGAGATGTAAAACAGGCTGGCTCTACCTCTGCATGTGGCAGCTCAGCATTGGTTGGGGTGGGGTATGTCATCTTTGGAGATACTCCTGGGAGAGCTAAGGGCCCCAATCCCACTCTGGGGCCCCCCGGCACAGGTTTGCAGTGTTGGGGAGAGGAATCCTCACAAAATCTTGCTGTAAAAGTCAGTGTGTTCTGGCCATACAGATGAAATAAAAGGCTTCTGGGAACCTGGACATTCCATTAAACAGCCCATGCACAGACTCACTAGTTCTCAGGCATTCTCTCTGGGCTCTGGCAGAGAGATAGTGCCTCAAAAGGTACCAGAAACATACAGGGAAGAGCTGAGTTGTGCAGTTTTAGGATGAAGAGTGGAGGGACAGGCACTATAATTCTTGTGTTGAGCCCTCCTCCTGTGGTGCATACAGAGAGGTACTATCTTGCCTGTGTTGAAACTTCCCCTCACATGACCAAACCTAAATTTGCATTGGCTCGATGAAATCTGCTTACTCCACCTTAATGATTCCCTGGGACCCTGTCAAACCCAATTAGCAAATTGCCAGAGGCATACTTCTTGTTGGGCAGCCAGCCATGCCCAGCCTTCTAGGCAGGAGACTCTTTGGGCAGTAATCTGCAAGTCTTGGCTCAGGTACCACCAGGGATACTTTAGGTGGCAGGTGATCAAGCCCAGCCAAAGCTGCAGTGTTTCTTGAACAAATCTCAAAGGTCTGCAAGCCCTGGTAGGTAGCAGCTTGCCTCAATGTGTTCTTACACTTTTGCCAATGAACTCAAGCTCAGCATTGGCACCAAATATGGGTCTGCACTAACCTGTTGAATGCCACCTGCTTCACTCTCATGACTTCCTGTGACTTCAACCAATTTGCATACTACCTGAGTTTTACTGGCAGCTAGCAGATGGCCTCAGATCTAGGCATGTTCTGGACTTTTTGCCAAGCTGTCCTAGGCACAATACTGGTTGCAGCCAGCCACAGTTTGCTGCATGGTCAGTCCCATGTACCTTCAGATCTGTGGATCACTGCAAAGTTTCTGTTAGGTAGCCACCAGCAGTAACAAACTGCTCTGACCTTGGTCTGCATGGAAGACCCTCTCAAGGGGCTCCAGAACCAAAATAATTGGAGGCTGACATCAGATCACAGAAGAGCACCACCTGAGATTAGCCTCACAAGCAACACACCCAAAGGGTGGTCTCAAAAGTCACCTATGCCACCTGGGATGACTCTCACTTCACAGGGTCAGCCCCAACTCAACAGCTCATACCTCGTGGGTATGGACAATGCTCACAGCCAGTCAGCCTGAGTCAATCCTATCCGCTGTTGTGTCAACAGCAATCAAGATTGAACTACTGCAAGAGGAAACACACAAAGCAAACAAGAACACCTCTGGAGCACCAAGAGCACGTGATCACATAGAATCTGCCACTGGGCCACTCAGGACACCTACTATATAAGATCACTCAGCTAAGACTGGGAGATCTACCTAATATATAGAAACAAACACAGAGAGGAGGAAAGATGAGAAAACAAGAAGGTCTCAAATGAAAAATAGGATGTTGGCATAAGAGTGTTTTGGGCATAAAAAACAGACACATAGATTCATGGAACAGAGTAGAGAGCCCAGAAATTAATCCACATCTTTATGGTCATTTAACCTATAACAAAGGAGGCAAGAATATACAATGGAGTGAAGATAGTCTATTCAATAAATGGTTTGGAAACAATGGGCAGTTAAATGCAAAAAAAAAAAAAAACTCCAATAAAACTGGACCACCTTCTTTCACTGTATACAAGAATAAATTCACAACAGATTAAAGACTTAAATGTAAGACCTAAAATCATAAAACTCCTAGAAAAAAAAACATAGGCAGTAAATTCTGTGACATTGCTCTTAATAATTTTTTTTTCTGATATATCTTCTCAAGCAAGGGAACCAAAAGTAAATAAATAAATAAATAAAACTATATCAAACTAAAAATATTTTGCACAGCAAAAGAAACTATTAATAAAACAATATGTTAGTATGTGAGAAGATATTTGTTAATGATACATCTAATTAGAGGTTAGTATCTAAAATTTATTAAAAAAAAACTCACACATTTCAAAACTAAGAATACAAACAATTCAATTAAAAAAATAGGTGGAGGACCTCTATAGGCAGTTCTCCAAAGAGGATATATAGATGGTCATCAGGCATATAAAAAGATGCTCAACATCACTAATCAGAGAATGAATTAAAATTAAAATCACAATGAGATATCAGTTCACACCTGTCAGAATGGCTGTTATCAGTCAATCAAAAATAAGTGTTGACGAAGATGTGGAGAAAAGGTAACACTCACACAGCGGTTGTGGGATTTTAAATGGGTCAGCTATTACAGAAAACAATTCAGAGGTTCCTCAAAACTTTAGAAGTAGAACTACCTTATGACCCAGCAATTTCACTTTATTATTTTTTTTCAAAGAAATCCAAAACACTAATTCAACAAAATATATGCAGCCCTATGTTCATTGCAGCACTGTTTATAATAGCCAAGATATGGAAGCAACTTAACTGTCTATTAACAGACAACTGGATAAAGAAGAGGTGGTAGATATAAACAATGAAATATTACCCAGCCATAAAAAATAAAATATTATCATTTGCAATGACATGGATGGATCTAAAGGGTATTATTCTAAATGAAATAAGTAAGACAGAGAAAGACAAGTACCATATGATTTCACTCATACATGGAATCTAAAAACATTATAAATGAACAAAAGAAAAACAGACTCATAGATACAGAGAACAAAAATCATTGCAATATGGGAGGTGGTTTGGGGGGCTTGGTGAAAAAGGTGAAGGGGTTAGAAATACAGATTGTTAGTTACAAAACTGTCATGGTAATGTGAAGTATAGCATAGGAAATATAATCAATAATATTTAATAACTATGTATGGTACTAGTTGGAGACTAGACTAATTGGGAGGATCATGCTATAAATTATATAAAGGTCTAACTACTGTGCTATATCTCTGAAATTGATATAAAATAATGTTGAATATCAATTTTAATTGAAAAATAAAAATTAGGAAAGAAAAGAAAACATCAGAGGCTTAATTGAATGCACCAAGATAGAGCAACCAATAGGCAAAACCCTTAAATCAAATCTTCATGCTCCATTGTGTTCACAATGCACTATTAGTCTAGCACCACATGACAAATTTAATGTGTATGAAGGTATAATTGTGATTTTACTAACACAGATAACCTTTAATTTAAAAAAAACATATGTGAGTGTGTATATATGTGTATATACATGTGTATATTATAAAGTATTATATATAGTGTATTATATTTATCTACAATGAAAAAATCAAGTATGTATTATACAACATACTTCAATGAAAGTACAAAAGAATAAAACATTTAAATTAGGACAGCTGAAAATTTTCTTTTATATTTATACTTTTTCAAAGAGAATTGAGTAGCATATTTGTAACAAAGTTACTACCTATGTTATTTTTTTATTTTTTAAATTTATTGAGTTTTTTATTTTAAAAGTCTAGAAGTGATTACTTGCAATTATCTAGAATTATTCTATGGCCATAAAGCTTGCTTGCTTGCTTATTTATTTATTTATTTATTTATTTATTTATTTATTTATTTATTTGAAAAACTTAACATACTACTAATTTGTTTATTTTCTCAAATTATGACATTATTTTTTTAAAAAATAAATAAAATATTTAAAAGCTAGCCTTTGGTACTTTCTAATTTTTCTGCAATTATTTGGAGAAAGTGCAGAAAGGGAGAGAATACACGGAGAAAAAGAAGATGGTAGAGAAAAAGATGAAGTTAGAAAAAGGAAGAAATGATAGGTTGCATTAAATTAATGAAAAAATGTAATAATTAAAACATAACTTTAAAAAAGTAACTTGAATTCTATGGAACAATTTTTTTATTCAATTATTTATTTATTTGATGTCTATTTATTAAGTATACCTTATAGATATGGCCCTGGGCTTGCTGTATAGATAAAATAGTGGATAAGAGAAAATTTTAGTTGAGCATTTTTCTGTAAGTTTAGAATGTCTGTTGATTATTTAGTGTGTATTGTCCAATAGCTTGCTACTATAACTTATATGTTCTAAAGCAAGGTTTAAAAAAAGTTGCCTACTATGCTGTATGTGGATTATTTTATTGAAGCATTATTAAAGGATTATAAATAAGTCCTAGGGATATAATGTACAGCTTAATGACTATAGTTAATAATATTGTGTTGCATTTTTGTAAGTTGCCATGACAGTAAATCTTAAAGGTTCTCACCACAAGAAAAATAATTAGTAACCATGTTTGGAGACAGATGTTAACTAGACTTACTGTGGGGATAATTTTGTAATGTATGCAAATATCAAATCATTATCTTGTACACCTGAAACTAATATAAAATGATATATCAATTATATCTCAATTAAAAATAATAGTAAATTATTAGTTGTCTATTCTAATGTATAGACTATTGCTTTTATTTATTTATTTTTTCACTCATTTGCCTGTATTACCACTAACATTGTGGAAACAGGGTATTTTCCTCAAACACTGTATTAGTTTAGAAAATATTACTGCTGTTTCAGAGTAGCCTCTTCTAAATGTTAAGCAATTGAGACATTCTAGAATTATTGGCAAGATTGCATGTTAGTATCCAGACATTATAAAGTTGTGGGCATATATTTTTTTAGGGCGTGATTATGTAACTATGCATTAGGCACAAAAAAACAAGTGCCGCCATCTAACTTTCTGAGAATTTAATTATTTAAATAATGCTAACAACTTATTATTTTCTTTTTCTTTAGGTTCCTTTCTAAGTATGCAGGGCATATTTTAGACATGCATGTGTATCAGCTCATGATGTGCTACCGGTTTTGTTAAATATTTAAGAAAAAATATTGTCAGAAAAATATTCTGGCGTATGGCATAACTACTGAATCCATCACAGTGCCACTTTTCATATTGTTTTATGGGCAATGAAACAAGGCACATTATGACTATAGGGAACAATAATTCACCACAGGTTCTGTTTTTACTTAGCCTGCACACTAAATTATGAGGGCATATTATTTCTTGGTGTTTGCTGAGATTTATGGCAAGTACATATTTTTCTGTAAATGTCCTTTCAACTCAAAGATGTTACACAAAACTCAGGGAGCGGGGTTCTTACTGGATGATGGATGGGAAAAGGGTGTTAACTGATTTATATAGAATTCTACTAATGTTAACTTAAGCAGTTATAAAAAATGTTTTAACCTGGATTCAACAAATGTTAAATGAAAATAAATGTGATTGGCATAGGTAGAACACTTACAGCTTGCATACAGTAAGTTTAGAGTCTCTGAGGTGTTCTCTTATCTGAATAAATCTTTCCCATTCTGTTCACTCATGTTGGACATTTTTAACTGAGCACTAGTCTTTTTTGATTTTTCAAAAACTCATAACATAAAATGTAAACACTCCCAGGAAAGGTAAATTTACACTTAATTTCACACTATTCTGTAAATGTATGATAACATGTCATATCCTAACTGACTACTGATGAGGCTTTACCTACTTTATGAAATCTAAAACCTTATAAATTTATCCCAGAGTGGTCAATGTTAGCAGAAGTTTCACTGATCACACTATGCACTTAGAATATAAGAAAAGTGAATTAGCTATCAAATTTTCAGATGAAAGAAGGCAGAAAGGAAAAATATATATATATATATATATATAGTTAGAGCTTCAATTTTACTCCTTGATGATTTTTCTAGTGGTTTCTTCAAACTAGTTTTCTCTTTCTTGAAATGTATTCTCTAATAATCATTTTAACTCATAACAGTAGTAGAATATGTAACTAAGACACATAGAATCATGTTGAAAAAAATTCTGGAAAATCTGCAGAAAAATAAGAAAAAAAGCAATTCTTAAAATCAAATAATTTTCAAATCAATAATTAAAACTTGAAAGTACACTAATAGTTCTACATTGAAAAACCACAATATATATCCCAATTTTTTTTGTTGTTAATCTTAGAACAATAAATACAGATTATTGAAGGGAAATTACAATCAGTATTGCTTGTTTGGAAAACAAAAAGTAGTTATTGGGTAATCACACTTCTAACACAGGATATAAAGAACCAAAAACAACAACAACAACAACCACAACAACAACAACAAAAACCTAAACGTTTAGGAAAGCATGATTTAGGAGTTTTCATAGCATTAGCCATTTTCTAAGGCATTGTGAGAAAATGAGAATTTTGTAGTCTTGTTTATAGTGTGTAACTTTAAAAAAACTATGGTGCTTTTATATTTTATATTTAAATTTAATTCATAGAAGTAAAAATGTTCTTTGTCAAACTGCAAAAAAAATTATAATATTTGATGACTCAAATAGAGATTCAGCAAAAATATTCATAACTTTTTAAATCTATTAACTTAAAAACAAAGGTATAAAGTTATTAGAGATGGTTTTCTAGGCTAGTGTTGCAGAGATAGTATATTGAAGGAAATTTAACTCGCATCTCATACCTTTAAACTCCTTGGTTAGAAGTTCTCTTGATTTACAAAATAGATTTTTTTAAGACAATCATAAATAGATGCTGTTGGCATTAGATAATCCATTAATATCCATATATCAAACTAAAAAGAATAATTGTAATGATGAAAATAGTGACCCAAAGAATACTGCAACAAACTACTACCTCCTGGAAAAGTCATTTTATCCTTAGTTCCTTTATTTTACAGTACTATGGGGTAATTATAAAGGTAAGGATAAGATTTTCTAGCTACACTTAAATAAATGATCCTTTTCCTTTGAAATAAATGACAATAAAATATTTCAAAGGATACAATTGCTTACATGACGGGGTTTGCATCTTGTCCTATTTTATTATTTTTCACTGAATGTGAAAATAAAATGAGATTTTAAAAATGAAAAAAAGATTCATGGTATGATTATTCTACAAAATTTTATAATACATTTTGTAAACAGCATTATTACTATGCAAAGGCAGCCTAGCATCCTTGTCCAAAGATATAAAATAAACTCATAACTGGGTTCGGACTTTGTAGCAGATGTTTAATGTTGATGGAACTATTCAGAGCTTAGAGAAGTTTGTGACAAAATTAGACCACATTTAAAAAAGAAATTCAATAGTTATTCAAATAAAAAGAGCAAATGAATTGTTAATGTTAGGTATTTGAGTTAGGTCCATTTGTTAACATATTTGCGTTTATGTTTAACATTTATTGTTCCACTAAGTTAACATTTTTGGCAGATAGTTTCCAAATAAAAGACAGTCTATAGGCCTGTGTGGGAGGGGATCTATGAACTTTATTTAGTCATTGATCATTAGTTATGATATGATTAATATTGCAGTATTTTAATTCAGAGTGAATATGATATGGGTTAAATCTTTATATCTTTAATATCATTATTGAAAAACAATAATTGTTAAAGTTTATTATAGAAGAGTTGGCAAATGCTTTTTTTTTGTTTAATATTACTGGAATATGAATGGCTTGTTTATATTAAATATAGCATTATTTATTCTTGTAATCTGCATTCTATAAGTATGAGATCTATATAATTCTACTGCAGAGTGTAAATATCTTAGGTTGATTCCAACTTGCCAGACTTAAAATAATAGTGTTCAGAGAACCAAAAATCTAAATTTTATGTAACAATTCTAGATGAAAGAGGAAAATTCAATAGACAGAGTAGTGACTAAAACCAATGTATAATAAAAACTAAAATTTTGAAAGAGAAAAAGAAAAAAAATATGTAAAACTGTAACTTAAAAAGGCAAGTCACTTACCCAACAACCATTTTTAAAAATAAAGAAAAGCCAAAAATAAGTTTGAGATTTAATGGAGGCTATCAGATAATCCTCCTAACGGTCAAAATCATACTGTATTCAGAATGGTACTATCATACATATCATAAAATATCAATGCAATCCTATGAAATTTGTCATATATATATATTAATCTTGCTGCATGAAACAAGAATAAATTTGTGAAAATCTTTAGTAACTATTTAAAACTTTATGAAATGTGTACTCGTTTATACTCTGACCTCATTTTATGGTTCTGCTCTATTGTCACTTTGCCTTGGTGTTGTTTATATTATTTTTCTTTCATGATATTATTTTTAAATGGTATATTAAATTGTATTTATCATTCAAAATTATAAATATATTATTTAAAAAAATAGATATTTATGCCATAACAATAAATACCAAATATAATTTTGGAGAATCTATATTTTGAGGATAGTATATTAGAAACTGAGATCTCTATAACAGTAAAATATGTTTATGTATATGTACAGTCAAATAAAATATACATTAATGCTTTTAAAGGCTTTTAAAATTACCAATCAACAAACAAGATATTAATTAGTAATAAACTACCCATCTCGAGAAATCTGTCAACTGCCACACTACAGAAACATTTATAGATGAGATAAAAGAAATAATATAATAATGACAATGTTAGAGTATAAAAAATATATTAGTTATCTATTGCTCCACAACTTATTACTCTAAATGTAGCAACTTAAAGTAACACATTTATTATCTTACCTTCCTTAGGAGTCAGGGACCTGGGCATGTTTTAGATAAATATTGTACTTTAAAGTCTCTTATAGGTTTCTTTTAAAGTGTCAGTTGGGCTGTAGTAATCTCAGTGCTCATATGAACATAATTTATATTCAAGCTCACATGATTGTTGGTAATTTCAGTTGCCTATGGGGTGTTAGACTTAGGGCCTCAGTTTCTTGCTGACTATTGGCAGGTATTAATTCTCAGCTCCTTGCCATGTGGCTTCTTCATCATGGCAGCTTGCTTCATTAGAATGTGAGATCTGCCATGGCAATAGGGACAGTCTGTTAACTTGATGGAGGTCACAGTCTTTATAACATAACCAAATAAACAACATATATTACTTTTGCTGTTTTCTATTACCAAGTGAAATAACTAGGTCCAGCCCTCATTCAAGGAGTAGGAAGAGCACAGGGGCATGAAGATCATAAGATGGGAATCACTACAGTCCATCTTAGAACCTACCACAAAGACTGATGCTAAGCTATGGTTCCACTAAAATGTAATGTCTGTATTGCATTGCTAATATTATTATTAAACAATGGACAAGTCAAAATAATTATTAAATATATAGGTATACATCATAGAAAAATTTATATAATGATTGGTATGATCTACACTTTGTGATTATTTTTATATGACTTGAGATATTGTGATGCAAATTCATGGAATATGTCCTATTTTGAATAAGAGAGAAAAAATGAAGAGAAAAATGATTAGTTATATAATTTCTACTGATAAATTTTAAATTTAAGTATAAATAATTTTTTACATTCACTGTATTTCCTAAATGTTCTACGAAGTGCTTATATTACTTTACAGTGAGAAATAATCAGTATACAGTGTCATTTTTGAAGCTTAATAATTATATATACAAGGATTAATATTTTCAGTATACATCATTTTTATAATTCTTATAATGATTAAAGTCTACCATTATAAAATGAATTTGAAAGAAGCTTCTTATACAATATTCCTTTGACAGATGTCTTTAAAATTTTTATTTTATTATTTACATTTGTATTTTTTTACACTATTTAATAAGAGGCTTTGTCTATGACCATGCCACCCTGAACAAGCCCAATCCTGTCTGATCTCAGAAGCTAAGCAGGGTTGGGCCTGGTTAGTGCTTGGATGGGAGACCACCTAGGAAGACCAGATGCTGTAGGTGTAAAAAAAAAAAATGAGGATTGTAAGCTGACAAGGTTCTTGCAATCTGTGAAGTCAACCAAGAATTGCCTTGTCTAAAAAATAATAAAAATTAATTATTTAATAAGAGAATTTACAAGCTATAACATCTTGTACTCTTGTACTATAATCTTGGCTCATTCAAAGCTCCTATGGTAGACATACATTACTATTGATGGTGATGTGTTTGATTTGATGGTGATTAATTAACAAAAGCACAGATGATGTCTTTTTAATTATCTCAGGACAAAATCACAATTAGAAACATCAAAATAGTACAAACCTTTATATGTTTAATAATACTAAAAATAATTTTCTTATTACAACTTTTATTGTGTTAAATAAAACTATATTCATAATTTCTACCTAAAATAAAAGATTACTCAAAAATATTAAAATTTTATTGGAACTTCTTGCATATTCTTATAGTCTCTTACACTATTGGAAAGCAGACTTGAAACACTTATAAAAGTAAAGCATTATGCTTTCACCTGGATATGCAGACACGTAAGAAATTTTTGTTCTCCAAATGAGAAATAGTATAACTACTATATTATCTAAGAACAGTGAGATATATTTAAAAAGAAAAACAAATTTTTTGAATATTTTGTTTCACCATTTTTAAAGAGATGGCTGATGACATGTATCCATTGTAAATGACTCATCAGGTCCAACTCCAAAAAAAAAATACTTTTCTTTCCCCAAACACATAACAATGTTCTATTAAAAAAAAAGTAAATAAAATGCACATGTTAATTTATTTCTTAAAATTTTTAAGCCTTTCCCACTTTATTTTTCTCTCAAAATGGCATAAAAATCTTCCAAATACAAATTTAGTTCAGGTCATAAAGGAATTGATAATTGTAGTCAACTAGCATTTACATAATTCTCTGAACTTTTTCAGACTAATATAGCCACTTAGAAAAAAAGTCTTCATTTAGCATAACATATCTGCAATTTTTAAAGATTTTTTGAAATGTATAGTATGCACTCTTATATGTATTGTAATATTGCCTTATCAGAATCTTTATACATTTAATGATTTGATAAAGAATCAACATCAATTGTTCTCATATAAATTACATTTGCATTTTCTAGAATTGATTTCAGGCCAGTCTTGATTTGGTCACATTTTGGCCATTTTCCTATTTTGAACCTCTTATATTATATACATGACCCATATCAGCTGCTATTTGAACAAGCTGCATTTTGCTCCCCTTGGAATCATTTTTCTTACAATATTCTCATTCTAAGAATATGGAATATATTTCAATACATCCACCAATACAAACCTTACCCATATGTAATGTCTTTTTCCTTTTTCTCCATTAAGATATTTCTAATCTTCAGATGGAAGTTGTCTTTTTTTTTTTTTTCCTTTCCCTCAGCACTGGCATTATACCTTGAAAAGCTAATAAGCATTTAAAATATACTTATGTCATTGTAACACACTATACACTACAGATTATTTCTTGACTATTAGTTCTATGAGGATATAAACAGAAGACTTTTTTTGTTATTCATTGTAATATTTACAGAGCTCTGCATATAAAGGACATTATAAAAATAGTTGCTAAAATCAAATAAAATGTTTCCCAAATTATTAACTAAGCTGTTTCAACAGTCAATTCACATGATCTTTATTCAATAGAAAGTGGACAAATATTAAGTAATTTTTTCCACAAAATATGCCAAGATATTGAATAAGAATGTATTAGCGAATGCTTGTTAAACATAAATTCAAAATTGAGTTTTATTTTTATCAATGAGAAAGACTCTGTATAAATATATAAAATGCACCCTCCTAAAGTGACAGACTAAATCTTTATTTCTTTTCTTACTAGATGACAAAATAGTGAATCTTTAAACGAAATTGATGCTTCCTGTGTATCCAGGAAAGGACAGTGCAGAAAAGAGAAAGACTGTGGGATTCCTCTTCTTGTCATGTAGATGAAGACTGGCCTGAGGGATATGTACCTTCTGTCTTCATGAACTGACATTCTTTCTTCTCCAAATTGTGCTGTGTCATTACAAATCAGATGCAATCACCTACCATGTATCATAACTAGCAAGCTTTAAGACTTTTTTTAAAACTTCTCAACAACTAGTATATTGCATTTAATGAGTGACCAATACACATTTATTGAAAAATGAGTGTAATCAGTGAAAATATCTGATAAGATTTTCAGAAAGTCATGTTATCACATCTGTAATAAAATATCTCTGCTTAAGTTTGAGTCTGTAAAAAAAAAAAAAAAGATGTTATTTCAAGATGGGAAACAACCAAAATATAGATGAAGTGTTTTACATTAACATTTACTTTAACAATAAAAAGGCAGAGATAGGCCCAAAAACTGGTGTAATAAACTTTTTTGTTATCATTGAAAAAAAGATATTTTACTCTTAGGTTGATTTGCTTATTGAATCAGTAGATGAAGTTGTTTCTTTACTTATAAATAACAATTTTTTACTTCCCTTTTTCTATCCAAAACAAAAAGATTCACTTATAATTTATACAGCTTCATGTAAATGTGAGTTATGGATATAGATATTTTCATCAAATAATAATGCTTCAAATTGCTTCGTATTTTTCTTCCAAAAAATTCAAACTGTTTAACTGACAACTAGTATGTCATTATCTTCATTTTCCAGATGACATTTTTTAATGTAACTTTTTACCTTGCAAATGTGCTAAGACACAAAAATGTTTCATAGAATATAAATTAACAAATGAAACTGAAAGAACAGAAAGGTCAAATCATTTGTCCCAAATCACATAAGTAATCAGTGAAAAAGCTTGATTTTTTTTCCTCTTATGTTTAGTCATATTACTCTAAATTTCTATAGTTAATGCTAAAGTTATAGTTTGGTAAGTTTTACAATATTGCAAATCTTTTATTTGTCTCTCTTTTTCAACTCTTATTAATGAAATCAAAATTTTTTACAAAATGTCTCACTGAAAGCAAAAAAAAAAATATTTGTAATTGTAATAAAGGAAAATAGCATAGGTTCAATCACCATCCTAAAACCTTAGTTTGCAACTTATACTAAGGTATAAGTTGTTAGAGATGATATAAGAAGAGATATGCTACTCATATATCTACTGATCACCTAATTATACTTATAAAGCTATTACCTTTATATTAGTCTTAAGGTTAATTTGGAGATACCTCTTAAATATAGCTATTTCACATTTATCAAAGGAAAAAGTAAAGACAGTTTGAAATATAAAGTCAGGATCCTTAGAATTAATGCAAGTTGTTGTAAAATGAAGACTCCTTTTGGCTGGCAGAGGATCACTTTCTCTGGTGTACTCATATGGTCAGCTAAATTAGTCATTGTTTTCCAAAACAAAAGAGATCCAACAAATTCTATATTTTTATAAAAAATAAATACACACACACACACACACACACACACACACACATATATGATTTTATTTTTATATATGCAGTTGTCTTAATGTTTGTGTATTACCAAATATTACTATGTTGAAATTGTAATGCCCAATGCAATGTTATTAGAAGATGAGGCCTTTGGGAGGTGTTTAGATTATGAAGATGAAGCCCTCATGAATAAAATTAGTATTTCATAAAAGGGACTCAATAGAGCTCCAAAGCACCTTTCACCATGTGAGGGTACAGTGAGAAGTCTACAGCCCAGAAAAGGGCCCTCACCCAACCATGCACACATCCTGATATTGGACTTCCAGCCTCTAGAACTGTGAGAAATAAAGTTTGTTGTTTATAAGCTTCCTAGTCTCTAATTTTTTATTGTAGCAGCCTAAACAGACTAAAATAGAAAATTGATACTAAAAAGTAGGGGTGCTGCTATGCAACATATTTGAAAATTTGGAAGTGGCTTTGCAATTGGGTAGTGGTAGAGGCTAGAAGAGTTTTTTAGGTACATGCTAGAAAAAGTCTACATTGCTGTGAATGATTTTTTAAAGGCAATTTAAAATTCTGATGAAGAGCAAAAAAGAAAAAGAACATTCTATTGATCAATGGAAGAAAGGCCGTTCTTGTTATAAAGTGGCAAATAACTTGGATGGATTGTGTTTGTATTCAAGTATTTTATGGAAGGTAGATTTGTGAGTGATAAAGCTGGATATTTTGGCTGAAGCTATTTTTAAGCAGGTTTGAAGGTGTAGCTTGGTTTCTCTTTTATGTAGGGATGTCCCATTGTGTCCAGAGGGTAGAACACCCACCCCAGTGTGCCTGGCAGGCAGAGAATTTAAACAAAAAAAATGAAAAGATTATTTTAGAGACTTAAGGTTTGATATTGTTTGCCTTGTTGAATTTTGGATTTGCTTGGGACCTGTCACCCTTTTTTTTTTCCTATTTCTGCCTTTGGAATGGGAATGTGTGTCTATGCCTATACTCCTATTGTATTATGGAAGCACATGACACCTTTGATTTTAAAGAGTCACAGCTAGAGAGCAATTTTTCTTAGAAGAAATCATGAGTTGTACCTAAATGTGATTTAGATAATATTTAGATGAAACTGTAGACTTACACTTGAGTTTATGCTAGAATGAGATAAGACTTTGGGAACTGTGAGGATATAAATGTTTTTTGTATGTGAGAAAAACATGAATCTTGGGGGACCTTAGGAGGTGCTTATGAGGTGGAATCCACATAATATGGGATTATAGCTCTAATAAAAGAGACTCCACAAGGCTCCCTTTCCCCTTTCACCATGTGAGGATACAACCAAAAATCTAAGACCTGGAAAAGTGCCCTTGCCTGACGATGCTGGCAACCTGAGCCTCTGGAACTATGAGTAATAAATGTTTGCTGTTTATAACCTACTTGTTCTATATAGGTAGTTTATAAATATCTGGACAATAACTGAAAATCTGGACAATAACCTAGTCAAGTTGACACAAACTTAACCATCACAAGTCCAGCTCTAGTCAACTTGACACCCTTACACATGTCCTTAACCATACTTAATCTTCAAATAAAGGCAATAAAAAGGTAAGAATTCTGCCTAATTTAATATATTTATTCTGAATATAACCGAAAAACAGTAGCCCCTTCTCCAGAAGAGGTGAAGTTTTTGTGTTATGTTTACTCTTCTTGCTATCCCTTATTTTAAATACTAAGATGTAAATTTAATAATACTTAAATATTATGATAATCAGTCAATACATCCTATATTACATGATAATACAGTAAGAGAGAAAATAGATATTTTATATCTATCTACACACATTCATAACAAAAGGAGAATACTCATAACAATTCCAGTCTTTATTTCTGTAATTAGTTGGTTGTAGCTGGTATTACAACTACCTTCTTCTATTATTATTCTGTATTCCCTTTGACTTTAGCAAGCACCTTAGTTGGTCATAGTTCTTTACCTCAGTGGAGTGACTCAAACCTTCATTCCTGAAGGGTCTGAGCTATTAGTAGTTCTGCTTGGATTTGATTGTTGTCATTTCCCACTGATCTTAATCATAAAATCTGGTAATACTAAAAGATACCCTAAGGGATCTCCTGTATTCTAGACTTACTCTTTCTTACATCCATTGTGATGTAAAAGTTTAATTTCTCCTGAGTAGCCAGGATCAATCCCCTCATCTGTTACAATATCTTCCTTCCTTGCCTATTATTTCAGAGGCATGAGGGGTCCAGAGTAGCTATGTGGAAGTCTTAACTTCCAGCTCAATAGAATCATTGCTATATCTCCTGATAGATGCACTCTTCTTTTTGGAACAAAGACTTCTAGGCCAGCAGAGCAGCAGGTCACAGGGATAGAAAGCAAAACTTGTCTGTGGATCACTAGGAGTAATAGTGAGTAGTACCATTCACATTTTCATTGTTCCTTGACCTATGAATCCTGACTATGGAAGAACAGCACCATATATTGAATGTTGATTCAGAGCATATAAAGTTCTGGAGAACCTTACTTCAGCACTGCAAGGTATTGCAGCGTAGCTGGTGCTATCACTAAGTCTTGCCACTGTTCTATCAAGCCAGTTGCTTTAGGGTGGTAGGGAAATTTCTGCGAAGTTTCTTGATTAGAAGCAATGCTGTCTGGAATAGCATGATGACGGATAAGGCATTCTTCAAGTCATGGGTGGTAATTTTGTCAGATGCATTACATGCAGGGAAGACAGATTACTATCCAGTCTCTATTCCAGTAAGGACAATTTCACTTTCAGAGATAAAGCTGTCCAATGTAATCAACCTGGCTGATCACTCCAGAAAATAGTGCCATATCTGAGGCTCAGTATTTGTCTCTGCTGCTGGCAGATTGGACACTCAGCAGTGGCCATTACTAGGCCTGTCTTGGTGAATGGAAGTCTATGTTGCTGAGCCCTTGCATAGCGTTCATCCCTGACATAATGGCCACTTTATTCATGATCCCACTGGGTAATGACAGTGATTGCTGGGATAAGGCTAGTGGAATCTACAGAACAAGTCATATGCACTTAATTTTTAAAATTATCCTTTTCTGAGGTCACCCTTTACTCAGCATTCCATAGGATACACATATCTTTAGAGTTTTACCCATTTAAAGAGGTCTAGCCACATATTTCTTTCCCATATTTCCTTGACACCAGTTTTCCAATCAGCCAAGTCATTGTTCATGGACTATGAATTGTTACATAATTGCACATCTGGATTTTTCTTCTTCCTAACAAACTGACAATCCAGATACATTGCTCAATGTTCTGCCCAGTAGGAGAATTTTACTTCACCACGTCAAGGATGTCCCAGAAATGGGTGTGGTGCCGTAGCTGTCCACTTTTGGACGGTGCCTGCATATCAGACAGAAACATCTCTAAACCTGTCAATCAGCTGTGTATAGGGAACTGCTCATAAAATCTTAAATACAGGCTGAGAGGAAGAAGATAGTATGACAAGCAGTGAGGGTCATGGATATTTTGGCCCCTTCTTCATGTAACTTATGTCTTCAGGGCCTATTCAAGCCTTTCCATAATAGTCAGGCATGCGCACGTCATTTCTATTTGATGACGGGATGCTGTTTTACATGGCTTAGTGAATTAGATAACACCCAGTTTATGATGGACAGCTCAGGCTACATGTTACCTTGATGACTAAGATATTTGAGGAAGAGATATGTAGATCTCTCTAAATGTAATTTCCCTCAAAACCGAGAGGTGGTATAAAGGGGAGAGGGGAGTATTGGTATTTGGGTAGAACTATTTGTATAGAAGTCATTGCAGTTTAGTAAAATTTTAGCATATCTTATTTATGTATATGTAATATTTGACAGTGCCTAATGTAAGAACAGAAAAATTAAATGTAAAATTGAGAGTCTATTGATCACACTAGAACTTTGGTAACCAACTGTTATACTGTTACATTTTATTGTATTATCAAATGATTTGATTATCAAGTATAATAATTATGTAAGATATTAGCATTTACAGAAGTTGGGTAAAGGATGTATAGGAACCTACTCTTTTCAACTTTAAATATAAAGAAAATATTTTTTTTAAGTATTAGCAAAAAAATACTCTCAAGGCAAGTAATTTTTGAATTTAATATATATTTGCTAAAACAATGTCTCAGGACATTCCTAAACTTTGATTTGACTCTAAAATACATTTTATGTATCAATATTGTGAAGATTATTATAAAATAGATTTCTATGATATGTTGAAAAATGACTGGTATATTCCTGGTGATTACAGAATTAACTGAATAATATTGTATATACACATATACACACAGTTTATGAGAAATTCATTGGCAATGATGAGTCTTTATGGTTATTAATTAAATTAACACATAAAATAAAATAATATAGGACCTATAAGGTCTTTGTGAATTTTGATAATTCATCTCACAAAGCATGACTGACAAGTTGGGATTGTTTTTATTGAAAGTCATGTAGTTTCTGTGTTAACTAAATGTAATTTTATGTCTTGTTAAATGCAATTAGACATCTAAGTGAATGAGACATTTTACATTTCTTCCTATATAAAATTGTTGACCATTTTTCAGACCTTAGAATTACTTCTTTGCATTTGCATTTATGTATTTTTTTGTGTGTGTGTACATCTCTGCATGTAGTCATGCTATGAACTAGCATGAGAAAATGCTGCAACCACTTTTTGGGCTGTGTCTCCCCCCAGAGGCTCACAGAGAGGAATCTTTTCTAACTTTTTTTTCCAGTAATTTTTGTGTAGAATGAGAAGCACAGATAGACACAACATTTATAGGATTTTTTAGATTCATAATGTAATTAATAAGTTGATAGTGGTGTATCAAGTTGTCTGGATTCTAAATAATTCAAAATGTGAAGGACTTTCTTAAAGAAAAATAATAAAATGAATCAATCAAAACTTACTAGAGCTTTGGGTATAACTTATGCAGTTAAAGGTGCCTGATGCTTAATCTTCATCAATTTCAGAGTTTATTCACCCATAACTTTTGATTTTGCATTTTGAACAGTTTTTCTATTAAATTTAAGGCAATGCTATTTTAAAATCTAAGACAAGACATGGGACTTATTCACTTAATAATTTGAGACAGACTGTTTCTGAAAACAAACATTTCTAGAGTTATAATACACTAATAGCAAATGTTTTAAGTTGGCTATTCTTCATACAATTTCAGTTTTCTAATGATGTGGACAGAAAAGTAATTATTTTTACCTAATCCAACTCTAGTCATTAATATCAATTAGCAATTACTTTGTGAAAGAAAAGCTTTTTTTTAAAACACTTTTGTGTGGCTATGTTTTGCATTTAACAACAGTTGTACTAGAATTTTAGCCCAAGTCTTTGCCATGTATGGAATGCTGATTTAACTCTTGGTATAACATAACTTGAGTTTTCTCTGTACTAGTACTCATTGCTGTTCTCTCAAACCTGACAAATACTTAACAAAGAAGCCAGCCCATCAGTTCTACTACTTTATGTATGTATGCATGCATGCATGCATGTATGTATGTATGTATATGTGTATTTTTAGGGAAGGCAGATTAACTCACAGATTACAAGGACCTTTATTATCATTTTATAATCCTTTATTTTTTATTATTTTTATTTTTTATACCTACAGCACTTGATTTTTCTAGGTGGTATACCATCCAAGTGCTAACCAGGCCCAACCCTGCCTAGCTTCCGAGATCAGATGGGACTGGGCTTGTTCAGCATGACCATAGACTAGTTCTACCACTTTAGAAACTTTTAACGTTTTCAAAAGTAGCACTGGGAAAACCGCAAATTAGGCAGTACATTTGATTTTGCACCAAGTAAATTGCTTTCTAGAGGGCCACCAGATAACTCCTGAAATTGGTAATAGGATGCAGGGACTCTAACCCCCAGGTTGGCCTTTGTACCTCCCGTGGGTTTGTGGTGACAGAAAGCCATTAGCCTTTGACTGCTGTTTAGTAACCTGCGTGAAATGAGTTGATGGCTCCCATTCAGTTTTTAGTGAACAAATGCAAGGATTACATTTGGAAATCTTGTTGGTAGTTCCAGAAAAATAGAGATAGATTGAATTGGCTGTAAGGTTAAAGTACTGATCCACCAGATTAGGGTTGACTTTCCTTGGAGGGGAACTTTGCTCTTTCTTGGCCCGCACTCCATACCTACTTAGTAGATAAGCTAATAAAATATTTAAGGTACTATGGGATTCAAACCACTACTTTCTTTGAATATGCTCTACTTTTTCTTAATACTGTAAAGTAAAACTTTTATTTATTTTTTAATGTGATTTTCTGGATAAATGTTTTAAAATTAAAATAAAATTTTACAGCTATTAGTGTATTAGTGCAGTCACTTATTAACCAATAAATATACATAATAAAATAAGATAAATAAAAATTTTATATTTTAATTGTTATTAAGTCTGTAATTGATTTTTTTTTCTAGCCATTGTACTCTTAATTTCCCCTTTTTCTCTGAGATAAGATTCCCAATTCTAACTTCTTACCCTGGTTTGTCTTGCTCTCACCTGTAATGCGGACCATTATTAGGACCATCTCCTTATATCAGTCCTTAATTCAAGTTCAATTTTTATAATAAAGCCACCCCCAAATCCTCCTAATCCACCCACATTTAACTTGCCTTTCACCATTGTCTGAATTATACAATTGGACAATACATTATAGTTTCTCTAATTTTGTTTTCTCTTTCATTATTTTGTATACTATTCTTCACTTCCTAATATACAATAAGTATATTGAAAGCAGGAGTATTGCTTTTTATTTATTCTGCATTTTCTGGGTTATCTACCTAATAATTCACAAGTTTATTGGATAAAATATGCCATTTTCTTAGAGTATCTATTTCTTATATATTCTCAGAAGTATATATAAGTATTGTAACATTCATTGGTGTCATATATATATATATATATATATATATATATATATATATGTATTTTAATAGATAGATACAGTCATACACATTACTTTTAGAAATGTAAAAGTCCCTGGAGAGGATATCAAGTGGGACAATATATTCTATGTTTTTATTACGTAGAAACAAACTTGGGAAAATCAATAATCTCACTAAATATCAGTTGCTTCATCTATAAAATGGAGATAAAATATAAATATAGATTATTAAACTGGATGATTGTGAAAAAATAAATGAGACAAGGTGTAGGAAAGAACTTGCAAATGATTATGTTATATAAATTTCAAAATTTTACTAAGTAATGTCTAAGTAAGTATTAAATAAGTATTTATTTATTTGACAATGCATCTGTTATGGGTTAAACTGTATCCCTGAAAAATTCATACATTGAAGTCCTAAGCCTATGTATCGCAGAACGCATCCTTACTTGAAAATAGAATTCTTGTAGTTGTAATTAGTTAAGGTCTTACTAGAGGAGGGTGAGCCTCTAATTCAAATGACTGATAACCTTATGAAAAGTGGAAATTTGGACATAGATCCACACTCAGGGAGAATGTCATGTGAAAATAAAGGCAGAAATTAGACATGTTTTTACAAGACAAGGACACTAAATATAGCCAGAAAACCACCAGAAGCCTAAAAAGAGGCATGAAAAAGCTTTTTACTCACATACCTGAGAAGGAACCAAGCCTCAGACATCTTGATTTTAGACTTCTCACCCTCAGAACTACAAAATATTAATTTTCTGTTATTTCAGCCACCTATTTTGTAGTGTTTTGTTATAACAGCTCTGGAAATCTAATACAGAATCGTAAATGAAACAAATTATTTATAGACAATAAACAGAATAACCACCATGGAAAAGCAAGGTTGCTTTAAAACCTTTGTACTTAGAAGATCACTATCAAGAAAATTAAAAGACAAATCATAGAATAGAAAAATGTATTTGCATATATTAGATAAAAATAATTTTATGTCTATGTATAAAGGACCCTTGCAAGTCAATAAAAAAAGGCAAATAACCTCACTAAAAAATGAGCAATGGATCCGAATAAACTTTTCTTCGGTGGAAATATACAAATTGCAATTAAGCATATAAAGAGATACTCAGTATTATTGTCTACCAAAAAATAAAGATAAGACCGTGAGATGCTCATACACACTAGAATGGCAACAAAAACAAAAACTAAAACAAAGAAACAAAAAATACAATAACCAAGTGAGGATGTGGAGGACTCAAAACACTCTTACACTGCTGGTGGGAATAGAAAGTGGTGTAGCCACTTTGGCAAAAATGTGTGACAGTCCCTCAAATGATTAAAAAATCTATGGCCCAGCAATTTCGCTCCTGAGTATATACTAAGATGAATGAAAATACATTTCCAAACAAATTATTATTTGTTAATAATTATTATTAATTATAAGTAGAAGATAGAGATAAAACAAATCTTTATCAACTGATGAATGGTTAAATAATGTATATTTATACAAAGAAATATTATTCTGCCATAAAAAATCAATGAAGTACTGATACATGCCATAGCAAGGATGAAACTTATTATGCTGAGTAAAAGAAACCAGTTACAAAAAAATCAATATTATATTAAACCTCTAAATACAATTTCTAGAATAGGTAAGTCTATAGAAGCAGAAAATCTATTAGTGATTGCTTAGTCCTTAGAGGGTGGAGTGCAGTAGGATGACAGCTAAAGGGTACATGTGATGTTTCCTTTTGAGATGATATAACGTTCTATTAATTATGGTGATTGTACAATTTATCTGTGATGCAAGAATTTTGATCTAAAATGGAACCAGAGGGTATAAAATTGGAATCTCAGGCATGCATTCTCAGGACTGAGAGACTGATTTCCCGTAAATGCCTGATTGATTAAAAAAAACAAAATGTATTGCTCCACCAATGAACATCCATCATGAACCTCTCTTCTTTCTGAAGTCAATTTTCTTGCTGCTTGGACTCTAGATGACCCTCCCCACCCTACACACACTGTGCATTCCCTGACCATAATATAGCAGGCTCCAAAACCTCAAGAGACTGGTCTGTAGCTTGCTACACTTTGTATATCCCAAACTGTAATTTCTCTGCAATTCCTGAATAAAACCAATTTCTGGTAATTAGAGCTTGTCTTAGTTTTCTTCTTTATTTAGATTGAATATAATAACTATTGAATTGTACATTCAGAACATAATTATGAAAAAGTTATTTGTAAAAAATTGGAGTTTTTCTATTTTCCCAATTAGAAGTGTAAAGTTAAACCTCACTTACTTAACTTTTTTTCTGAATTTCTTTCAGTTTTCTCAAGTTATATCACTTTATTCTACATATTTATCTTAGGTTACTGCCGCTCACTAATTCTCTTTATTCTTTACTGTTTTGGTTAATACAATATTTTACATTTTACATTTATTTGCATTTGTAGAGTTTCTGTAAATTTGTGCTATGCTAGATGTTTTGATGATTTTTTGTGTGTGTATTAACACTTGAATAAAGATTGTATACTATTTTGACCCTATGGGGACTTTCACATAATGTTAGTTGACTTTTTAGCAGAATAGGGCATACTGAATCATGAAAAATTAAATGATCTCATAAGTAGAAACAAAGTTTGTATTTGCAGTCTTGCTTCCCTTCCAATATGAAACCTCCCCCTAGACACACACACACACATAAACATATACACATATACTCATGTACATGCTAAAAATTTGAGAAGGTAATCATTAAAGAGGAAAATAAAACAAAAAAGAGAAATTTAGGAGCTATACCTCATGGCAGAAGGTGTTATGGTCACTTTTTTGGTAGAGAAGAAAATAGGTCAAGAATGATAACTCCCTAATGTCATTGGTCAAATAAGTGGTAGAGTTGGTATTTAAATATATATATATATATATATATATATATATATATATATATATATATATATATATATATAGTGAAAAGCCTAAGTGAATACCAAACCAAACCAAACCAAACTTATAATGGGGAAAAAACAAAACATATTATATTTCTGAATGGGAACAGTCAATATTGTATAGGTGTAACTTCTTTTTAATGAATCTTATATATTAAGTTGAATCAAAATGAATTGCTATTTTGGAAGGTCCCAAAAGTGGAATGATTAGCAATTTCAGATAGTTCAATACACATATGTTATATAAATTTTTTAGGATTCCAAAAGTATTTTTAAATTGAGTAGGAAAAATTATTTTCATTTTATATCACAAGAAAAAATATATAGAACAAGCCAAAAAAGTTGTTAAAAAATTAAAACTAAGCAATTAATTTTCTATTATATTTTGATAAAACCAAAAAAAACTAATAAGCTAGAACTTGACATACTGTAAAAAAATATAATTAAACTTTTTTTAAGCTATGGAGATAATTTATTTATAATAAGCATGAAGACTTAAGACAAAATTCAGAGTTTATAAATAAATTATTATAATGCATAAATTTTAAACCTTATAAAATAAATAAAAGCATGAGCAGCAGACATGAAGAAAATATTTATCATATAGTGATAGATCAGACTACTTGTTCATATATTTTCTTCTTTTTCTAATTTTCATGACTGGACATGGCCATGTGATTTGCTTTAGTGAATAGTATGTGAAGGAAACATGCGTATATGTTTTCAAACAGTTTTTAAATGTGCTATGTGCTCAGAGTTGTTCTCTTGCACTTTTTGCTATTAGTATAAGAAAAAATATTCCCAGGTAGCTAATGCTTTCTAGAATGAGCTATGTAAAAGATACCTACAATTAAACTCCAGACTAGAATCAATCCCAGCCATTAACAGGTAAAATTTGCCAAAACCCGGTCAACATGTGAATCTATGATCAAGAAAAGCACATGATTGTTTTTGTAAGCTACTAAAATTTAGGGCTTATTTTTTATAAATCATTATAATAGTAAAAACCTCACTATTGCAATATATCACAAAGTATTTATAATTGTATATACAAAATTGTTTTTATAAAGATCTAAATATATATTTGAGTATATTATCCCATTTTGTATAATACATTGGCAAATTTTATAAAAAGAAAACTAAAAGTTTTAAACTGAAAAAAAATGAGGACTTTCAAACTTGTAAAATGATATGAACTATTGAGATACAACTTAGATTCAAATTGTATATTATCTGACCCATGAATTCATCTCTAGAAATTTAGAATTCAGAAATATATACATGGGTGTGCAAAAGTATTTTTAAAAGTATATTCTTTGCAAATACTGCTTCTACTAGGGAAAAAAGGAAAGAAAGAAAATATTCACACATAAAATGAGATATAAGGTAAACTTTATAAAACCACATGGTAAATTTCTCAGACATATTGTCATGTGGGAAAAACAATCACTCACCAGTATCTAGTATAACTTATTGACTATAATTTGTGTTAAGAAACTATCTGAATAATTATTAGAAAAAAGTTAGGGAGGCATATAGTAAACATTTAACAGTGTATACTTCAGAGAAAGTAGAAGACTTAAAAGATTGAAATAGGGTCATGATTGTAGAAAAATCTAAAGTGTTTTTTTTTCTTTCTACAATATAAAGAGCATAGTAAAAATGTAAGTTATTAAAAATGTAAGTTAGAAGTCAGTAAAAATAGTAGTCATTCTCAGGGTCATTACTTTCTCAAATCATTAGTGTAACATTTAATACATTTTGATTTTATGACAGCATTAGAATAAAAATATTTAAAGTTATTAGAAACTCTCATATTTTAATTCATTTGAGATTTATTAAATATATTTAAAGCTGAATATTTTAAAATACAGAAATCATCAATCTCTGAATTGTGTGAATGTAGATCATTTGTTTAAAATAATCAGTCACGATATTAGAAAGACACAATCCAAGCATAATTCTTACTGGAAAAATTTCATTTCTGAGAGTTTTTCTATAGTTCTGGATGTGGAGTCATTATAAAAATTGGTGTTTTGATCATCTAGATTGTGAAACTATTAACACAATGATGGATATCTTCTTAAATGTATCTGTTATTCACTTTTTAAAACAGAAGCTAAAAGAAAAAAATTAATTTGTTTTATAGAGCATTATTTTGAAATTTCTAAAGAATATGGGTATTGTATATTTGTTCCTTGAACTAGATGTTAAAATTCACTATGTGTTCTTTCATATTAAAGATTATTTTTTTAATAATTCCTTATAATGTGATTTTGATCATAAAATCTTGATTCTCGTATTAGTGTCTGGAGGATTTGCTAGATTATGTCTTTAATTAATGACTTCTGGAAAAAGAAAAAAAACTTCCTGTATTACTTCCATAGCATCTAATATCGGTATTTCACAATTATACAGATTCTTATGAACCATGTTTTATACAATGAATTGTTTATATATTCTTATTTTTCATTTAAAATAATAACATTTATTTTTCAATTATTGAAATGTTTATGGCTTAAACTATAAAGATTATTCCTGTGACTTTATTCCTTAATTTATAAATTCATAGATTTTATGATTTTATTTCTTCTGAGTATGTCCATAATCTCTCTGCCTCTATTTCTGTGTCCTATAAATACAAAAATATCAATGAATAAAATTTTTTGCTCATTTGTATCTTTTTTGACAACCTATTTTCTTTGAAAATTTTTTTGGAAAATTAAAACATTTGTTTTGTATGTTGAAGGTAACATTTGAAAGAGTACATAAAATTATATTTTTTATGGTTTGTGACACAGTATATGTTAATTTTGGAATGGACAATATTTCTCAACAGCAACAATGCACCTTTCTGAACCTGAAATACAGATCCATAAACCAAGGTTTATAAAATGTTAACTCATTATATAACTGACTTTCCTCTAATGAAGAACTTTTATTACTTTAGCTCCCAAAGAGTGTTTCTTCCAAAGCTATCTGTAAATTTTAAATTTCCAAGCTATCATTATACTGCTTTTAAAATATGAGTTGTAATTATACCTAGAATATAATATATATAAAGATTTTTTTTAGTTTTTTCTTATTCCTGGTTTTTATAGTGAGGTTAATTTATGTAAGAAAAGTGATATTGCTTCCAAATCTATAAAGTTGAAACTTAAAATTAACTTTCACATGTAGAAATGCATATGATTATATTAAATGAATGTACAGAAAGTGCCTGCAAGGAAAGCTAAATACTTGCTAAAGAGAAAAATATTGCTTGCAATGTTAATTTTTTATTAGTAGCATCACTTTAATTTGCAGAGTACTTTGTAGTGCAATCTGTCTATTGAATGTTCAAGTACATTTCTCTTGTTATGATATCCACATACCTATCCCAGAAAAAAAAATTCAAGTATCTGATTATCATTTCAGAACTACCTATCAAATATTCAAGTGTTAACACTAAAAGGTGACATGAAGAATCTGAGTGTCAAAATATATACATGTCTAAGCATTTATTTACTTAATTAAAAGTTAAAATATATAAAAATTGGATAATGGTAGAAATACAGAAGAACATGAACAGTATTAAAATGTTAAAAAATTTAAGATGTAAGGTTAAAATCTTTAGGGAAAAATGTAACTCTTTGATAATGTCATTATGCATAAAAAATACTGATTAAAAATGAGAAAAACATTTGTAGTGTTAATCAAATGGAAATATTACATGAAAATAATAAGCAGACTATAACTGAAATGTAAGATCATAACATAGGAAAACAAAAATTTTGATTTGAACATTATATCTGTTTACTTAGACAAATATTCATAATATTTTATATATTTTTACATTCAAAATAAAGCTTTTAAAAGGTGTTTAATCACTTTAACGACCATCATCAAGTCATAGAGACAAATTTGTTTACTCCTTTGTACTGTAAATATTGTATTTAATTATGGACATCAATATGGTTATTGCCTTCTCAATAAATATTTACTATATTATTAAGAGACATTTGTATATAAAATTCTAAATTGAATTTACACATACATGTGTGTATATAATTTCTTAAAATATTATTAATGAAGTTTATTCAGTCAAACAAGAAACTTTTATCTAATTCTAGGTACACTCACTTTTATATTGTACTTTAGGTAACGGAAATAAAAACACATTTTTTTTTTCATATTTAGCAAAGAGGCAATAGGATATAGAAAAAAACAAAGGCTTAATCCAAATGGCATACTTTGTGGTAGGGTATTTATAGTAATTCATGTTATAATCAACATAAAATTGATATAACTTAAGGAACTAATCTAAAAGAAAAGGGGTAAGGAACATGAAAAATATTTATTGAACACCAAAATACAACAAGAACTTTACATATATTTTTTTATTTAACTCTCAGTTCAACCTGAGCAGCTGAAATTACACTCATTTTAGAGTTAAGAAAAACTGGGTTCGTTAACTACATTTGCAAAGGTCACATCTTGAAAGTTGTAGAGATGGTGTATGAATGCTGATTTATCTCCCTAATTGTAATGTGATTCTCAGTGCAGTGAAGTTCTGCAGCTGATAATTGTATATAGATGGCTTCTTGTAGAAATCATACATAGTTACTCAAAACTTTAAGAAAAAAAATGTTAATGAATATTTATCAGGATTTTTAGGCACTGAAGTGAAAATTGCTTAAAATTGGGGGAAAAAAACATTAAAGTAGACCATTTTTTAATCAAATTAAGGGGGTTATAAACCTCAAGTACTCTTTAATCCCACCATGGTTATCCCCTCATTTAATTTTATTCTCTATATTTACAAACCCTGAAGTCATCACCAACACTGTTCAGAAATGTTTTATTTCTCCTGCTTCTGGACACATAATTGGATTGGATTGTACTTCTCAACCCTTCAAAAAAATATTTCCAAAGTTCCTAAAATTACATTCTGTAGAGCAGTACCTGTTCATTAGCTTGCCCATGTTCTGTCATTTCAGATTGTTTAAATAACCTTCTCTGGATCACCATTACTAATTGTTTTAAGGTTTGTATATCACCATAGATTTCTATAATCATTTTTGGTTTAATGTCAAAAATGACCTGAAAAGCAAAATATGAACATAAGATGCCAAGATCAATAATTGTAATTAAATGAATATCCTTATATACTTTTATAAATATAGATCACCAAGAATTGACTGTGTGATTAAATATTCTTATAGATGAGTTTAGTCATCTTTAATGAGGTCCAAATAAGAAGTAAATTTCATTTGAAGAGTCACAGTCATAATAAGGCATTATAAAGAAAATATATAAAGCTAGTAGATAACATTTGATATAAGGAAAGTAAATCACATTAGAATAGACTAGATTTGAGAACTGATCTTCCAGCTCAAGGACTACGTAGATGCTTTTTCCCTGCTCTCTCCAATACCACACCTGCAACTTTATGCAACTAAAAGATACTGTTTTCTCAGCTAAGTTTCATTGTCACAGCAAAGAATAGCCTGTTAGTGCCCCCTATTGATATTTTTAATTATTCAGATCATTTAAGGAAAAAAAAAAGATTTTTTAAATGTCTCAAAGATTTTTCTGTAGAGCAAATGAGAGAATTTTTATTATTTTCATGGTATACATTTCACCCCTTAAAGTGTGTTTAAATACATTACTGTAAAACCAATTTTTCTTTCATCAGCTATAGATTTCTTAAAGTGAAAGTGCTTTAAAAATAAAAACACACATAGAAAGTTAGTGTGATTGAAAAATAAAAACTCATTATGAAATTTAGTAGATTAGTACACTAATAATAGGTTGTCTGAATAAATAGATAAATAGCTGGAGAAATTCTAGTCATTTACAGTCTGCAACACAATTAAACACTATCTAGATCTTTCACTCTGATACTTTGAAATTATTTTCTGGTATGTAAATAAATCCTGGAAAAATGTTGTGCCTATTCACTTTACTCAGATACCACATTGTCACATTGCTCATTAATCACCCTTAGTTGTTGTTGTTGTTGTCTTTAATCCTTCGTTTCATCTTTCAAAAAATTTATATTTAAAATTTGTATTTCACCTATACAACAGTACTTCATTAATTGTTTTAAATGTGTGTGCCTCTTTAATATAAAAATAACTATTTAAAACAAATAAATTAATTAATTAAATTTTTAAAAAAGTGAGTCGGAAGATGAACTAGGTAAAAGCAGGGTTTGTCTCCTCCCAGGACCGCATTGAAATTACAATCAAATTATAAAATAATCAACATGGAAATTCACCTGAAGTCTAGTTGATCATAACACCTACATCTGATAATATAAATGAGCCACATCGAAGCCAGTAGAAGGGGCAAAGTCTCAAATCAAGCTGGACCCACACCCACGGGTGGTAGAGGATCACTGGGAGGAGGAGTGAGGCTGCAGAGGCAGGCTCCCCTGAAGGAGAAGGGATTCCTGGTCTCATCTGGGAGCTCCCCAGCTCAGAGTCCCAGGCCAGGGAATAGGATATTCCAATAACCCTGACTATAGAAAGTAAAGGAGATCCTTGCCATCTGAGTGAGATGGAAGGCAACTGAGTCCCTAGATGTTCCTTTAAATAAAATCCACTCAAAGATTTTCTGACATGCAGACATCCAGGACATCAGTGGTGGGCCTGAGGCTCTCATGGAATTCATTCTGAAAACGTCTCCATTACCTATAGTCAGAAAGAGGGATGAAAAGGGAGCCACCATGGTGCCTTAGTCTGGCCTCCCTACAGATCAGGCCAGCTTGATTGTGCAGATCCCTCCCACAGAGCAATTAGGAGATAGCTGAGAGGATCAGCCAGCACTGCATAACCTGCAGACTGAGGGAAGCCGTTATTTATGGTTGGCTGCCAAGTCCTGAGCTGAGTGATTCAGAATGAAGTATTCACAGCAGGGCAGCCATTCTTGTGAGCAGCATTTCTTATCCCAACAACAGTGGCCAGCGCTGTGAGCCCCATTTCAGAGATAAGGTCATGCAAATCACTGTTCCCATCATGAACTTGAGCAGATACCAAGGGCCCGTGGGCCAATCTCAGACAACAGCTGGTCTTGCTGTAATCTGGGACTTATGTGTGAACTCACAACAGTTACCAAATTTTCAGCAAGACTGAGGCTGTTTTGATCTAACAGCCACTGACTGTCTCTCTGAGACTTCTCCCCACCCAACCTGCAGACTGCCCCGGGCACTATTATTGGCTTGTTGCCAAGCTCTGCTCCCTATGATTCAAGACCAAGTGTTGACAACTGGGCAGCCATCACTGTAAGATGCCTTTCTAATCGCAGCAAAAGCAGCCAAACTTGTAAGCTACATTTCCATTCCCAGAGGGAGACCAGTGCTATGAGCCACATTTCAATGAAAAACATGGCAGAGTGAGATAAGTCTCCAGATATCTCTCCTTGAAACAACAATAAGCTGGACATCTAAATACACACACACACACACACACACACACACACACACACACACACACACAAACTTCACTTCAGCTCATCTGAGCATAGGATCTGCACTTAAGAGCTACCACAGACAGGCACCTTAACGCATCATATAAAGAAGGGATACAAGAGGCTTGGATGCCACCCACTGGACACCAGACTACAGACAGACCTTTATATAATAAACGTTCTTTCTGGAAAATAGCATAATACACTTTCATTAATGCCCAGGTGGAGAAATAGTTTATTAAACATCATGAACAACCAAGGTGACAAGGCATCTCAGAAAGAAAGAGAAAAATATTTAGAAAATAAGCTTAAGTCACAGAAATATGTTACTTAAATGACAGAGAATTTAGGATGGTGCTTCTGAAAAAACTTAATAAGATGAAAAACAAATCATATCAACAATTTTAGGAATAGAAAAAACAACTCGATGAGCAAAGCAAGAATATTGAAACCTTCCAAAAGAACAGAATAGACCTTCTGGAGATAAAAAACACACTGCAAGAGTTGAAAAATGAAATAGCAAGCTTGAGAAATAAAGTTGATCAAATGAAGAAAAAGATTAGTGATATTGAAGACAGAAATCTAGAAATGCATTCAAAGGAAAAAGAAAAAAAAAACGAAGAATGAAAAACAATAAAAGAGAAATACAAGAACTAGCCATACCATCAGAAGAGGAAACAGAAGAATAATGATCATTATCAAAGGTGAGGAGAAGGAGCAGTGACTAGAAAATCTAAGAATTGAGCTGGAGTTTGGAATTCAAGAAGTCAACAGAACACCCAATTACCTCAACTCAAAAAGGCCTTCAGTAAGACACATTGTATTAAAGTTATCAAAAATCAATGACAAAGATATAATTCTCAAGGCAGCCAAGAAGAAGAAAATGGTAATATATAAAGGAAAAACCATTAGATTATCAGCACAAATCTTACAAGCCAGAAAGAAATGGAATCAAATATTTAAACTATTAAGTAAAAAGAACTACCAACCTAGAATAAGATATCCATCTAAGCTCTCCTTTAGATATGAAGGAAGAATTAAGACCTTTCCAGAGATAAAAAAAAAAATTGAGAGAATTCTCCACTACAAGATCTGTACTATAGGAAATACTGAAAGGGGTCAGCTCAACTAAAACAACAACAACAACAACAATAACAACAACAACAACAAACATACATAATTAGGACTAAAGTGACTATCAGGCAAATAGAAGCAGAGGAGTGCAACTCTAACTAAAAAGAAGGAACTATAGCTTAATAATAAGTGAACTTTTATAACAAGAAAGTAATGAATGTTCATTATATAGAGAGACAAATTGAGACAACAATGACTAAAAAGGGAAAGATTCACAAAGGGTACTGGAGATAACGTATGAGCAGAATAAAATGGACTATATATATATATATTTTTTATATATATATATATATAACTATTATTTATATATTATATATAACTATTGTATGTATATATATATAACTATTATTTTTATATTGATAATGGTAACCACATATGAAAGATTCAGAGATCAAGTATATAACATAAAACAAGATCAGAGGCAAAAACCAGAAAAGCCAACCAAAATAAAGAAAACAGAAACACAAGGACAAGAAAGCAATGGAAACACCAAGCTACCAGAAAGCAAAAGATAAAATGCCAAAAGAAAATCTCATATTTCAATAATTGCCCTAAATGTAAATGGACTGAACTCACCAATAAAAAGGCACAGAGTTTCAGAATGTATCAAAAAACAAAACCCAACCATATGCTACCTCCAAGAGACAAATCTCAGCTCCAAAGACAAATGTAGACTCAAAGTGAAAGTATGGAAAATGATATTTTAAGCAAATAGCATTCAGAGAAAAGCAAGAGTAGCGGCACTAATATCAGACAAACTAGACTTCAAAATAAACAAGGTAAAGAAAGATACTGAGATACACTTCATAATGATATAAGAAATCATGCACTAAGAAGACATAATAATTATTAATATCTATGCTCCCAATTAGGAAGCCCCAAAATATGTAAAGCAATAACTAACAGAACTAAAGGGAGAAACATACCAAAACACTATTATAGAAGGGGATCTAAATACCTACTATCAGATATGGACAGATCATTCATACAGAAAATCAATAAGAAAATAACCTCCTTAAATGACACATTAGAACAATGGAACATAATTGACATTTACAGAGCTTTCCATCCCAAAATAGCTGTTTAAACATTCTTCTCTGGTGCACATGGAACATTCTCAAGATTTGACCACCTACTAGGACAGAGAGATAACATCAACAAATATAAGAGGGTTTAAATCATACCAACCATATTCTCTGATTATAATGCTTTGAAATTATAGATCAACTGCAAAAAGAAAACAGGAAGAACCACAAATACATGGATATTAAACAACATGCTACTGAAGAATAAATGGGTCACAGAAGAAATAAAAAGGAAGATGAAGAGATAAGTAGAAATGAATGATAATGATAGTACAACATATCAAAACTTTTGTGACATGGCAAATAGGAAATGAAGAAGTCATTTGCAGATGGTAATTCTCTATATAGAAAACCTTAAAGACTCCACAAGAACATTACTAGAAACAATAAGCAAATACAGTAAAATCTGATTACAAAGTCAACATTCAAAAACCCATTGCATTCCTACACTCTAACAATGAAGTGTCAGAAAAATGTGGAAAAAATAATTCCTTTCACAATTGCAACAAAAAGAATAAAATATCTAGCAATAAATTTAATAAAATATGTGAAGGATCTATATAATGTAAACTACAAGACTCTTTTAAAGGACACCAAAGCAGATGCAAAGAAATGAAAAGATATTCTGTGTTCTTGAATTGGAAGAATCAACATAGTTAAAATAATGATATCACCTAAAGCATTATGCAGATTTAATGCAATCCCTATCAAAATCCCATCGGCATTTTTTTAAGAAATAGAACAAAATATTATCAGATTTGTATGGAAGCATGAAAGTTCCCAAATTGCCAAAGCCATCCTGAGAAAAAAAGAATGAGGTTGGAGACATCACTCTGCCTGACTTCAAATTATATTACAAAGCGACAGTAATCAAAACAGCATGATATTGGCAGCAAAACAGACACACAGACCAGTGGAACAGAGTCAAGAGTCCAGAAATAAATTCATATTTATTTGGGAAAATAATTTTCGACAAAAATAAATTCAAAAACATACAGTGGAGAAAGGAAAGCCTCTCCAATAAATGGTGCTGGGAAAACTGGAAAGACACCTAAAAAAGGATGAAACTAGACTATTGTCTATCACCACACACCAAAATTAACTCAAAGTGGATTAAGGACATGAATATAAGACCTGAAACAATAAAATGCATAGAAGAAAACACAGGAATGAAACTCAAGGACCTTGGGCTTAAAGAGGATTTTATGAATTTGACCTCAAAGGCAAGGGAAATAAAAGCAAAAATAAATGAATGGTACTACATCAAAGTAAAAAGCTTCTGCTCAACAAAAGGAATCATCAACAAGGTAAAGAGACAACTATGAGAATTGCAAAATATATTTGCAAGCAATGACTTCGATAAGGGTCTAATATCCAAAATATACAAAGAACTCATATGACTCAATAACAACAACAACAACAAAACAAACGATCCAATCAAAAACTGGGCAGAGGATCTGAACAGACACTTCTTCCCAGAGGACATATGAATGGCCAACAAATATATGAACAGATGTTCAACTTCACTAGCTATTAGAGAATTGCATGTTAAAATCACAATGAGATACCATCTAACACCTATTAGAATAGCTATAATCAACAGGACAAGTAATAACAAATGCTGGAGAGGATGTAGAGAAAACAAACCCTCATACATTGCTGGTGGGACTGCAAATTGGTACAGCTACTATGGAAAACAGTATGGAGGTTCTTCAAAAAACAAAGAATTGATCTACAATATGATCCAGCAATCCTTCTACTGGGTATTTACCCCCAAAAGACTTAAAAACTCATATCTGTAAAATATTTGCACACCAATGTTCACAGCATCAGTATTCACAGTGGCTAATATATAGAAGCAACTGAAGTGTCCTATGATAGATAATCGGCTAAAGAATTTGTGGTACATATATACAATGGAATATTTCTCAGCCATAAGAAGAGATGAAATACAGTCATTTGTGACAACATGGATGGAACTCAAGATAAACATGCTAAATGAAATAAGCCAGACACAAAAAGTAGAAAACCACATGCTATCACTTATATATGGGATATAAACCTAAGAGCAACAAAGGAACAGGAAAAACAGAGACTCATGGACATGAACTACGACTCTGATAAGGGAATTACCAGAAGGTAAAGGGTGGGAGAGGAGGAGGAAGGTAGTAAAGGGGGTCAAATATAGGAGAGTAGGGGGAGGGTGAAGTGGGTAAAGGGGTCAAATATACAGTAGCTGAAGGAAACTGAACTTTGATGGTAAACACACAATGGAATATACAGATGTTAAATTATAATGTACACCTGAATATTATATAATTGTATTAACTAATGTTGCCCTAATAAATTTAATTTAAAAAATCAAAATAAATTCCAAAAACATTCACACTCTGTTATAATGTATGAAGTAGTAAAATTACTAAAAATTATATGAACAATTATTTATATAATTCTAAAAAAGAAAAGGTTTTTGTAAGATTCTGTGTATAAACACTATAAAAATAAATGTGTACATACATATGTGTACATATGAATACCTACAAATAATATGTACACATATATAATATTAAAAGAATACATATCCAAATATTAACAGTATTTATGTATGGCTAGATGATTTATCTAAACGTTTTCTTTTACTTTGCTGAAATATTCTAAATTTTCTGAAATATTATTATATTTGAAAAAACATACTGTTTAAAATATTTGGTATTTATCTCCTTTTCTCTTGGTATTTAACAGTATGTCCACCATTTAGTACCATGGTAATCTATTTTACATGTGCTGGCAAGAAGATATATTTCAAATAAAAAAAATAAAAAATGAATATTTTAAAAAATTTTATGTTTATGAAGTGAGTACCAGGGTATATTTAATTGAAAAGCACCAACTTTACAAAGTCATACTTTGGCTGTAAATTATACAGAGAGTTTATATGCTACAATGTAATATTATACATAATAGGTTTGTTTCTAAATCAATAGTAGTTTATGTCTCTCCTTTTTTTTTTCACATTTACTGCATTTAAAGACCTTTTGGTATTTTACAGTTATTAAATAGGGCACATGGATTCTCTACAGAGAAAATAAATATTAAAGTTATTTTATATTTAACAAACAGATAAACCTTCTTTATAATTCAAGATAGCTTTTATTATCTTTGTAAGTAAAACTGTTTAAATCTACTTTTATAGTAAAAAAAAACACATTATAACTTCTCTGTCAGTGGTCTGGAAGTTCTTTTGGCTGTGCATTCTTATCAGAAAAAGAAAATGACAGTACACTCTCTCTCTCTCTCTCTCTCTCTCTCTCTCTCTCTCTCTCTCTCTATATATATATATATATATATATATATATATATATATGTATATGTATATGTATATACATATATACATATATATATTTTATATATAATACAATATTATATAGAATATATATTATATAATATATTATATATCTTATAGTGAATGTATTATAAGAAAATAATTTATCTCAACTAATACATTCCATCATTATTCATTTGGTAATATAAAATATGGATTTATTAATTTTACAGTATTTCCTTAAAGTATCACTTTAACACATGTTGTACACAGAGATGCAAAAAAATTGTGGAAAATGTAACTTCTTCAAGAAAGACATTTTTCTAAAGAAAACTGTGTTAAAATTGTTTATGAACCATTTAAATACAAGTAAGTGAATTAGTCAGCAATGACAAATATACCTGAAAGCAGAACTCATTTTATTTCAGACTCTGAGTTTGACAAAGTTGAGATTTCTCTTCTGCTTTATAACTCATCTTGTAGTGAAGCTACTTTGGTATGTATATAAGGAAAGTTCAATCAAGAAAATGTGAATTTATTTTGGGGTACATACTTTTTATGGAAATCTAGAAGGTGAAAGCAGGCTTATGAAGTAGAGAAAAAGCAGTGGATCTAGGTATTAGCTACTTTCTTCTTGCCTATTCATTCCTGAATGCTTTTTTTTTTTTCATCTTATTTGGCATTCTTGTTAGTGAATCTGTTTATCCAAGGATATCTTTGTGAGCCAATTTAATAGGCAGTCTATAAATAGTTTTGCTTTATGCAGTCTGAAATTTGAAATATTTGAGGAGAAATTAGTGCCATTAATGTCAAATTCCTACATAAATAAAGTTGTAGGTATAAATTCCCTCAGAAAGAAGTATGGGGGAAAAAGATACTTTAAACATCGTAATGTGATTTTTTATGGTATTTTGTTTATTATAACAATACTTATATATTGCTTTCATTTTAATGTTAATCTATCACATTTAGCAAATTGAATAAACAAAATATTTCTTCCCACTTATAAATTTTAGTCATTTCTAATAGATTTAACTATATTAGACAATATTTTTTCTCTATAAAAATAGCGATTTTACATGGCAGCATACTAAGAACTAATTCAGTTCTTTATTACAAAGATTTATCTATTAATATTGCTCATTATTCTTGTCAAAGTAGAAAGAAACTAAAAAATATGGGTTATTAATTGTCTAATTTGTAAAAGAAATATAATAAAAATTAATGCTTCCTTATACTGAATCTCTCTGCTGTTTCTCCACATTTCAGAAGCTCATTCAGCTTTCATCTCTATAATTTGTTTCTATAACTACCAGCAATTGAAAGTAGGACTGGTGTATTTGTTTTGTTTTTCTTACCCTGGTATCAAAAACTGTTAAGGCACATACATAACATGTGAGAATATGTAAAAAAAAAAAAATTGGAAATGCCAACAGTAAAACATTTAGAAATAATTCTCCTCATTATCATTTTCTCTCTCTAATTAAAACAGAATTTGGTATCTATCAAGTGATGAATGGATAAAATGTGTTATATCCATATAAGGGAATATTATTCAGTAATAAAAAGATATGAAATATGGATACATGCTACAACATACAGGAACCTTGAAATCATTATGCCAAGTTAAAGAATTCAATCACAAAGAACACCTAGTGTAGAACTGCATTTATATGTAATGTCTAGAATGTACAAATCTATAGAGACAGAGGATAGATTGGCAGTTGCTTGTTACTGGGGAGGATGTTAAGCAAGAAAATATGTTCTTTCAGGTATAAGCGTTTTAAAAAAAGAAAATATGTTCTTCAAAAGGATTAATATAATATTCTGGAGGTAAAAAAGTCTAAAGAAAGACATGTAGTTTTCAATATATTGTAGTAAAATTAATGAAAATTATGTCGTTTCTAAATTAAGACAGTAATCATAGAATATAAAGGAAAGATATTGTGTGAATTGTTAGGAATGAGTAATTGGTAAAAGTGATAGTCAATAGATACATTTAAGGTAACCTGGAAATTTTCATCCTAATAACAAAGAGAATAGTGGGAATATTTAGTAACAGACATATATTTGGTGATGGTAGTGGTTTGTGTGTGTGTGTGTGAGAGAGAGAGAGAGAGAGAGAAAGAGAGAGAGAGAGAGAGAGAGAGAGAGAGAGAGAGAGAGAGAAGTGGGGTAAAAAAGAGACATAATTAATAAGAGACATAGAATAGCTTTTCAGAATATTTATAATGGATATTTCAATGAGAAATGTAGGAGTACCATGTAAAAATGAAAGGCTACACATATAGAAATAGAAATAATTCACAGAAATATGAGCATTGAAGTTAGGGTTTTAGATTGTTTCCCAGGCACAAAGAAAAAGAGAAAAAAACCCGATAATTAATTCTTTGGAAGTTCTCTTATTGACTGGATATACAGAAAGAAAAAGAAGATCCATTAATTAATTCTGAGAGATGCAGAATAAATTCTAGGATATTATAGTATTATAGATGTCAAAGAGGATAATTAAAGCAGACCCAAGCAGTGAAGGATTGAGCTATAAGGCCCTGTCATGTATTTTACATATTCCATATTTTCTAATAATGAATTAAGTGAGTCTTTACACATTGCCTTTTCCTCTCCTCCCTTTTTTAGACATTCCAATAAAAATATAATCAGGGTTTTTAGTTACTTTCCTAGCTAACGACACTTTATTTGCAAATGAAGATAATGATGATGACTAAAGGTGGTGTCAATGTTGTTGGACGAATAGAATGGCAAAGAATCCACAGAGAGCTATAAACAGCACAGAATAATAAAAATAACACTTTACATTTCTTCCAGTTCAACTGGACCATACATGTGTCCATAAGCATGTTCTTTAGCTTATTTCTATCATCCTTTCTCCATCTGCAAAAACATGACATTTGAACTAGTTTTCTAAGATTCAGCTCAAGACTTGTAATTTCTTAATCTTAATTATAAGAGTTTCCAACCTAGAAAAAAAAAAACTTTTACAAGAAGGATATTACACACCAATATCAATACCAAGAGGCTGAGATCATCTAGCATCTGCCAACCACAATCAAAGCTATTGTAAAGTGTATTTTAGAATATTGGCAAACAGCTTACACTGGCTGAGTTCTAAATTTCTTTCAGTGATAGTATTTTGTTTTGTACTCTTTTTTTCTTTTTAAATCTTTGGAACACCAAAAAACTTTCTTTGTGGTTATTTTCAAAATATACTTTCAAAGTAAATTCTGCCTGGTAGGATTATTTACACTCATGAAGACTCAAGAATTTGAATATGCCAGTTACTTTCATTTATCCATTAATTTAACAAATACTTGCTAAGTATTTACCATGCCAAGAAAATGTTAAATTATGAAAATATACTGAAGAAAAAATAAAAGTATCTGTATTCATGAAACTTAAGATAACAGTGGGAGAGAAACACATGAAGCAAATGTATAATTGCATTTAGACTTTTCTGGATAAAGCTATTAGAGCCCTTTCCTCCTGTTTCTTCTGCTTTTTTCTTTTTTAAATTCCACAGATTTAGATACACAACAGGGTTTAAATTCTGCCAAATTCTAGCAATGCAGAGTAAAATCACAACTTGGTTAGTTTATAAGTGACTGTTTAATGCTTTTCCTCAACATTCTCATTATTAAGATGTTACACTGTATCATATTATGTGTTTATCACATTGGTAAACCTACAACAAAAGAAGCTATGGTAGATAACATTTATTCCATATTAGTTTGAGACTATGCTTTTCGATGGGCTATGACTCTCAGTTTATGGATTCAAAGTATAGCAACATCAAATAGCCTGCAAGCTCATATAAAGCATCATCAAAATTCATAGTAAACATAGCAGCAGAGGCAGCAGATATGTTTACATTCATTGTCAAGAAGGCATTGCCATCCTGCCTGAAATTGATAAGGCCCGCATAAATAGAACAACAAAAAAAGTTCTTCCCACTCCATTTTTTAAAAACTTACATCATATGTGGGGGAATAAACCTTCAGACACATAGAAGTGTGAGTTGTTGATAGTTATTCAGCAGACATCCTACTTATTTTGTTGGTGTATAACGTATAACTTTGTAAATTTTTGAGTGTTATTTCTTATCATTATTGCTTGTGTTGTCTTTTATCTTGGCCAATTTTCTAGATACATTTCCAATGAAATAGATGAAACTAGCCTGCCTGAGTTTTTTTTAATAATGTGTTGGACAGAAACTTTTGTCTTGAACCTACTTCCGATCTCATTACTATGCATATTATGGACTAAAAACACGGCCTAGAAGGTCTTCCAATTGCTCATTTTTTAATAGAAAGTGCCTATGTATGTGTGTATGTATGTATATATATATATATATATATATATATATATATATATATATAGTGCCTATGTATATATATATATATATACGTATATATATATACGTATATATATCTATATCTATATTTCTATATATATATATATATATATTTTTTTTTTTTAAGTTTAATGACTAGAGATTTTATTTACACCAAATAAGAAGAGCCTGTGCAAGACTGCAAATTGTATCTTGGATGTTGTCATGCACTGCTGCACTTGATAGATAATTTATTCAGAGGCTTGGAAAAGAGCTTCTTAGAAATAACTGACACTGAGGATGCCAACAAACACTGATGCCATACATGTGCCAGCTTCAAAATCATTAGTAGATGAAACACCCTACTGTGCAAACAGCTTCAAATTGACTGATGAGGGATATAGTTTAGCTAAAGGCATAAATAAATTTATGAATTTGTCTTACTTATAGTTCTCTATCTTGGTTCTGTTTTTTAAAATTTGTATTTATTCATTTTTATTGGTGTAGGTTGGTTGATATAACATTTGAAAAGGTAGAGTGCTCTATTATATCATATCTCCTAATAATATTTCAGTTCTATTAGTGAAAGGTTGCCATTACAAATTTGCCTTTCTAACTAGATTGTAAATGAAAAGATGAGTTGAAATTTTGCTTGTATCTAGTTGTTCAGACTGGGTGACTTTATAGAAAGCCATACTTAAATATTGGTACTAATATTTGCTATGAGAAGCATAAACAAATGTTATTTCATTTCTGGTATAAAGAATCACATGGAAGAAGAATTAACTCGTTCTATATATCTGCAAGCATAGAAACAAGACCTATGGACACAGGGTAAAATAACACAGATGTTGAATAATGAAGAATTTTCTAAAACTTTATCTGACCAAAGGGAGAAAAGTCTTTTTCCATAGCCAGTGAGTTTTCTTTCCATGAAATACTTAAATATATGCTGGATACCATTTAGTAGCAATGCTGTACTGAGAATGTATGCTTCAAATAGCAAGGATATTCTGCCAGATGACTTTAAAGGTATTTTTCAACCTTTGGTTCTTATTATGTTTCCATATTGAAAATTTCTTCAAGCTAAATTCTAGTTCTGCAGTATTGAGTGAGGTAAATTGAAGTATTATAGCAAAGACAAATGCAAAATAGAATTTTCCACACCGTAAGTGAAATATTAGTTCCCTTTCTTTATATTTCATAATGAAGTCTTCAGGAGTAAAAAGGGACTGGAAAAGCAGTGTCTGAATTATTCTTGCAGTAAAGAATAATACTCATTCAACATGTTATTTATTTTTACTTATGATTTCTATTGCTTTTCTACTTCTTTTTAAAAGTACTTAAATTAATAATAATTTTTAAGACTTGTGTTTGTGAAATTGCAATATTAACAATTTAGATCAATATTAAATTTGAATTTTTCATCAAATTTATTAGACTATCACTTGTAAAAAAATGCGTTTGTGTTATTGTAAATGGTAAGTGCTTTTTAATTGTGTTAATTTGAATAAAATGGAAAATATACTTTCAGAATCCCTTTCCTTATATGATTCAGAGTTAGACTTGGCCACAATAGATACTAATGAGAGAGTTAAAAGGCAGAAGTAAAATGATGGCCATTACTTTTGAGAGGCCTTTTTGATGCCAAACATAACAAAACTGCCTGGCAGTTTTTGCTCTCTCCCATTTTGCTGAGAGGCTATCTTCCCCACTATCGGTCCTGCTGCCCAACAGCAGTTCTAGGTCCTGCTCTGGAAACTTAGTTGTGGATCCATGGGACAAAACTACTCAAAAGCATTTGTTTCTCATCAATGTCTCCACAAACTCCAATTCCCAGCCCCACTTCAGCTTTTGGACATGAGTCGCTTCTTCAATTGTCTGGCTGGTAACTCTTGCTAGGGTTAATGGACTCCCTTTTGTGAGCCTTCACTTTCCCAGTGTTTCTCACAGTTTTATAGGTTAAGTATATATCAAATTTGATACTAGATACCAATGCCACTCCTATTGATTCTGTTGTCTTGATGAAACCTAGACTGTCTGATAAACACACGAATAGTTAAGCACCATTATTATATTAGTTCTGCAAATAAAGAACCTAGAAACAGAGATAACCAAGGGTATATAAGTAATATATAAGTAAGGGCTTATAAGTAATAGAGCCAGAATTCAGACCTAAGTATTCAGGCAAATGATATTTGCAAACCAACCTGAGTTTGTTAAAAGATAAATTATACTGTGGAGAGGTAAGTGTATTAAACTGCCTTAAAAATAACACAGATTTAAGTTATTTTACTGCTATTGAGACCTAAGCCTATTTAATTATCCCTAATATTATTTCTCTCATCTACATAAGAATAGGGGAATATTAGGTGATACTTAATATTTCTTCCTACAAATCCTATAAATGTGCTATTCTAGTCTAATAAAATTTCTTCTCTAAATTGTACCTCTTTCCTCAGTATTTTCCACAGATCATTGATATCAGAAAGGCTTTGGTATGTGAAGTCTGAAGTTACAGACCATGCAGTTGATCCAGACTCTACTACATGTCTGTGGTTAGAATAATGTCTTCCAATGATGTCCTTGTTAATTTCTTGAGTGAGGCAAAATTAACTTTGTAGAAGTGATCAAGTTAAGAATCCTGATATGAAGAAGTTATCCTGGATTACCCAGGGAAGCCCAATGTAAATAAAAGGGACCTTTTAAGATAAAGAAGGAGGAGGAGAGTCAGAATCAGGGTCAGCGAATGTGATGTAAGTAGAGTTAGGAGTGATGCAGGTTTAAGAGGTAAGGGATGAGCGCAGCCTCTGAAAATTGCAAAAGGTGAGAAAACAGTTCTAAAAAACTTCAGAAACTCTGCTGACTCGTATAGACTTTTGACTTCCAAATTTTAAGATAATAAATTTGTGTTATTTTAATTTTTAAGTTTGTGGACATTTGTTATAGCTGCAATAGAAAATTAATGCAATGCTTAACATGATACTACTCTATGACTCATTCCAGAACTCCTCATTCCCTTCTATACATTCTCACTTAGTGATCGTGTAAACTATCATAACTATCAGTTCCATTTATATAAAGTTAAACTTCTTTTTTCCAGATCAGACCTTTACTGAGTTTAATCTCATAGATACAACCATCTGGTTTATACCTCATCTTTAATGTCTAATACAGAAATTAAATTTTACAAGGCAAAATTACTCCCTCAGGCCTCCATGTGTCAGAAAATGAAACAACTGTCTTCATTGTTGAATCCCAATATATGAGAGTTATCCATAATTCTATTCTCTCCTATTATCTAATATCTAATTAAATTATCAAGTTTATGATATTATATCCAAAATGTCTTCTTTTCATTTCCCTGGGCTAAGCTATAATTACTTCTTACCTGAGCTTCCACAGTAGCCTTTTAATTGGCTCCCTGCTTCCACCATTGTTCTCGTCTGATCCATCCCATGTATATAATTCCAAGTGACCTTTATTATTTTTTAAAGTTATGCCAGGTTATATCACAACTATTCTTAAAATTATTCAATGGTTTTCTATTATGCTAAAATAAAACCCCATTCCTTTATCTGATATATTTGGATCTATTCTATTTTACCTGTTTTAAAACCACTCAACCCTAAAACCCACTGAATTTATTACTACTTGAGGTCTTCGCATTGTTCTTCCTCTATTGAAAGGCCATTTGTAAAATTATAGTTTCTTTTTTTTTCTTTTAGTTATTTATTTCTCAGCTTAAATATTATTTTTTACACATTTGAATATTTATAATTTCATTTAGGTTTATTGGCCATCTGACGGCTGTGACTTGTGTTGGTGAGTTCTTCTCTATTTCTTTAGACAGACATTTTCATCATTCTTGTGGCTGAAGGCACTCAAATTCTGTCAATGGCACTTTTATTTTTCTTCCTACCAATGAACAGCCTTCCCTCATCTTCTATGAGTTGGATTCTGTTTTTCCAAATAAAATACATTTTTGAAGGTTGAACATTTCTGGAAATAACATTTTCTTTAGAAATAGAAAAAATCTTATATTTTCTAGACCTCAGTATTCATATTTTCTCTCCCAAATATATCCTACCTACTCTTTTCTCTTTTCCAAATATTGATCACTATCTGATTTATTTTTTATTTTTTTTGTATACTAGTATTTATCTCACTCTCACTTTGTCTTAATAATGTATGCTCCAGGAAGCAAGGGCATTGTCTTTCTCATTTGCTATTGTGTTCTATGTGCTTAACACAGTGCTTAGCATATGAAATATTTGTTAAGAAATGTATATGTCAATTTAGTTGGTTATTAGAACTCATATAAATTAAGTTGCATCAAAATTTTCAGCTGAGAGAAGATGAGGAAATTGTTTTGCCTACAGGTAGCTGACTAGAAACCTTGGGGTAAAGAGGTTCAACAGTCTTTCTCAGTAATTGATTCTTCAGCCACACTTTATAGGACTTATGTACAATCCCCACAGAGAAAAAGTGCATAAAAAAATTAGTAAATTATTTTTGTGTGTATGTGTGGGAGGTCAGTTGTAATCTATGAGGCATGGAGGCAAAACAATGTTAATTTGTGTGTGATTTGACATAAAAGTGAGAACAGGTATTCTCCTTGTGTCAAAGTTGAATAACTTGGCAAAGTAGGCACTTTAATGTTTGCTCTGTTGGTGAAACCTAGAGAAATCACATTTGCAGTGATTGTCAGCATTGTCACTAGTGAGCATTTATAAGGACAGAATGCAGCTCTATCTGAGGGTCATTTTAAGTAGAGTAAGGTGGTACAGATGCAAGTGAAAAAGAGGGTAACATAATTTGGCATTTGGAAAGAATGCTGAGTGAGCAGTCAAAATGCACTGATGTGTCACTGGGTTTTAAAACTATATTTAACTCTGATTTCTGTACCTATTTTCAATATCATTAAATGGGGAGAATAATTGTTCCTTTTCTTGATGCCATCACTCTAATTTCTAAGCAATATTGTGTATATATAATTAGATATCTAAGATGTTTGAATAGATAAAAGTTAATTATTGATTCTTATTAATGTTCTGCCTTTGCAGGATGCTTTTATGCATCTCTGTGTATATGATTGACTTGTATAATTGCAGGCATATCCAAGTGTTGCTTTTTGAGAAATGACATCAGTGAATTTAAAGATTTTATTTTAAATGGTCTTTCAAAATTATTTCAGATGTCTTCTTATATATAATTAGTTCTGCTTATGCTGAACAAAAGTGGGACAAATTTATGCTAAGTATTATGACATTTTATTTCTCTGGCAGTATATACTGCTAGAAAACAAATTTTTTTTTTATGTCTGGTATCTAGTTTTCCATTATCATTTTCTTCAGAAGGAGTTAATGTGTTATTCTATTCACTCATCAATTTATCCATCCACCTACCAACTCACCATTTACTGAACTATACTTTTTGAAGGACTCTCTTTGTAGCAGACACTAAGGTTTGCCCTAGTGATACGAATTGTGAAAAACATATGGTCTCTTCATTGGAGAGGTCAGTGACAGTAGAAATGTGAGACCCACAAATAAATAACTTGAAAATAATGCAATAATACTTATAACTATACTATATACACAAAACTTTGACAAGTTTTCTTGTTTTTCTTAATGCTTGTAAAGCTTTCTACAAAATGTGGTACCTGTGATATATGATGATAACTGGACACCATGGAAGACTAGGGCTTATTAAAAAAATTAAAAGAAAATAAAACACTAAGTTCAGTTTATATTTATTAAAATGGATATTAACATTTGGGAACAAAAAAATAAAGTTTATTATCATGCACAACACTATTGTAAGGGTTCATAGATATGCTTTACTCTCAGAGACCATTATAATGAGAGAGAGAAAGGAAAGATTAGTCTAAGAGAGGAAAAGAGACTAAAGAAATTTGATAGTAAAATGTTTATTAAAAGGGAAATGCAATTGAATGTAGATAAACTCTAAAAGGAATGAGAAAATGATGGCTTTCCAGCTTAATTTACTTGGACAAACACTTGCATGAATGCAATGGGAATATAATCTAAACACCTTATTAGAATATGTATCTCTTTGCTGCAGCTTGCTTTATCATTCAAATAGATATCTAATGCTTCCAGGGATAATTTGTGGTTAAATGTGTTTTGTTAGCTGTAACTAAGAAAACCAAAGGGAGAAATATATTTGCCAAAGTACTTAGAATATGATTTCTTAAAAGAAATTAATACTCATATTTAGGAGACCCACATTGATAATTTACATTACTAATTTTCTATCATATGTAATAAAAGCAAGTCATATGGTTCCTACAGCAAAAATATAAGTCATTGATTGAAGAATGAAGAAAGAAAACATGGTACTTATGTACAATGGAATATTACTCAGCATAAAAAGAATAAAGTTGCCACCTGAAACAGCATGATGGATGTAGAGGGTATTGTGTTGAGTGAAGTAGGTCAGACAGAGACAAACAAATACCATACGATTTCACTTACATGTGAAATCTAAAGCACAAAATAAACAAATAAACAAAACAGAGACAAACTCATAGATACAGAAAACATTTTGATGATTACCAGATGGGAGGAGGGATGTTACAAGATAGATTTAAAAGAAGAAGAGATTAAAAAGTAAAAATTAGTAGTTACAAAATAGTCATGAAGATGTAAAATATGGTATAAAAGATATAGTCAATAATACTGTAATAACTATATATGGTGTCAAGTAGTAGATTTATCAAAGTGATTACTTCATTATATAAATATCTAATCACTATGTTGTATAATGAAACTAATATAATCCTATATTCCAAATGTATTGAAAAATTTAAAAAATAATTTAAAAAAGCAAAGGGCGACTTTTTCTTCTTTGCTTAATTTAGGTCTATTAAGCAAACTTTATATACAGGTTTTGGAAATCATAGAAATTATTTTTTGAGTCACAAAATTGGAGAAAGCTTGACTAGATGGTTTGTGTCTAATTTATGTGTTATAAATTGGAATGCCTGGAAGTAAAATATTCATTCCTGTATGGTTCCTTTCCTCACATATCTAGTACTCTAGATGGCTGGAAAGTTGGACAATTTTTCTTTCCATGTCATCTTCAGGCCTTTCCATATTGTCTCTTAAATGGCAGATTAAAGCTCAGAAGTAATAATAGAAAAGTTTCCAGTCTTTTTAAAGTCTAGCTGGAAATTGACATAGTCTCTCTTTCACCACACTATTGAACATAGCATTTGCATGTTGTCCATATTCCATGGAAATAATGGTAAAGAATTTCTACCACTCTTTATTTATCCCAGTAGTAAATGACAAAAGACTTATTTTAAGTTATAAAGATTGGAGAAATTCTGTTGAATAAGACGAATTGTGCATCTTACAAAATCTAAATATGGTTAAAATAATATATTCTATGATTCCAGATAACTTCATTATCTAGAAAAGTTGAACTCATTTATTAATTCTTTATTTTAACGTAGAAAAAGAGTATCATTTAAAAGATTTATCTCATAGGTGTTTATTAGAGAATATATTTATGTACCTATTACATATGAATGATATGTATACATGTGTCATTCATGTACCTGGCCACTTAGAAATGCTTTTCAGTAGTCACACAGACTAGCAAAGTATAGATGGTGCATTTTGATTCATTATAAATATGTGTAAATATAAACTCTAAAATATCTCAGAATATGTCAAAGTCTTGGCAATTTGAAACAATTATAAATTGTAGATTCTAAAGCTCAAAGGAAACTCAGGATTATTTTAGTGAAAGACCAGATAGATTCTCAGTTACCTTTAAAAAATTTAGGTGTTTTTTTTTTTAATTAATTTTTTATTTTTCAATAATAGTTGACATTCTATATAATTGTATATTAGTTTCAGGTGTACAACATAGTGGTTAGATATTTATATAATTTTGTTAATCTTCAAGGACAATAAATTGATTGTCACAAAATTATCAAAGTTATTCATGTATAGCAACTAGCTGAACAGTGTTATGCACTTGAACATGGTTTTTACATATATTATTTTATTTAATCTTGTAACCCTAAAAAAAATCTATCATTTTCCTCTTTATTAAGTGATATTTTGAAATCACTAAGATTGAAGTTGTCTCTGAAAATAATGTCTTCTCACTATGAAAAAAAAAATAAATTTCATTTGTAATAGAGAAGAATGCAAAAATGAATATCTGACAATATTTTGCAACTATCTCTATTTTTTTAACACAAAAGGACTTCTTTAATACAAAAAAATAACAAAACACAAAATATAAAGTCTGATTAAATTATTGAGAAAAATGTGAGTAGAATTTTACAGCTGTGTAAGGATAATTTCATAGAAGACAGAGACCAGAATAAATACAGTTAAAACAAAAAGAAAAAAGAAAAAAACTTTAAGAAAACATGCTAAAAGCAAAGAACATAAGAAACCAAATATGAATACATCCCCCTCTTGTTTCCCAAGCAGATGCTGAAGCTTAGAGACTATAGTGACACTTGATAACAGGGGCTTCAGGTGATGTGTCAACGTCCACATTTAAGCAGCACAAAAAATATATTTGAATCCAATTTTATTGACACTATATCCATTCTTCTTTCCAATTAGAGCACTTTGCTTCTCTGATATATAGCACACTTTGTTTATGTCAGTTACATTCATGTAAATTATAAGTATTGATTCAATTTTGATAAATGGCTATATTCCAGAAGACCTTCATTATCTAATACATTTTCTTTTCTAAAGTTTTTGTTCTATTACTTTTCTTTCTGTAATAAAGAATACTTGCTGGGAAACAGAGAAGGGAAAGAGAATGAGATAATAACAATACTATACTACTACTACTACTACTACTACTACTACTACTACTACTACTAATATGAAACATTATATCTATTCACCTAGTGTTGACATTTAATCTTTCCAGAGATTATTTTGAAGGTGTATATCATGCTATGTGTGCTGTTTAAGATTTTTTTTTACTCGACAGTATATTATAGATGACTTTACAAATTCTAAAGATTTAATTGTTATTTATACCTATAACTCATGAACTTCCTCTGTACAACCTTTCCTTTGCTTCCTCTGTACAAACTTTTCTTTTTCTTTGTAAAATCATTTGCACAAAACATTATATTATATAATCAATTATATTCCTTGAAATTATCTTTATTCAGATTATAATTTTCATTCTTAATTTTATTTCATGGTATTTAAAATTTTATAAATAAAAATTTGAATTTTTGTATAGTAAATAAAGCACATCAACTTTTTTCTTTCCCATATATGCCTTCCGTACCATTTTCTGTGCTGTTCAATGTGTAATAAAGGTGATAGGTAGTTCTAAGAATGAAATTAGGTGCACATGAGTATTAAACATCACAATATCAAAATATGTTACTTTAAACTCAGGGAGCAACTCTTAATTACACCAATATAGGTGCAGATTGATTGTGAATCAATTGACAATGCTGAATTTACAATTTGACTTTTCCTTTTTTTCCCCCTCCCCTTCCTTATTTCAACAAACATTTATTATTCCTTACATACTAATTTGCAACATCAGAAATTAAATGAGACATACGCCCTAACTTTAATACTTTTAAAATATTAAGTTTGTATTACATCATCACTTTTTCTTTTGATGTCAAAAAGTTATGACTGAATGGCAGTTATAAATTGTGTGCTTCTATTGAACACTGAGTTCTGGAATAGACTGTAGAAGACTTCAACTGGTTTCTTTCTTTTCTTTTCTTTCTTTCTTTCTTTCTTTCTTTCTTTCTTTCTTTCTTTCTTTCTTTCTTTCTTTCTTTCTTTCTTTCTTTCTTTCTTTCTGTTTTTTTTTTCATTTCATCTCTGCCTCTCACTAGATATTTGATTTGGCCAGACTTTTACCTCTATATATCTACTTACAGACTTGGAAAATAAATGGATATTTTACTTCTTACATAACTACAATCAATAAATTTATAATGCTGAAATCAGTGTTAAGGACACATTATACTACCTGGCAGAGTATATTTAGACTGAAATATAAAAGTAATTCTCTTCTATGTTTTCTGTTAATCAGTCCTCATCATACGATCTTATTAGAAGTCCTCACAACTCAAAATGGTCTCAAAATACTGACATTTATTTAAAATGTTAGTCCAGTTTCTCAGTTCCAAATGGAGAGAGTAAAGTTTTATCAATATAGAGCTGACCCTTGAACAACACAAGTACAAACTGTGTGAGTCCACTTATATCTGGATTCTTGAAAATAAATATATAGTCGGCTCTCCACATCCCTGGGTTTCATATCTATGGACTCTACTAAATGCAGATGAAAGTATTTCAATCTTTGGTGGGGAATTTGTGGATGAAGGGGACTGATTGGATGCAGTGTTCCATACTATCTTATGTAAAGGATTTGAGCATCAGTGGATTTTGGTATTCAAAGAGGTTCTTGAAATCAGTCCCCCATAGATATGGATGGAGGACTATAGTTGTTTTGGTGGGAGTCAAGTTATATGTGGATTTTCAACTGAGAGAGTTGGTACCCCTAATCCCTGCATTGTTCAAGATTCAACTGTAGTTGATCCTGGTTTTTAAGTGCTTTCATATTTAAGTTGTCTTTTCTTTAAAACTGATCATTCACAACCTCAGACTCCTATACTGCTCCTGCTTCTCCTTATTCTTGGTATGGCTTTGGGGCTCATAAGGTTTGAAGTCTTCTTAGTTAGTTTACACAATTCTGCTTAGTATGTATTCCCAAACTACAAATTCAATGACAGTATATCTGGATGCTGAAGGTTTTCCACATCAACCACATGTGAGTTGGAACTAGCTTTTTCTTATAAATCTCCAAGCCTTGGAATTGTATCTAAAGACAGCATAGATGATCTTTCTTACTATGCCCTGCTTTGGAATTTTTTAACTTTCTTGTTTACCCCTACCCATTGGAACTGACTGAGTAAACATATCAGAGTTTACAGTAATAATATTAAAGCTTTAAAAATGATTGATCATCATTGCTCTGAGATAGCTCCCTGGCCCCTATGAGAATTTCTCATCCACTTTTCACTGAATAGCTCTGCATAGAACAGGTTATAGTTGGTAACTGCATAAGACATAATGGAATGCTATGACAACTACTATTTGCCTTTACAAGATTAAAACTTGCTTTGCAGAAAGCGATAAAAAGAAAAAAATATTCTAGAAGAGTTTTGTTGCTATAAACAATGGCCCATCTGGAAACATATTTTGAAAAAAAAATTATTTCATTTGGGAACTCACCTAGATTTAGAAGTTGGAACTATTTTATAATAGTTTCTATGATTTCCAAAACCTGTATATGAAGTTTGCTTAATAGACCTAAATTAAGCAAAAAAGAAAAAAGTTGCCCTTTGCTTTTCTAATTATTTTTTAAAATTTTAATACATTTAGAATATAGGATTATATTAGTTTCATTATACAACATAGTGACTAGATATTTATATAATGAAGTAATCACTTTGATAAATCTACTACCTTACACCATATATAGTTATTACAGTATCACTGACTATATCTTTTATACTATAGTTTACATCTTCATGACTATTTTGTAACTACTAATTTTTACTTTTTAATCTCTTCTCCTTTTAAATATACCTCCTAACATCCCTCCTATCTGGTAATCATCAAAATGTTTTCTGTATCTATGAGTTTGTCTCTGTTTTGTTTATTCGTTTATTTTGTGCTTTAGATTCACATGTAAGTGAAATTGTATGGTATTTGTCTGTCTCTATCTGACTTACTCCACTCAACACAATTCCCTCTATATCCATCATGTTGTTTCAGGTTGCAGAACTTTATTCTTTTTATGCTGAGTAATATTCCATTGTACATAAGTACCATGTTTTCTTTCTTCATTCTTCAATCAATGACATAGGTTCCTTTCATATCTTGACTATTGTAAATAATTCTGCAATGAACATATAGATTTGCATGTCCCTTCAAAGCAGTGTTTTAGATTTCTTAGAATAAATGACTAGAAGTGGTATTACTGGGTCCTTCGTTAACTCTTCTAATAGCCTTTGTTTTAAAGTCTATTTTTTTCTGGTACAAGTATTGCTACCCTAGCTTTCTTTTTTTTTTTTAATGAAATATATTTTTCCATCTCTTTACTTTCAATTTGTGTGTGTTTCTCAATCTACAAGGTGTCTTTTGTAGGAAGGATATGTAAGGGTCTTGTTTTCTTTTTCATTCAGTCATCCTATCTTTTATTGAAGCATTTAGTTCATTTATGTTTAAAGTAAATGTTCATAGAAATGTAGTTATTGCCATTTTATTATTCATATTTTTAAATCTTTTTTTCTTATTTATTTCTTCTTTAAAAAGTCTCTCTAACATTTCCTGAAATATTGATTTGATGATGATGAATTCCTTTAGCTTTTTCTTGTCTGGGAAGCTCTTTATCTGTCCTTCAATTCTAAATGATAGCTTTGCTGAGTAGCATAATCTTGGTTGTAGTCCTTGCTTATCATAATTTTGAATATTTTGTGTCAGTCACTTCTGGCCTGCAGAGTTTCTTTTAAGAAACCAACTCACAGTCTTATGGAGCTTTTTTATAGGTAGTTAACTGCTTTTCTCTTACTGCTTTTAAGATTCTCTCTTTGTCTTTAACTTTTGGCATTTTAACCATAATATGTCTTGGTGTGACCCTCTTTGGGTTCATCTTGTTTGAGACTCACTGTGCTTCCCTGGCTTGTTATATATCTATTTCCTTCACCAGGTTAGAGATGTTTTCCATTATTATTTCTTCAAATAGATTTTAATTTCTTGTCCCTTCTCTTCTCCTTCTGGTACCCTATGATGTGAATGTTGGTAACATCATGTCATCCCTTACATCATCATCATCATCATCATCATCATCATCATTATTATTATTATTATTAATTATTATCTTTTTCTCTTTGCTTTTCTGATTGGGTGTTTTCTACTACCTTAACTTCTAAATAACTAATTTGATCTACTGCTTCATCTAAACTAGTATTGATTCTTCTTTAGGTATTCATCATTTTGGTTCCTATAGTCTTCATTTCAGACTGGTTCTTATTATGTTTTCTATCTTGATTTTGTTTTTTTATGTTTTCTGTATCTTTGTGAAAGTTCTCACTGAGTTTCTCTACTCTTCTTCTAAGTTAATTGAGCATCCTTATAACTAGTGTTTTGAACCCTGTGTCTGGTGAATTGCTTGTCTCTATTTTGTATAGTTCTTTTTCTGGAGCTTTGTTCTGTTCTTTCATATGGGACATGTTTTTTTGTCTTCCCATTTTGGCTGCCTTCTTATATTTGTTCCTGTGTATTGGTTAAGGCTGCTATGTCTCCTGGTCTAAATAGAGTGAGCTTATATAGTAGATGTCCTATGGGGCACAGTCTCCCTGGTCACCTGAGCCAGATACTCTAGGTGTGTCCTCTGTATGGTTTGTGTGTGCTTTCCTATTGTTGTTGAGCATTGGTTGTTGTTAGTACATCAGTGGAGGGATTGACTCTCAGGATGATTGGTTGTGAGGACTGACAGTAACTACAGTGAAGGAGCTGTTGCACAGGGCTGACTCTACAGGGTAGGATTCGTTGTAAGCAGAGTTATGGTTTCTGCTCAGGCTGCCCTTTGGGTATATTATTCTCAGACTTGGCCCCAGGTGGTGCTCCTGGGAGGAGTCTCATCTCTGGCCAATTTTAGCCATATCCTGTGCTCTCCAAGCCACCTGACATAAACCATAAAACAGTTTGCAAGTATCTGCCAACCACACTGAACTTAAAAGTGCCTCAAGAGACTAAACCAAGAACAAAGGCTATCTGCTGTTAGTGTTGAGCTTAGGGCTATTCAGCAAGAGGTATGGAGCAAACAAATACCAGATGCTGCTTGTCTGAGTTTTGTGAAACTTTGAGAGCTATTAAGAAAGTTTATAGCAAGAGCCAAGATAGGCAGTTTGTATGGAAAAGCCACTGAAAGCAGCATGAGTGAGCCCCCAAGTTGGGTAGGTCAGGGTCTCAGGGAATCACCAGTGTAAGATGACCAGAGTTAGCCAGATTGATGTATACTCAGATATGGTGCTGCCTGTGTCTGACAGGAGGCAGGAGGGATCAACAAAGAAACAATGGATTCTGCCAGCAATTCTGTCTGGGAGAAAGCTGCCCCTCCAGCCATCTCCTAAAGCCAGATAATTTAGTTCCTTCCTGTATGTCCCTAGCAGCTTTCAAGCTGATGCTCCAGTTCTGGAGTTCAGAGCAAGTGAGCCTGTTAGCAAGTAAGTACATGTGTAGGCCCTTTAAGAGGAGTGTCTTGGACTCCAGTAGCCTTCCATCTCACTCAGCTACAATCTTCACTGGTTTGCACAACTAGAAGTTGTGCAAACTTCTCTTTCCAGCATTGGAACACTGGGCTATTGTGCCTGGTGTGGGATGGGATACTTTGCTTCTTAGGAGAGACTTTAGTAGCCGAAAGATTCCTCTCAATTTTTAATTGCCAGATTTGGGTGTGGGGCAATCCCATTTTTGTCTCCGGCCCCTCTTTTCAGTCTCAAGGTGGCTTCTTCTGTACATTCTTAGGCAATTCTTAATGATATTTGTTCTGTAATTTAGTTGTAATTTAACTATGGTACTGAGAGGAGACAAACACAGCATTTACCTACTCTGACTTCTTGACCGGAAATCCAAAAATCATCCTTTGGTTTATATAAATTTTAATATCCATTATTATGAAAAATTATATGATAATTTATATGCATAACTAAAATTTATAATTAAATATTTTTTTGGCATTAGTACATAAAAGAATTTAAAAATCTACATGAGATTGGAAGTTGATTTATCACATTTTTCCTGGGTATTTTAAATTTTATACTGTATAATTACGTACTGATATCTTTATAGCTTAAATTTATCCTTACCTATAATTACTCAATCAACCCTGGTCACCCTAAGCCTTACATCAGTTGAGCACCCCAGGCATAATTGCATAATTAAAATTTTATGTGAAATATTAAGCCATGGTTTCCCAGCTCGATACTCTACTTTGTCATGATGGCACTGGAGTCTACACATTGTACTTTCCTTTTGTCAGATGGCTCCTTATTAGTGTCTGCCACTACAGGGCAGGAAATGAGATTTAAAAGGCTAAACAAGTGATTGAGGACTTGCTACTTTCTCTTGTCTTCTGTCCCTGCTATCATTGCCCGAGCAAAAAGCCTTCTCTCTGACAGAAATAGTTTGTCCCAATGTCACTCTAATGGAGCCAGTATCCTTGTGTTCATCAGAGGCAACAGCTCTACCATTCTGCCAATTGGAGCTCTAAGTCTCAGCTTTGTGACCACTTCCTCCATGCTCCAGAGACAGCACCCCTTCTCTAAAGTCTGATTTTTAGCCCAACAGGGTCTCTTCTCCAGTTTTTTAGTTTCCAATAATATAATCTCAACTCTTTTATTTTCCCTGATCTATAAGAAATAGCTGCTTTTGCAGTTACTTACTGTATATTTAATCTTCCTTTCTGGTGTTTATCCACTGAAAAAGTACTTTTTTCTATTTCAAGGTAATTAAAGACAATAGCTTTCCTAGATTTTAAAAGGCTTGATTCAACCAGTAATTTTAATGTGGCCTGTCATTTTCCTGATTCTACTTCTTTAGATTTCATGTAAACTACAGATTAAAGAATTTCATAATTCCAATCAAAGTTTTTTATTTAATAACAATAAAAAATTATTGAGTATGAATGGTGACATTCAGTAGTAATCACCTGCTAATTCTGAAGCAATAAGCTGTGCCTTAATCATTTCAAAAATAATTTAGTGTTTTTCTTGCATTTCCACTATAATAAAAGTGAAAAAAATACATATAGACCACTTCTTGCCACTGAAAAACTTAACATATAGTCAGAAGGACAAAAATAAAAACATATAAATGTGTTAAATATGATGATATTAGAGTAAATAATAGTAATAAATGTTACTGAAATTTTGATAAAATCAAAAGAATAGATAGGAGTGGTGGAAGATCAACAAAAATAATTAAAATAAGATATATAGTGAAATACCTATTTTGTTACTTTTTAACCATAAAAATTCTCAGAAAAGATGTTAGAGGTGATAAAAAAGAAAAACATGAAAACTAATTAAGGAGAGAACTATGGGATATGAGGAATGGTGAACAGTGTAAATATGGAAAAGTGTACATTGAAATGAAGAATGACCAAGATCAATAGGAACATGATTTTGAAAGTTTAATAATCCTATAACTGCTCAAATTGAGATAGTGCCCAATTATGAGAAATATCTAGTGTGAATTTTGGTATATTCAAATAAGAAAGTTTAAAATTAATGTGCCACATAGAAATAAAATCTCTAAAAAATGTGAAACTCATAAGAAACTGATTGACCAATAGAAATTTTTTCCTTAGTTATTGTTTAAAAAGTTTAAAAAAGTGAAAAAAAACAGATAAATATAAATTGTCAATGCAGATATATTAGATGACAAAATTGTTTTCTGTATAGCTCATTTTTTCTAGGCAATCTATGAAAACATACAAGCAGTTGATGTGATAATTTAAAAGAAAACATGAAGCTCAAATATCTAATAATGCACCTAAATTTATGTATTTATGTTCTCTACAATTCAAAATATAAAATTTGATGAGCCTCTCAGTGAGCAGATATAAACAGAAGTTATGTATATGTATATGTATATGTATATGTATATGTATATGTGTATGTATATGTATATGTATATATAAGTAAGTATATAAAACATACACATTTATATATAAGATATCATATATACAAACAAATAGACTTTACACACACACACACACACACACACACAGTCACACTAAATCTTCAGATAATGCTAAACAACAAAAAAAAAGATGAGAAATGAATGACAGAGTAGAAAAAAGAAACACCAAACAATTCAGGTTAAGTGTTTCTGCAAATAAACATAAAATTTATTTTAGATATTTCTGGCTGGCTTAATGTAAAAATCTCATTATTTAACACAAAAATTTCTAAACACATTAAATGAACTTATAAAATATGGCTTCAAAATATTTATCAAATTTTGTGCAGATAATACAATTAAAAATTTTTAATTCCATTGCATAATATATAGAAAAAAATACAAAGTTAGAGCAATTATTTAGAAATGATAAAATTGTCCTTATCACTATTCCTAATATTAATTCTAAATAAAATTTAAAATATCAAATTTAGTTTTGGAAATGCAAGAGAGACTGGCATGTTACATTCCAGAAATATAAATTTTTAATGCCTTGAGTTGATACAGTAATAATGTATATGAGACTCTAGGGTAATAAAGTGAAAGCAATTTTATTTATAGAATTTTAATATAAACTGGTTTGGTCAAACTTGGGGTTATTAGTAGGTAATATACCATTCTAATCAGGTGAGTGAAAATAAAAGTATATCTTTACACATTAGTTTTGCAGTTGACCAAGTTATTTTTTCATATAACTAAATTTTCAAATATTCAGGATAAAAATGGATATACTATAGTTATATAAAACAAAATATAAAATCTTAAAAAATTAATATTGATCAAATAAAATGACCCTTCCAAATGCAACCTATATGTTTTCCTTTATATGAAAGTTCCAAAAAACAAATAAAATTAAATCCAGTTTTTAAAAAATGTAAACATGGTTGATTGTAAAAAAAAAAGATATTTATAAAGTCAGGACAATGACTATCTTCACAATGGTGAAAAGGGGTTGTTATTGGGAAGGATATTGAGAGTCCCTTGAGATCTTGGGAATGTGCTGTTTATGGACATAGGTGATAATACCAGTGTTTATAATTATTTTAATCACATCATTATGTATAATTTATAAGGTTGAATAAATTAAAAAGTAAAGTTTTAATTATATTCTTTGCACCAATTGAAACACAAGTGTTTCAAAACAAAGACAAGACTTTTCTACATAAGGTTTTTATGACCTATTCAAGTTTTAGAATGCATTCTCAACTGAGACTCCAGACATCTTCAGAAAGTATGGAAGAATCTATATTGACTGAGAAAAGTTCAGTGGCATTTGATGCCAATGCTCAGGTACAAATGCTAGAAACAATTTTAATATGATGTTAATGTAAACATAATTGATTGTACCTGAGTGGATCTATACTTTAAAATGTATATGTTAACTTCATGAAATATGTTTAAAATAGTCAAATCAGGTGTTTCAGAATGTTAGCCAGAGCAGTAATTTATATTTCAGCAATGCTATTTGGTATGTGGTACTGTATAACAACAACAAAAAAAGTGTCTCAAAGGCGATCACAGAATACAACATTAAAACAAGTCACAATAAAATAGTTTTCTGTTGTTGTTTTTGTTATTTCCTTTCACACAAGAATGTAGGAAAGAGAGGACCCAATTTATCTAAATTCTGAGACCATGTCCTTGGACATAGATCCATATATTTTTTGTCATTTAATAGTGAAAAAAAAATTTTTAAGAATCCATGCGACCCACTTAATTTATTGAGATGTTACAGAAAAAGTTTCTGAAAAAATAAAGTGTGGCTTTACATATATACACAATGTCTCCTGGCTCATAACTGGTTGCAATCTAAGAAATCAGAATAATAAAAAATAAATAAATGTTGTAAAGAATTTAAAATTGTTCCAATAAACTTAATTAGGTAGGACTAAGCATAACAATTGTCAATTATAAAAAAGTGCAACCAGAACTCCTATTTCTCAGAGTTAATTGGAGACTCAGCCATGTAGCTTACTGAGAAAAGTCGGCATAGTGATTTGAATGAATACAGATTATTTTCAACTCTCCGTTGTATGCGTGTGTGTATTCTCACATACACACACTCTCATATACTATATTTCAGGGCTTTAGAACATTAATATTACAATAAGTTTATATTTCTTAACCTCCAAAATTTTATCACAGGCATAACATTTGTACATAAGAAATAGTAATTGAATCTAGTTTCTCATGTGAAATTTAAATGCTATTTATTTGAAGTTGCATTGAAGGAAAAAGGTATTTATTTTTAAGTCAGGTCTAATTTATTGTTTGCTAACTTTGAAGGTGATAATTATTTTAGAAAACTGCTTTTTAAAAATATTTTAAAATCTCAAGTTTCTATTCTTATTTTTATTACAAGAAAATTAAATTATTAAATAATTTTATAACTCTTAAAATTAATCACTGGATTTTTCAATTCAATTGTAGCCACTGTGATTATGATTTACTTTTTATTTCATAGTTTATGTTGTTTAATAAAGTAAAAGTATTACATAGATGTTTATGATTACTTTCATTCAGCATTTGAAAGAGAATAAATTTGTACTTTCTTCCATCCATTTAAACCTTATGTATTTTTATATGTCCTCATTTGACAAATTTTGAAATTATCAGTAGGTCTTGCACCTATTGAACATATTCTGAACAGACTTAAAGTCATCAGTTTAATTAGTAATTGCTATTTGAGAGAGTTTATCATAAATTACTCTTGAAATAGATATTCTTCACATTCTATCACAATAAGAACATGTTTTTTTAAGTTTTATTGGTTCTATATTAATCATCAAGTGAATGATGAGTCTTTTCAAATGGCAAAACAACTGTTAAACTAGAGGCATTCAGAACATTCTTACTACTTGCTTTTTGTATTTCTAGAAGTATAGATTGCCATGTAAATTTGAATTAAATTAAAATTTCTATTAAGTGTCAATGTCACATACTTTTGCATAAATGAGATTGTACTCATTCTGCATCACTGAATCAAATTAATAAATTTTTGATAGCACCTAGTATGAAGATAGTATGCAAAAAAATACATTAAAAAATAGAAATTCACATTCTAATTAATAAATTTTTTAATATCTAAAAAAATAAGACATCAATGAATAACAGAGAAAATTTAATGATATAGATATGTGTTTTTTTTCTTACTGTGGAACATATCATTGAAATATTCACACAACAATTTATAGTTCATGAATATTGGATTGGAAATCAATGTCACACAATAAGTATAGCATTGCATCAGTGATAGATATATCTGAATTCTATTCAAATATATAGTTTCCTGAAATTTGACCTTGGGAAAGTGGTACAACCTTATTAAGTTCAATGCTTTCTCCTCAGAGAGGTGTTTTATGAGCATCAATTTAAAACTACATCTCAATCTTATCCCAGTTTATTTTTATATTTTTATTGTACTTCTTCTTTTTTTTTTTTTTTAGTAATTACCACTACCTGACACTTTAGTGCATGTATGTTACTTTATTGTCTGTCATCCAAATAGAATCTAAATGCCATGGGAACATAGACTTTGTTTTATTCTGTATCCCAGGAACCATCAGGGGCCGAAGCATAGAAATCATTCAGTAGTTATTCAGTAAAAGAATAAATGAATATATGAATGAATGAATAAATGTCCTAAAAAGAGCTTATGAGAAATCATTTTTAAGTATTCTTAATTAGAAAATACATCTACAACAACCACACAATGATTAATAATTTCTTATTTGTAGAACTTGAAGAAAAGTCCACCAGACATTTAATTTTTATGTGAATGAATATAGTGTCAAAATGTTCTCTTATGTCAGATATTGTTACATGTTTTAGCTAATACAGGGCATGGGGTAAAAAAGTGATTGCAATATCCTTTTAACTTTGTAGAAACTGATTCTCAGAAAGGTAAAATGGATGTGCGTGTGTGTGTGTGTGTGCCTGTGTGTGTGTGTGTGTGTGTGTGTGTGTACAGATAAATCAGACATAGATAAATACATAGATATTCAGGAAGAATTGGGCCTGGAAGTGTATATCATGACTCTTGATTTTCAGCATTGCTCAATTTGTGAAAATAGAAACCATCAGAAAAGTTCTGCCAGGCCACAGCTGAAGTCATGGCATGAAGGGCATTATCTTATTTATACCACTGGTCTGATTGGTACATACCAGTAGTGTTGTATAAACAATTGGTTATGCCATTTCCCAGGTCATTTGTGTACTAATGAGGGTAGCGATGCCAAGACCAGGCTAATGGCGATCGGAGTTCTGCAAGTGATAATACTTTGGGCAGATCTTTTGGTCAGAGTTACTTGCAGAATACGCACTCAAAAAAACCTTAATTAGCATTCTTAAATTCTTTAATCCTCTTTATCCCTTCAACGTCATTGTTCCCTCTTGAATATTAACATGTACTTCTTGCAACATATATATTTTTGGAAGAAAATTATATTTAGGGTTCTTAATCATGAAAGGATTTTGTTTTATTTTTTTGTGATTGCACAAATGACCACCAACCGGGCAGAATCAATTGCTTTCAAAAAGAAAGTCAAAGAATTTAGGGCAAATACATTTGATAATGATATAAAGGGGATTGTTTAAAAATTTAATTTAATTTAATTTACATTTTATTTAATTAAATTAATTACCTTTAATTTAATAAAAATAATTACATTTAATTTTTATGTGAATATAGGGTCAAATGTTCTCTTATATTAGGTATAGAATAAAATTATACTTTAGAAGTAAGCTAAGAAAAGTTTTCTCAAGCTATGAGATTCAGCAAAGAACATTGAAAGAAACAAAAACTTATTTTAGAAGCAAAATCATTTACAGGTAAAATAATTTGTGATTTCTTTGCAAATCATGCCCTTTGCAATTTTAGACATTGTATATAATTAGGCAAATATTTAATATTTATAGCTTTGGAAAGATACAGCAACCAATATTTAAAGCCATCTTCAAAATAAACTGTTTCCCTCTGTAACTTCCTCCTAAATTATGTCCGTGCCCTCTGCAGTTTTTGTTATTATCAATTGGTTTTATCAACCACCATTAAAATCTGATGCATTTCCTGCTCTTTTATTTTATTATTATTATTTTTTAGTACCACTATTTCAGCTTTACTCCTTGGATTCTAATATCAAAATTTTTTTGTAGTAAATTTTGTTCTTAAAGCAATGTGCTAATTTTTAAAGTGAATAATAACTGAGTTCTGATTTTTTTTGTAACTTAATTTTCATATACTGGGTTATCTGTAGATTATTCTTCAAATGTGGTACTTTAAAGTAATTCTTTGACAGAGATTTTAGAAATATTTAAAACTATTATTGGTTGCTTCTCTATAATAAAATACTCATATTTCTCTTTATTTACATCTATCACAGTAGACCACAAATATTTCCTCTCAATAGTGAAATAAAAATAAGTTCCATAAAAGTATTTATTTTCTATATTTAGAGAATATTAATGTAATTTTGCAGACTTATTTTTGAATTGATCACTTATAATTTTTTTTAAATAAGCAAAGATGAATATATTTATGTAAAAAAAGTCATATACTATTCTATGCAAGGTTATATACATACTATAACCTGATTCCTGCATAAAAACAATAAAGATTTGTCCTACTTAGCTTCTTAAAGGAAAATTTCAAAAACCTAAGATTTTCTTGATTTTCTAAGTTTTGCTTTACGTCAAAATATTCTTAGTCTACCATCATTTCTCTCAATCGACATCATCCATATTAGGGAAATCATTACTAAACTATAGTATCAGTTTTCATTCTGTAGAACCAAAGTGACTCCATCTTAAATACAAACTCTCCATTTTGAGCTTAAGAGGATTTCCAAGAAAAACCACCAACTGGCTAAGATTCATCTCACCCAGCAATTGGCCAATCAGAGACCTCTTAGAAATTATCTAAAAATCCCACCTGCCAAGCTCCCTGTCCTAGGTTTCTTTTTTTTTTTCTTTCGGCGGGAAACCTAAACCAACCCCCTTAAAGAATCCTGTAAGGCCACTGCTGTACTCCCCTGCTTGTGGTTTTACCCTTTAAAAACCCTTTGGAACTGTAAGTCAGGGCCGACACTTCCACTGCTGAGTCTGTATCCGGCCCTGGCTCCAGCCTGCAAATAAACTCCCTCTTGTTCTTGCATCGGTGTGGGCTCCTTGGTGCGCGTGGAGGCTCAAAGTCGAGTATAACAATTCTATCATATTAGATATGCTGATCAACATTGATAATCATGCAATTGTAAAGAATCACCAACAGCAAACTCTACTTAGCTTTCATATTTGTTTTTCATTAGACAAATTTGTGACAGTATATAACAAACTTTGAATCTTTCATCTAGTAGATTACCGGCAGTGTGCAGTTAATATTGCTGACCTTGAGAAAGTAGGTTAAGAACAAACAGAAACCAGAAACTAGTGACCATCAATGTAAGGATACCCTGTGATCCGGTAAAACTAAAAGGACTAAGTTTTATTTATAAAAGACATATATAGCCAATAGAATAGCTTGCCATAGAATAGGTTCCATATGCTCTTTAGAGGTTTATTTTCAAACTCCTCTGGACTGAAAACGATGCTGTTAACCGTTGTATCCACAGGTCTTATCAGAGTGCCTCAAAGAGAATACATATGACAGTTGCTGTGTGCAAGATGCTGTGTGCATCAGAAAAGTCTATTCAAAGCATTGCCTCCTTTTGTTCTCTCTCTGTGATGGTATTTGGCTTTATTGATTTATAGAATAAACTATTTTCTGTACTTTTGTTTAGATTTATAGTTTGTTTAGTAAATTCTGCTTGTTTAGTAAATTTATTTTCAGGTTCATGAGGGAATCTTTGCAGCTTTATAGTATTAATGAGTAATATCTAGTTTATTATAATCTATTTAGGATTTATATGTAAGGGATTTTGTATTTAGTCTCTTTACTTATAATTTGAAAATAAAAATATTTTACTCACAAAAAAAGGAAAATTGGGGAATAGTGACTGAAAATTTTTGGCTAATCTTAAGCTAATTTTTCCATAATATTTCACTAAATAAATGTTAATTTGTAGATTTTGACGATAAAAAAATATCTTTGCCACCTAGAATGAGTAAGTTACACATTCAAATTCTATTTGAGTTTGTAAATTATAGTCATGATAGGAATAAAACTAGTGCAGCAAGATCCGTTACTAATTATAATGTTAGGCTTTTCTCTACTTAAGATAAGTGTAATTTATAAATAAATAAACAAACACATTATATATATATGTATATATTAACTTCAGGTAATTCAAAACTTGAACAACTGAATTAAATTTATGTATTTATGTTAAATTAATAAATGAATATGTTTTAAACATGCTATACACAGAGTATATTTTTTGGTCAAAATATGTTCCACAAACTACCAACATCAAAAAAAACCTTGATTCTCCTTAAAAAGGCAAATTCCTGAAAATTTTCTCAGAAATAATGAACAAAATTTATATATGAATGCCCAAAAATGTACATTTCAATAGCTTCCTGGGTGATTTCTTTTTGTATATTAAAGTTAGAAAAATGTTGCCCCAGGTTATTCTTGTGTTCTTTATATTCTTTTAATGTACATGTATGTGTAATGACATAGAAATAGTTGGTTTTGATTTATGTAAAAATAATTTAAATTACATTTGCATTCATTAATCAGAAATAACTAGATCAGTTGGTATGTATTAGGTGTTAGAGCTCAGTGCTCCTCACACATTATTCATACTTTATCTTAAATACTCATAGAAACTTTAAAGAAGTTAACAAAGACCATGGACACATAGAAATAGGGGTGACCACAAATCAAAGCCAGATCTATTAATGTAAATAGTATTTACCAAACTCTTAATATAAAATAAAAATTTTAAATATTCTCTCTTCCAACATCTCATAACACTCTACAGTATACATTTCCCCCTCAATTTTAATCTTTTTTATAGTTTAAGTAATGCCAAATTTTGTTCTTTATAACCGCTACTTTCTTGTCTTAATTATAATTTATAATGTTCCTGCAAAAAACAGTAGTGCTTCAGTTTGAATCTTTCAATAAGAAGACATCAAGATGATATTAGATATGTACAATATTTGTTGGGAGAATTGTCTTTGAGAAATAAAGGGGGGAGAACAATGAATTAGATAGGGAAGACCTTCAGAGAGTAATGTATGAAGAAATAAAGGAAGGTAGGTAGAAAGGAAGAAAGGCGGGAAGGAAAAAAGGAAGAAAGAAAGGAAAGAAGGAAAGAAAAAAGGAAGGAAGAAAAGGAGAAAGGAGAAAAGAAAGAAAAAAGAAGGAAAGAAAAAAATGTTAAGATTATTTTACTCTGCAGTACAGTTTAGTGCAATTTCTTTCCAGGCCCCTGGGGAGCCCCAGGGCAAAGACTTTCTATCACATGATTCCTATACTAATCCCACCATGTTTATTCATTGGCTGGATGCACCATGGGAAACTATGGCTTTAGCATGTATCTTAATAGTGGAGGTAAACTGATCGGCCGGAATCGAATAAAAAGCACAGAGTACCAAAGAGAAGTACTGGACAAGGCTTTATTGGGGGTCTGTGGGTGAGGTTCATTGGTCCAGGTAGGGGCCAGAGAAGTTGTGCCCAAAGTGGGTGAGGGAGTTGTTTTTAAAGTTTTTTTTGTGCTGGGCCTGCTGTTCCACTGTTCTGTTTCTACAGTTAGGGTCTTTCTACACCCAGAAAGTCCCTGGTGCAAAGTGACGTCTCGATTGTATCAGCCGTTGGCCATCTTAGGTATTAAGCCACCTCATTGTTAGTGACTTAATGGTGTCTGCAGGCGACCAAATATAAACTTGCAGCAGATAGTTGGAGGCTATATGCCAACCACACACCACACAGCAGATTCTCTAGATGTGAAGGATGAGTGGTGCACCTCCATGATCTCCACAAAGTGTTCTAAAAAACTCTTTACATTTCATTTTAACATACTCAAGGGGATGAATGGGTGAAATCCTATTTTCTTTGCACTTTCAGAGCCCACTAAATTAATATCACGAATAGAGTTAACAAATATATAATTATTTTCAAATGAATGTTTATTTACAGAAAGATTTCATCATGTAAGACCACATGATGAAAAGCCATATTAAAAGATAATCAGAAAACAGAAGAAAATATGGCTAAGTGTTAATAAAAAAAAAAAGAGGAATCTAAAAATATATTTTATAAAAGAGATAACTTAATTTCTTATTCTATTATGCACTTGGAAGTGAAAGATGGGTTTTAAAAGGTCCTTGATTATTGAAATTATTCATGTATTTTTCTAATAAGAATAAGGGAATGAATAAGGTACACAGTTACTTTTAGAGAAGAGACATCATTATTTAAAAGGATACATATCTTACCATTATTAATTACATCATTTGGTATCTGCCCTATGAATTGTTTCAAATTATAATAACCAATGCTGAAACAATGTTTATATTATGAACAACACTAGAGGCATGGATCTAACACTACTGTTGGATAATTTAAGTTTTTCATGAACCAGCAGCTTCTGAAACTATGCCCATAGCCCAAACCACTGATGATTTCTTTTCTTATTTGATCATTTTGTTTGACATGTTCAAAGAAATTTTTTGATACAGGAAAAGCTCTTAGCAGTAGGTAATCAAAATGAGGGTAAAAATCTCTCTAAAGCAATAAAAATCAATGAAAAAAATACCGAAATAGCAGGAATAAAAGCTTTATTCTGTTACTCTGAGCACAAGCTAAAAATTTTAAGCACCAGTAATTTCCATATTCTTTTAGTATAACACCAAATGTTCATAACTCAAAAATATAATCTGAAATTTTACTGCATGTGTGAAATACTACGTATATGTGTATTGCCAAAATATGTGATTTGCCTCCTTTGAAGTTCATAGAGTTGATGATAATGTTATAAAATGGTAACTACAAGAGATAATTTAAGTAGGTTTTTAAAATATTCAACTAAGATAGTTTAGGAAAAGTAATTCAATTGAGAACTGAAAATTGAAATAATTTAAAAAATAAAAAAAATACATATAAATTTATATAAATGTGAATATTCAGTTAAGCATGCTATGGCACATGAAAATGAGCAGTAAAGGTTGTTATATGCTTTTTTGCAGAGAGTCTCTGCTGGTGCCCGCTGGCTAAGATTGAACAGTTTTCGAGAGGGGGAGTGAGGATTGAGAAAAGAAAGAAAGAAAAAAGAGAGAGAGAGAGAGAGAGAGAGAAAATAGAGTCGGGAGGGCTAACAGTGAATACTGCGGCCGGAGTTTATTAAGCACAGCATATTTATACCCTCGGAAATGCATGAGAAACAAAACCCACAGATATGCTAACAATTGCTGACATGTATATAAGTTCTCTCAAAACCTCTTTGTTCCTTGGGGCAAGGAAGTTCAACTCTTTACATTAAGCCAAACTTCCTCCTTCAGTACAGAGCCCACCTGCTCTGCAAACTTCTAGCTTGCAGGCAACTTTAACTCTGTTTGCAGGGCATTCAGCAAGAATGGCTCCCAACAAGTCTCCAGAACAGAATTAAGATAAATTTTTACTAAAAATAGAGATAAATTTTATTTTTATAGAACAATGGGCAGGGATGTCATTTTATAAATAGTCCTTTTTATTTTAGACTTAATAGGTTCATACTATCGTCTGGATTGGAATATGATTTATAACAATAGTAGTCATATGGATCATGAAACAAGTATATTATGCTAATACAATCTGAACACTTTCATGTTTCACATTTATTTTACATAACATGACCTATACAATACAAAATATTGCTTATGTGGATACTTTATTATTTTTCAATGTACTTTTTAAATTTTATTTTTCGATTATTGCCATTTTAAATTATTTCAGATAATATTTCAAACTACAAATGAGGCCATTTTGAAAAAAGTTTTTTTTCCTGTGCATTGATTTTTTTTTTATTCATTAATTTAAACAACACTTACCAATCAGCTATTATGGCAGACAATTACCTCTGCCTTTAATATTGAAACCTAAAAATTATAATACAATACAATGAGGACTCAAATAGGTTTTTGTGCAAAAATCAGTTGGAACACAGATCTTCCTAGATAGTTGAGGACTGTGTGTCTTGTATTTTAACTGGAGAATACAAATTATAACCTCAAGCCAGATAGGAGCAGGAGGTAATGTCACATAAAAGAGAAATAAAAATGAAACAAAAGGTGGGTTGGCCTCTTCAACCAAAATAGATAAAACTCAACATCTTACAATTTTAGGATTAAAGTTCTTTCAAATTTATTATTATAAGGATAATCTTATTTGTAATTATTAAGAACCAATTTTTGTTAAGGATTGAGCCACAGTTTCATTAGGGAAATAAAAGTGTAAAGACAAAGTGCAATAGATATTGAGTTCAGATAAACAGCTTTGAATGAGAAATAAAATAGCTTAGAAAGGACTCTAATCTGAGTTTGAGAAGCTAAAGCTAGACATGTGGGAGAATAGAGTTATGAGGTTAGAGAAAGTGTTTCAATTTATTCTTTAAAAGGTTAGAGCTAGGAGAAGAAATATTCACTGAAGAAGTGGGAGTATGCAACCATATTACCTAACTAATAATGCTGCACTCAAAAATCCACTTATTGTATTCAGCCTACAGAATTCTCCATTGTATCAAAAGATATCGAACTTCTATATATCTTTTAAGAAATATAGTCACAGAGATAAAAAAAACAATGGTTAGCAGGGATTCACAGTCTGAATGTTAACTAAAAAAAATAGACTGTTTTCTCCCACAAGAGTAAATTTTTCTTGCTATTCTTTTTTTTCAAATACATTTTTTTTCATTTATAGCGTTTAATAAATGTATTATCCTCTATTCACATTTTAATACAAAGTAATTTAGCAGCTTCTATACACTTACATTTCCTATCCTTCTTACCGTATTTATTTTTTCCATAGAATTTGTCACCTTGTAGAAGGTTACATTGTTGTCTTTTTAAAATTTAAACACCACAAGAAAGAAATTTTTTGTTTGTTTGATTGTTTTAGTCCCATCTCTATAGTCAATATCTAGAACAGGAGCCAAACGATATATATTGAATGCAATAAATAAATTAGTATTTGCTGAATGGAATAAGGGAATAAATACATTAATTTAAGCATTATTATTTAACATTGGTTTTCATCTCTAACAGGCTAGTTCTTTAACAATAGGGAGTATTATGTTTTACTTACCATTGTTTAAACAGAATACATCAAATAATTTGAAATGTTATATTTAATGTTTTCATTATAGAATGAATGAATAAGTGTTTAAATATCTAATATTTGAACTTATTTATTAGGACCTTAAAAAATTATGAACTTATGAAAGACTATAAGATTCTGGGTTCAAACGGTATGGTCCCAAAGCCTAGGGAACAAGTTGTGACAGAGACTGGAGAGGAGGTAATTTTCTACCCCTCCACATTCAGTCTTAGAACAGTGCAGTTTTTGTAATTTGACAGTTTAAAGGTACGGTTTTCTGACAGAGTAATGTGTTCATATTTGGCATGGTCAGAGGAAATGCTGGTGAGAAACCTGAACAAGAAGTATTGAACCTTCTCCAGGATAAATGTTCTTAAGTCAACTTCTTTCCAGATACACATAAAATACTCTCAGGTATTCTGAAACATAATCTTGTAAAACGTTTTGAGTTGGAGGCCAGGAGAGGTTATATTCCTACAGTTATATAGTATAAGGTAAGAACATTTGAAACTGTTAGAACCTAGAGGATATTGGAATTACTTACAAAATACATTGTGATGAAGTTCAAGAGATGTAAATGAAATAGAAATGTGTCTTAAGCATAACAACCAATAATTCATAAAAAATAAGTTTGGAGGTATATGAAAGAAATTTAAGTAAAAAATATTTGTCCATGTCACAGAAAAAAGCAATTTACATACCATGGAGAATTTTTGCCATCAACTTAAAAGGACACATTCACAAATTCTAGTCAAGTATTTCTGATATTTACACTTAAACTGTTTTCCTTTAGTGTTATCAACACCAAACCAGTCAACAAATATGAAAAACATTATTGCCTCCTTTTACTTTCTAATTTCTCACATGTAATATTTCAGAAATTTCGTATGTTCTACCATACACTTGCAATTAAATAATTTCCCCAGTTGATTTAATTATTCTTTTTCTTACCAACAGTCAACTGACTCAGCAATTTAATGGGTCCTAAATTTACAAAATGGAAACTGAGGCTTAAATTGATTTTTAAAAATGCTCATAGTTACAACTAGTGAAAATTAGAGCTAGGATTCTGAAAGACAGTCTGGCTCTTTACTCAAGCTGTTAACATCATCTCTATATTGCTAAGGACATCAAATTTGTATACAAAAATTATGATAGCTACTCAAATTTGGAATCTAGAGTTAGCTTTCTAAGGACATCTAGTTGATTTCAGGATACTGAGAATGTTTAAGCAGGCAGAGGGCATAGTAAGGAGAAAAGAACAGAGCACTGAGCTGCTGCACTAAGATAGTTTGTGTTAACAGTTACTCTAAAGGTTCTTTATTTTCATTCTAAATTTATACAACATTAAAGAGAGGTCTTCTGCTTTCCAATGACACTATCTCATTCTCTTACCTAGATTACAGGCATACCTAATTTTACCCAGCTTCATTTTTACTATGCTTCACAGATATTGGAATTTTTTTACAAATTGAAAATTTATGGTAACCCAATGTTGAACAAGTCTATTTTTTTAATAACGTATGTCACTTTGTGTCTGTGTCACATTTTGGTAATTCCTGCACTATTTCAAACTTTTTAATTAATGCACTTGTTATGGTGATCTGTGATCAGTGATCTTTGATATCACTATTGTAATTGTTTTGGGATAAGGAATCACTTCCATATATGACAGCAAACTTAACTGATAAGTGCTTGTGTTCTGACAGCACCCTGACTGGGACATTTCTCTGTTTGTCTCTCTCTCTTCAGGCCTCCCTAGTCCCTGAGACAAAAAAAAAAAAAAAAAAAAAAAAAAGTATTGGCCAATGAATAATCCTACTTTGGCCTCTTTGTGTTCAGATGAAGAGTCACGCATCCGCTCCTGGTGAAGATGCTTAAAAATTGTCGAAATAATAATAAAAAATTTATAATATTACATAAACTTAATAAAATAGTGGCAGGTTTTGAGGCGCTTCTGTTGGTAAAATGCTATCAATAGCATCATTTGCTACAGAAAAACTGTTTGTGAAAGAAAGATTCAATCAATGTGACAAATCTGATTTCTTATTTTAAGAAATTGCCACAGTCACCCCAATCTTCAGTAAACACCCCCTTGATCAGTCAGTATCAATCAACACTGAGGCTAAACTTTTCACCAGTAGAAGTCTTACAACTCACTGAAGGCTTAAAAGATGATTAACATTTTTTAGCAATAAAGTATTTAAGTTATGGTGTATATATTATTTTTTTTAGATGTAATACAGTTGCACACTTAATAAACTAGAGTATAATGTAAACATAACATATAGCGGGAAAACAAAAATTTGTGTGAATCATTTTATTGTAATACTTTGTTGCAGTAGTCTGGAATCAAACTAGCAATATCTCCAAGGTATGCCTATATACCATTTTGTATTTTGCATGGCAGGGTTTTATAAGTAGTCACCCTAATCACCAGAAATAAACACAGGACTGCTAGAGATCAGAAGTCTGGTCAAAGTAAGATTTGGGAAGAAATACTAAAGAAGTTGCTTAAATACCAGTCATATTTGGAAATAATAGTGCATATGAGATTGTTGAATAGACATAGTATGCAAAATTTCTTATTCCTTTGCTATATAAAACCTAATGCAGTTTAAGCATATATATTATGTACATAATATATATGCTTAAATTTTTTCTTAAAGAAAACTTATTTTGTAATAATAAAATAACTTATTAGAAATGCAAAAAACAATTCTTTTTGTTCTTTTTGAATAATATTCAAGAAACAAATTATATATAAGTACCAATAAGAAATTATATGACAAAAAATGCAATTTAAAGTAAAAAGGGAAAATATTAGTATTTTACACCATAAATTGGATTAGTGTGATCACATCAAATAATATCAAAAAATTAAATAAAGACTATTATGCCCCCCCCCACACACTATTAATACAAAGTATCATCTTAGAGAACACTTTGATAAATTATAAAATCTATATCAAAGAGTAAATTTTAGTTTCACAGGTATACTTGGATATTATTTAAATATGATTATTATTCTTTAAAAAATAAACATGACAAGGTGATTTTTTGGATTATCACTATTTGAAATTTTTAAAACATATATCTCTTTGCAAGTAGTTTACCATTATTTCTGCTGCTGGATCCCTCACTACCAGCTTATTTTAAAAAAATTAAATTCTCTCCGCTGTTATCCAAATATTTTTTAAATGATTCTAATTTGAAACTTTTTAATTTAGAGTCCATAATTCTTATATAAATTGTTCACAGTATCAAATCAGGGCATTGAATCTACCTCAAGATGTAAGTAAATAAAAATAAAAGGGTAGTGAATTTTGAGGGCACCTTTCTTAAGACACACAAAAAAATAGAAGAATAAAGTTATTCTTAAAACATAGTTTCTTCATGGTTTAAAGAAAAAAAGTCTTAGAAAAAATCTTAAAAATGAATACATTATTAAAGACATGTCTATTGAATTTAATTATTAGAAAGTATGGTAAATTATTTAATAGCAGTAATCTACAGAATATTTCTTCCTAACTTGTACATAAGTACAACTGTTAACAAAGATTCATGTTATTCCATTTTATGTATTAGTTTTATGATAATAAATAAATTGTCTTATTGTTTTGAACTTAGGAATTCTTGGTAGAAAGTTATATTCAAAAGTAATTTTTCTTTATATATGTATGTGTTTATATACACATATATATACATACACATCCATACATCTATATATTTATCTATGTCTTTACTGAGTTTCAACCTAGAGTGGAAATAATTATTTTGAGGGAACAAATAAAACTTTTAAAATTAACCTTCATCAAAAAATATTCTAATTATTTACATATAAATGCTGATAATATTATAAGTAGCATAAATAAAATATATAATAAATTGAAATAACTGCTCACTGAAACCAGGATTCTTAAAACTGATGGTTTTATGCTTAGGTTTAGTAAAGTAATTCACTAATAGTTAGATAATAAGTAGTTACTGAATGAATGCATGAATATGTGCAAAAAGTTTATCATTACAAAAGAAAATAATTTTATCACTTAAAATTATTTTAAGTGAACAAAAATAATATTTCCTATTATTACTTTTCAGTAAATGCAATGTTTTATTGACTCATTATATTTCTTCATTTATAACGTAATATGAAGCAAATAGAGGCTCGATAGTAAATTAATGTCTAAAAATTAAATTATGAGAAAAATTGTTTATATTTTTACAATCTATTACATAAAATTCATATTGTTTTATTAAAAGAACTTTTGTGCAGTCGAGATTTAAAAAAATAGAAAAAAAATATCAGTTAGCTTGATAATATTTCCTTGTTTTATTTTGATAAACTGCTCAGTAAAAAAATACTGTGTTGTTTAATATTTAAGATGCCATTTATTATGAACAATTAATAAATATTTTCAAAACTTAATTTGATGCTTATCGAAAACTCTATTCATTGCTTATTTATTCATTTTAATGCTTTGTGTTCTCATATTCTTTGCTTACTTTACTATTGTGTAAATATCAACTCAATTTAACAACTTCTTCATCCAACTCCTCTGCTTATCCCTCTCACTTTTATCAGTATCAAGTCTTGATTTAAAAAAATTATTATCTCTATAAATTAAATATTTTATACTATATACTATCATATATATAATATTTAATTTAATATATATTAAATATTTAATGTATATATATATATCCATGGTACAAAAATAAATTTTTACAGTTTCTAATATTTTCAGAAATAACAGGAAAATAATCTAAAATAACCTACAAGTCGACAGCAGAGGGCACCCATTTCCTGCTATGAAGAAAAGCAGAAATAATTTTCTATGTACCTTTTTCCGTAATTGTGTATTGCTTTGTTAGTTTATTTAGAAAAGAAAAAGAAAGAAAATGTGTTTTCTCCCTCAAAGTGGAAACTGAACTGGAAAATATTTGAAGTAAAATCCATTGTGAGAGAAAAATTAAAGAAAATACATATAAAAAACCTATCTATCTGTCCATCTATTATCTATCAACTATAATTCATCTATCATTTTTTATTGTATATCTTTGTAACTATAACCAGCTACTTATTTTTGTCACAATTAATATTTTTCTTCTGTGTACAGTTTTTGGTGACAATCTTTGTAATTATGTAGCATAATTAAATAAAATGACTCACTTTAATTTTAATAATTATACTTATTTTTTGAGCACAGTTAAATCTGTATGTGTGCACATGTATGTATGTGTTCGTGTGTGCATATGCAAGAGAAGAGTGTGGAGAGAATTTTAAAGATGTAAACTTTTTTTGATGTAAAATATATTATTGTATTTTACCTAAAACATATTTAAAATAAAGAAATAAAAACTTTCATGCAAATAATAACTTCAGCAAGTAACTAAAATCAAGATTTTGAATTTAAGATGAAATTTGATGAGGATTTGTGTATTTACTTTAGCTTCAGACAACTGCCTTTGGTGTACATTATATTTTACTTTATTTTTATTTATCTAACAAAGAACAGTAGCGAATATTATTGATATTGCAACCATAAGGTTTTTATTATGTGAATCATTTTAGTCTCTCTGGGTTTTGGAATTTGCTGTTGTATTTTTGTAATAAATTGTGACTTATTTGTGAGTGCAGAGATTATTTTAATAAATGTTTATTAAATAAGATGTTTTATTTATTCATGGAACTTCAGAGTAATGTAAGTTCATCAGAGGTTGAATAAGAATATTTAATATTCTTTCTTTATAAGAGATAACATGAAAAATAGATGGATGAATAAATTGTGACCTTCACACTGTCAGTTTTATCAACAACGAGTAAGTCATACTCTAATGCTCATTTCTATGTTTTATAATGATTTTTACATGAAGAAAATTAGTTAACTATTAATGATAGTCATACATAATTTGGAATTAAAAATATAAATGTTGGAGAGTGTTTTTCCTTAAATTTTAGCATTTAAATTTTAAAAACATGTTAATTATATGTGAATGTTTTAGAGAACATATTTAATCTAGAATTGGTTGATTTTTAAGGAATTAAATTATTTCAAAGATCTCTAAAGAACAACCAAGACTAGCTTTAATTGAAAATTTATTTATGACATAATTTTTTAATTTTAAAAGTAATCTTTAAATTTGGGTCCATGAGAAAAATAGAGAAGCAAAATATACACAGATTTAAGTATAAATCAATACAATATTTAGTTAATATTGTATACCAAAATTCTCTTTTACTAACTTTTACTAATTTTTTGGTAGATTGTTTGAACTTTTTAAATTGACATTTAATAAAATCTATAAACTATAATAATATGTCTCATATTTATCAGTTACTATTATAGTAATAGCATTTATGGATTTCATTAACTTAAAATTTATATATTGATAATTAAGAGACTTTGACCATTTTACACATAAAATATGTAATATAAACATTTGAAACATTCAGAAGATTTAATTATATGATTAACATATTCTATTTTTAATGTTGAAAGGTTGCTGATTTATCAAAATATTTGTAAAAATAGTTTTTAGAAATAAATAAGTGAAAGATTTAGTACTTGGATTCTTTACCTTTATGAATAGAGATATATTAATAAAATCTAAAAAATGATTGAACTATCTAGTTATTTTAAAGATATTTATGGCAACACTTGAGGTCTAACTATAGATATTTTGAACTCACATTGCTACTCTTAGAAAAAGATATTATTTTCTGAGTAATGAACAAGAAATTAACATATTCTGAATAAAAAATTAGCAATATCACTCTAGTTTTACTGCTCACTAAACACTTTGTACTTTTATTAAATGTAAACAAAAATATTAATAAATGTATTGTTATTGCTTCTAAATAATAAAAAAAAGATAGAACCAAGATATGAACCCAAGTTTTTTGAAAATTTAGTTTTGAATTTTACAGTCATTAGAAAATTTACTTTTGAACATTAGAATTAAGACATACATTTACCATTGTTTTCAGGTAGGATATGAGCTTAATATTAGTAAGCAAAAAAGACAAGCACAACTGTGATTTCTTTTTTAACAATTTAAAACAGATTGGGTTTTGAAATTAATGTCTTATTTGTATATTTTCTGTAGAGCTCTATGTTTTTAAGGACTTTTCATTGTTATTAATTATTATCTATGCCCACAGTTTCAAACTATTATTTTAAACATGTTATATTTCCTGAATTGATTTATAGGCTTAACGTTGAAAGTTTTTAGTAGTTATAGTAGTCTTGGTAAAATAGAGGTAATACTTTTCTTGCTCATAGATATTCTTTTCCCCTGATTTTTTTCCTTTTCCTCTATTTAAATAAAAGTTAATTTTAATCATAGAGGTTTTGACAATGATTTTCAATGAAAAATGACAGTGAATTCAAATTTTAAGCTGTCTTACCAATCAATGCAGATGGGCACATGATTGATCCAGTTATTGCAATCAGCATAGATTTTTAACAAAACATCGGCTGTGCCACAATCTATTTGGCACCAGAAATTGCATCTTTTTTTTCTAGGTCCTATCTTTTAGAAAGGGAGGTGTTGGATTGAATACAAATTCACAGAAAGTCATTTAATCAATAGAGCAGAAGGCAATGAATGACAAGTAAACCTGTGGGGACAGAAGCAAGCCAATTGTTCTTTATGGTAGTAAAACATTAGAAGGTTTTAATAAAAACAATTGTTTCTTAGAATAAAATAAGTTAATTAATAAAAATTAGTAAAGTCCAAATAAAGATACTCAATATACAGTAAGAACTAAGAAAGCAAGATGTTTAAGAATAGGTGTAGATTTTTAGTTCTATGTTTATCTCTGTTTTATCATTCTTTTTCTCTTCCAGGCTTTTGTTTTTGTTACAAGCTCAGTCATAGAATATAAATTTTAATCACATTCGTTTTCTTTTTTATTTTTTTACCTCTCCGATTAATCTGTCATTAGATTACTACAATATTCATCACCACTCCCTTAAAAACATTATATTAGGAACTTTTCACACAGCATCTCATTTCATTCTCCAAACTGTGAGATAAATTGTATTACTAGTTTTTGGTCTCAGATAAGATAAATAAAATTTAAAGGTCACGGAGTGAATAAATGAAAAGCAAGGCCTTGAATGGCAGTCTATATGCCTCCAAACATCTTTTAACCATTAAGCAATACTACACTCATGAGATTCCAACAGAACAGTTCTTGTCTACTATCAATGCTTCTCCATTCCTTTTTTCATTTTCAAATTGTTCCTCTGTCTCTAAATTCTCTCATGTAATTCCTCCTACTAAATGCTACTGGAATAATCTCTTTATTATATTTGTTATTTCAAAAACTATAATAATTTTTCTCTATGTTGAGTGAAGTGCAAAATTTAAGAGCCACTTTAATCAGCTCTATTATGACTCTAATCATATATCTTCAGACTATACAAACAAAGCTGAACCATTCACCTTTCTCTTAATTTGACCTATTTTTTTTTCTCACCTTCATTGTTTTCTTTAATCTATTTCTTTTTGGAAGATCTCTCCCTTTCACTTTGGTTTATAAGAATACTGTCTATTCTCTAATCCCACTTCAAATGCCATCTCATTTATAAAACACATCAAATATTTCCCAGAGTATATGACTTTAATGTTTATATATGCCATGTATATTTTCAATACATGTATATTTAATAATTGATATAATATATACATCTTTCATATTTCAACTTATATCAGTTATCTTTTCTAGTGTTTCTTATCATTATACTCATTATAAATGTATACCATTTATCATATAAGAATAATTATGTAACTGTTCTAAAAACGTATTATTTTCACAAAATTCTAATTCACCTTCTAAACAGTAGTTATTGCTTCCTACTGAGAATACAACTTTTCTACAGGAAATGTTATTTTTTCATGTTTGTATTTCTTGCACCTAGCATAGATGAAAAATTAATAATAATATTACACAACTTAAGTATTTTTTGTTATTATAGTATAATCTTTTTCATTTATGAGAGAATTATGGCTTAATCAACTCATTGATATCCACAGCATCAAAGAAAAAATCAACATAATAGTTATACTTCAGTAATTTTTACATGCTTAGAACTAATGATAGCTAATAAAAAGTATTGATAGTCACACAAAAAATAAATAAAACTTTTTTAGTAAAAATAGCATTATTAGTTTTTATTATTAGAATATAAATATTATCAGAGTGATTTTTCAGAATTAATATCTAAATCAAATATTTTCTCTCTTGTAAGATGCTTAAATTTTTTTTTTTAATTTTCTGAACTGGGTTTAAGTTAGAGCAAATACTTTCATAATGTTTTAAAGTGAAGAATTCTTTATTAATATGATCTAGAATACTGGAGAGAAAAAGAGAAAATGTTCTTTAATCTGACATTTGAAATAAAACAACCAAAAAAATTCTATATTATTTATATTTCAAACCAGTTTTTTTAATAGAAGATTTTTATTAAGAAAAATGTTTTATATAAATAAGTTTAATATACTTTGATTTTACTTTTATGATAATTGGATAAGTACTAAAATAGTGACAAATTTTTTTAACAGTTCTTTGCAAAAAATTAGAAAAGTTATTTACTTTCTTCTCTTAAATCTTGATGTTTTAGAGAGTTTAGTCAAAATAATTTTATATATTACTATTATGAATGTGAATATTTTCTCTAAGTTTATACATTTTATAAATTTAGATAAATATTTAAGCATCATCAATAATTTTTTTTCACTTGGGACTATGTGAAATAGATTTTCACATGAATAATGCAATCATTTGAATAAGTGAACTAGGCCATTTGAATTAAAAAAGAATATATATTAAAATACCAAATAGCCAATCAGCACTGTCTAGTCAAAATAGAATTCTCCTTGTAAATTACTTATAATTTTTTATTATCATAAGATTAAAGATAATTTGACTTTAAATTAATTACCAAATCCATCTGTCATAATGTTATTAGTATTTCTTAATCAGTTAGAACATATACAACTGTCAACTTTGAGTTTTTAATTAATTCAAGTTTATATGCACTTTAAAATTAAATTATTCTTAAATCATAAATATAAATTATTTTAACATCATAAAAGAAATGAGTAAAATTTTCTAGCTTTTAATTTTATTTTAAATAATCATTAAGCAATGTTTTAAATTCATTTAAGACCTCAAATATATAGCTAAATATTAAAAATAATTTATTTTAATACTAATACCTACCCATGTTTTAATTAATATACTTTTTTTATTGATTAAGTTCTTAGGTATGTCTCTGTAGTCAAGTAAAAGATACTTAGTATTTTTGTATGGACATAATGTAAAATTATTTTTATCAAGTGCTTAATATGTGGCAATCATAGGGCCATGTGCTTCATGTATAATATCACATTTTAAGAGCAACTTAACTAAATGCAGTTATTTAGGTAGATTAATTTATCTAATTTTATAGTTCTTATAAGTGAGAGAAATCATACGTGAACCCACATTTGTTTCTGTCCAAAAACCAGGAAATTCAACATGCTACAACATTGTTAGCAAACAAACTCACATAAAATAGGTAATTGATAAATGCGTGATATATTTATACTTCTCTAAACCAGGTTTCAGATAACTTTGAAATATAGGCCAAATAAATACTGTTCGCTGCTTATTTTTGTAAACAAAGTTTTACAAAATACAACTTGCTCATTCAACATATTGCCTGTGGTTGCTTTTCCAGTACAGTGGCAGAATTGAACAGTTACAACTCAAAGCTAAAAACAGTTACTTTACAGAAAAAGTTTGCCAACCTCTGATATAAACCATACTATGTTACATAAACTTCTGTGTACAAAGAATCTGGATGACTTTATGTCTACAAGAAGGAGATGACCACCTAGAATTTATGACTTCAGAGATCACACATAATCTAATAATATTTCCTAAATACTTTCCTGGGGTAAACAATGGTTCCCAAAATGTCCATATTCGAATCCCCAGAATTTGTTAATGTTACTTATATGACAAAAGAAAAGTTAAAGTTATAATGAAAAATCTTGAGATGGGAGAAATTATCCTGAGTTATTCCAGTAGACAGATCCTTAAAGTAATAACAAGGGTCCCTATAAGATAGGAGCAGATCAGTGTAGATCACAGGAAACATGACAGTAGAAATAAATGATTTCAGTGACATGCTTTGAAGATGAAGAAAGGAGCCACAAATTAAGAAATGTAGATAGTCTCTAGAAGCTAGAAGAAGCAAAGGAATGGAATCCCTCTGGAGCCTAAGTAGGAACCAACTCAGCTGACACCTTGACTTTTATCAAAACATATATTAGATATATGGCCTCTAGAACCATAAGAGAATAAAATTGTGTGGTTTTAATCCACTAAATTTATGAAAGTTTGTTACAGTAGCAATAGGAAACTAATACATCCTCTGAGAATGAAATCTTTTGAATTTGAACAATACATCTCCTATAAGATAATTCTTAAAACTTTTAGTAATCAGTGACCTCTCTGATCAATTTGATAAGAATAAAAACATTCTCCTAAAAAAATTCTGAAAATTATATATACACATATTTTTGTGTTCAATTTTATAGGTTAACTTACACCGATTTTAAACATTTAGGGAGTTTAGCTATACCTATAATTGGGTTGGTTACTTTAATTCAATGAATAGTGAAAATAATGGTCTATTTATAATTTTCACCATTACATATTAGCGTTGTTTATTTGATTTTCTATCTCCTACCTCTAGAAGGAAAATACCATGAGAACATGGGCTTGTTTTATTTTTTATACTAGTCAGTATGCGGCACCTAGCCCAAAATAGATATTTAATAAGTCTTTGGCAAAAGAAAAAATGTATCAGTTGATTAATGAGTGAAAATGGAGGTGTTTGGAGTTTCTTTATGTATATTTTGACGATTCCTAGACATTTTTAAGGTAATAAACTGAATCGCTTTGATTTTACAAAGACAACTTTGACAGCAGTGTAGAGTAGAAAAAAATTAAAAGCATAAAGACAAGATATATCTCAGGTAATAAAAACAAAGATGAAAATAAATAAAAACCTATTAGGATTCTAAGCAATGCAGTTTTAATTATTTGTTTACCACAACATTTTCTAAACTTCATCTTTCTAAAAGAGTCTAAGAGTAAAAATCCCCAAATAATAATAATAAACATTTAATATGGGAAGCTTTTACAAAAGTTTCTTAATGAGATATATTTGACGTAATGTGCAAAAATCTGTATCTAAAAAACTTACTAGGTGATTTTTAATGATCAACAGATTTGAGAAGCAATACTTTAATGCACCTTCCTTTTTCATTCAACATTTTTCTAATTATTAGCAACCAAAGAAACAGCAATAAAATTAATCATTATGTATTTCTTCTATTCCTTAGAAAAAATATATCTGATTTATCAGAGCATAAGACTTACCTGAAGAAATGATTACAAACACAAAATCACAATCCTTTCTTGGGAAACTTTTGTTCAGTATGTCTGAAGCAGAGCCCAGAAATAAGAAATTTTAGTAAAAAAATTTAGACATTTGTAATTGCCCAGGAATTTGGGGAATTCTACTCTAGCATTTTTTAAAACAATAAAGTTGATCTCTAACTACATTTCTCATTCTGACTGGACAATAGGTAATATACACGATAATGAATGTCTTTGCTAAATTTTACAACCATATGTATAAACATTTTCAACTAAACTATCATTTCTAAGTAAAAAAACTTTCATTTCCTACTAAACAATGACTGCACATGAATCTATTTTACTATTGCACAGCTACACACATACACGTGCATTCACATACACTTATATGTATTTTTCTTTTTTAAAATCCAGGCTTTCTTTTTAAAATGTCAGTCTTTAAAAGAAATATTATTTTAAACCATCAGCCTCTCTCAATTGAGTATCAAAAACTTCAGCTTTTATTTAAAACAAATGAGAATTGCTATATCAAATGTAAAGTAACATGTTTACTTTACATTTACTGTAAATTACAACTAAATGAATGAAAAATTAATGTTAATTTGAAATATTACTCAACTCTTCTTGATAACTTCCTTGCAGATATCTTTCTTTAACTTTTAGCAAATTAAATTGAAGATTTGCATTTTTTTAATGTTTGTACAATACAGCTATCTATATGGTAACAGCTAGAGAAAGTTATGTCTGTCTATATTTTCAGGAAGGTGCATGTCTACATAGATTGGCAAAATACAAATAAAAAGAAACCCTGGAATTATTGGGTGAGGCCAGATAACTATTCTTTTATTTAACTAAAATAAGGCTTTCCAGCCGAGCAAAAATGTCCCTTTGAGATGATTGTGTGTGCATATGTGCATGCATATATCTAGCACTCATATCTTCAAACTTATTTATGTACAATTTTATATTTATATAGTTATTAATATAATACATATACAATTATACACTTATTTATATCTTTTCATTTTGTATATGGAAACTTGACAGACTATGTTTAGGTTATTTGAAAGGCATAGTCTTATATTCATCTTATACCTCATATTTATAGCTTCATTTATTTAAGTTTGATAACAAGATCTTTTTTTATTATGTCTTGGTTATTTTCACTAATAATTTTTACATTTTATATACTTCCATGTTCCACTAATATGTGAATTTGGTAAGTGTAGTCGATCATCATAATGTTTCAATTTCTAACAGCTAATACAAAGAGCCTGGTTATCAGAGTAGATTTAAAAAATGTTTACAAAACATCTTAATTAATTTCTGATTGCTATTCTTTATTTCCATCACATTCAGTACATTTAGGAGCACTGTAGGGATTAAAACTTTATCTTCTAAGTATCTAACATTGTGAAATAGTAATAAATTATATGCTGTCACAGAACTAACTTCTTGATACTTAAAAATCTCTTTTTTCTTTTTTCTCCATTGTAATACACAGTCTTTGGAAGTGACAGTATTAAATATAAGATACACAAATAATAAAGTCACTACAGTATAGTGAAGTATTCTAACTAAACATTTTAAGCTATAGAGAACAGATAGTTGCTAAGATAACTTCAGGTGAGTTTACTGAAGACACTAAAAAAAGGAAAAACTATCTGCATTGTCACCAAGCCAAGAATCAGAGAGTAGAAGTTGTTGTGAAGGAACAGTAGTGTAGGTCATATTCTGGAAGCTAGGCTATCCTATTGCAACTGTAGGGATTTTATTCACAAAGAAGTGCTTCCCCTCTTTACTCCAGTGCCCCTCTTTGAGATGTTTAAGCTACATGGGTCTTTGCTTTACTGCTGTATGGGTCTTCTCTTTTCTACCTCAGGGCTTCTGCTTACTTCTGGATTCATATATCTTGAGCTTCTCTTTCTTACATTCTGCACTTTCGTACCACTGAGCCATAAGTGAGTGAGAAGCTGGGTACCAGCCTCCATCACAGAGAGCTACTTCTGTACCATCTGTCCCTAGAGTGAAAAGCTATAGCCAGGACAGTGCATACTGATGCTGAAAACACAGGAGACCCTGTATAAGGAATTCCTCAGGCTGTAAGCATGAGCAGCACTTGCATTTTCCCAGATGGATAAATGTAACTAGTAAACATGCTGCATGGTTTCTCAAGAGAATTCAGTATAATCTTTCTCTGTGTTTTTCCTGTGAAAATATGCTGTTAGAAAAATAAATTAAAATAGTTTTACAAAGGTATTAATGCATAAATCACATCTGCACACATACTACATAGAATAGTTAACTGAAATGGAAATGTCATATATTGGTCATTGACTGTAATAATTAGAAGTAGCCATGTATTACTCCTCTCATAAGTTAATAAAATCCAGGAAGTCAGTCTAAATTTCTTTAATATTTTTGATAAGATATTTGGAAAATTGTACTTAAAAATATTAACAAGTGTAATGTAAGACAACTGTTCTACATGTGGCCCTCTGAGATACCTATACAAGATGTCTTCGAAGACTCTACTTGCCGGAGAAAGACTAAATTATTGGTAATTTCATTGCTTCAGGGATTGCAAAGCTGATCTCGTAGTTTGCCACCAGTGACAGGTGCTATCCCTTTATTATAATTTGAACCCTGGGGTGTTAAAACATTCATGACTTTTCTATTAGGAAATCTGCATACTCCTCTAGTCATGTTTATTCATAACCCTGTGACGAGTTGCAGACAAGCTCACAGAGAACCTAAGCCTTTGGCATTTTATTCAGAAATTACTACTCTTACCCATAAATAGAAAAGAGTAGACTGATTTGCATTTATATTTCAAAAATGCATTAAATATTTTTGTTAGTATTTTGAGTCTTTTGAAATTAAATGTTGTGAATTGTTGCACATATTAATGAAGTTGTTTTTAGCAATTACTGCTTAGAGAATTTATATTAAAAGTATGTATTAAAGTGGTTTCAAAATGGATGCACATCAGAGGGCTTCATACCTTTTATTCAAAGCTTTTTTAGAAATTTCATTTTAGCATGTTTTGTGTTTTGAACTTTTGCTTTATAATTATTACTCATCTTTTGTTTTAATATTTGTAAAACATATTTAAACAATACTATTTATCCAAGCATATTAAACAAACAGAAATATTATAATTAAAAAAATAAAGCACGTAAGTCATTTTAAAAACTTTCTTACTAGCACATTAGATTCCTTCATATTTTTGGTCTTCTTTTTTCCTACCTCAGGAATATCCCTTTATCAAGAGCATGTATAGATTGTCCACACGAATACTCTTCACTCCAGCTATACTGGGTAAGTTTTTATTGTAAAAGATCTCCATTTGATTGACCCATTCAAGGAATATTTATTCAATGTCAAAGGTAAAGGAGTTTACTTTCTAGTAAGGAGAAAATAAAAATGCATATGAGAACCATTTAATGTGGTGTGTACAGTGTCCCAAAGTGCTGATTGAATCCTGAGCTATGTCAGTACTAGTTATGGAGAATAAGGTAATATAGACAGATGGTTAAAGCAGAAATAAGATGTAAAGAAAACTAAAAAATTAATCAGACACTAAAAAAAAGTCTGCTTATTTTAAAAAATATTTGAAATGAAATAGGAAGATATTTACATATAAGGGCAGATAACTGAGATAAAGATTTTTTTCTTTACATAGATTTCTGGTGCAAAAAAATTATGATTGAATGAAGAGCTAGAAAAACTTCTAAAGCTTTGTAATTTTATTATTTTTTTAAAAAAATGTTTTTACAGCAAGATATGATTGTAGCTTTTAAATATTGAATATCCTGGGTGATCATATCTTCAGCATGAAATAAAGTATTTATGACAAAAAGGCATAAGACAGAGTGTGAGTGGAAGCACAGCTGTATATATATAAGTAACATATTCTTAAGAGAAAGTGCAAGTATCCCAATAAGTTATAATAAGCTTTTGTCAAGAAAAAGATAAATCCATTTAAAAAATACATCTCAATAACAATTCGCCTAGGGAATCTTTTCCAAATACCTTTAATTTAAAGTAATCTTTTGTCTTATAGAATGTTGTGTCTATTTTATAATTCTTATCTTATACTTTTAATTTTTTTAGTAAATGATAATCTCCATGAGCATGTTGATTTATGAATATACCTCCCACAGTGTTTAGATCAATGCTTTGAACAGAAGAGGGCCTCAATAAAAAAATAAGCATGGTGCTTAACTTGAAAAGTGACTATAGACTTTAATATAAGAATTAAACATACTTCTATTTAAAATGATAAATTTCCATATTCTAAAAACAATATTTCTAATCCTAGTTTAGTTGTTAATAAGGCATTACCTTAATTAAATAATTTAACATTACTGTGCCTCATTTTACTCACGTTAATTGTTAAATAATAAAGTCCAACTTTTTATTACCACATTTGTTCATTTAATTTGTCTCATGTACTTGGATAAGCCATTTGTATACCTTTTTCTTATTTACTTTTTGAAATGATCCTTATAAAATGGTGTGGCAAATATCTGAATTTCTTCCAGGAGACCTGGAGTTATTTGAATAATAGTGTTCAGTAACTTGCCAAACATCACATTGATAGTATCTGATGGAGTCACCACCAAGACAGCATCTTAGTTATTAGAAACTCAACATCATTCTAAAATGTTTTTACACCTCTGAAATGCTATATATATGCCTGCTCATTGTTCAATAAGAAGTAATTCAACTGTCTTGCAATATATCTCTTATTTTCTCTGGATATATTTTTTTTCTCTAGTTTTAATTTTGGAAAAAGAAACATGAATTGCTCTTTAAAATCTTAACTATTTAAGGTTTAAGACTTAACTAGACTATACATATTTTTTAAAAGCTTTAATCATTTAAACTATAGAAAGTGACTAGAATAAGTATTTATAAATACTTTTATTTATGGATAAATTAATAAAAATAAAGCACTCTGGAAAAGTGAATGCTTTATCTCAAAGATTCTTTTCTGTTACCTTCAAGAGATAACAAGAGAATCTTCTTACTGATTAATTTTATAAAGCATAAGTCATTGCCCTTCACGAAGGGAGAAAAAAGATATATAAAAAAAAGCCATGAACACTATTCAAATTCATTGCTTCTTCCAGGTATGGGTAATTGAGTTGCCTCAAGATCAATATGAAACTGCCTAGGATACAGAAAGTCAATAGCTACTTCCAAAGTCAGGTCTGCCTAGTTTAGCTATCTATAAAATCAAAACCTCCAGCTGCTGCTTCAGAGCAAATCTGTACCTGCATAATAAAACTTGAAAGTAAATTCCATAAAGCAGGAGCTTCCTAAGTACCTTATTTTGATACAAAGAAGTTTAGGGATACCCTGTCGAGCAAATAACTTTACTCTGATATTTTCTGACCTTTGAGTGACACTGAATGAGCCACCTATTTATTTTAGATATTCCATTTAAAATTTTGGAAAAAGAAACATGAATTTTAAAATTTGATTTTAAAAACAAGGTTTCTGTCCAAGGTTGTTATCCCTAGACTCCTAAAAGTTACTTGAAAGGATTATCTTTTAAGGAAAATGTAGTGAAATGATATAATTTTTTCATGAAAATAAGATAATTTTATCTCACTCTAACATTGGAAATATTGCACAATAATGTCTCCTTTATTATTAATGGGATTGAATGAAGTAAACTCATGTCAAAAAAATTAATTTTATAAAACTCTAATCTTTCTAAAAGCACTAATCATTTTTTTGAGTAAAAGACACTGTCACCTTTCGTAACAAAAGGATTCTTTAGTATGTCAAAGAAAGAACTTCTTATTGTAATCTGTTGTTGAAATTTGCAACACTAAATTTAATCTCAAACCACTCTCCTCTGGGGACCTCTTTGGAACTGCCACAGCGACACCATGGTCATCCTATGTGGAGACTGGTGACAAGAGTACTGCTTCTTCTATAAAGCTCCGTACTCTGTAATTCAATGAACCAATCCTAATTCCATGTTGTCCAGTTGAGTCGTCTTTATAGAAAGCAATGAAAACAAAATAAATAATATTATATGGATGTGAAATATTTTACAATAACAATATATCATAATATAAATTTTCTACCATACTTTCTGAAGCCCAAAGGCCCATCGTTCTCTAATTTCTCATATGTATTTGTATGACATTGGCAAGATATCATTGTGTATTTTTTAAAAGAGGTTCTAAAAGACACAGGAGTTTTTAAGTATTGTTATCTTTCTTTCCATTTCTTGCCTTTTTAAGGAATGACTAACAGCAGGATTTCCTCCTCATTTAACCTCCTCTCAATCCTCCTGGAAATTGTCCAGTGTCTGTATTACAGTGAAGGTTGTATACTTCTTTGTGGGGTGATATGTGTGTACAGTACAGGATGGAGTGAAGAGAAGAATTCTCAATAAAAGGAGGAAATGTATACTTGCTATGAACACCTGGTTCTTTTTATTAGACAGTTAAAGTCAATTAGCTCTTAACAATAAGATCTATATACAATGTTTCCTGAAAGCTGAGAAACATTTTTGTTTGTTGTATAGACTTGGGCAATAAGAAAATAACAAGGAATAACTTGCATTTATTAAATTTTCCTTTAATCGCCTCAAACATTTAACTCCAGTCTTCAGATTCAGAGCACATATTTTCTACACTTTTTTTTTATTTGAGATATACTAGTTTGTTATTTTGAGGCCACCTTACCACTTTTTAAGTACATAATAAATTCCTACAAAATGGTACACAGACTTACATATATAAACTCCTCACTATCTCTACTAGTGTTACTTGGGAATAATAAATTCTAATAAGGAGTTAATCAGCTTTAGCAATAAGTTTCACATTGAATCTTGGCTCCACACACCAGTTCATCATATTAGCAACTGTGACATGCCTGAGTCTTAGTTTCCTCATCTATGAAATTAGAAAACTAGCTACCTCACAGTGTTGTGAGGTTTGAAAATGATAACATACATCAAATGCTTGAGTCATTGTCTGAAACAAAATAGATGATGAATAACCATTTTTGAATAAATAGGATTAAAAACGTATATTAAAATAGCATTTATGATTCCTGTTGTTTTATACCATTTACATTCTTTAGCTGATGATTACAGTGATTTCCTTTTCCTATGTGTGAATTTAATATGTTAGAAGAAAATCAGATTTTTTTACATTTGCAAATTTTTAATAGTTAAAAATTATTGGCTCTAAAGTATTAGCATATTTACAATAAGATTTACAAGACTCTTTATTATTCCATTATGTGCACAGATAAAGCATATTAGATATTCTGAGAGATCTTTCTGTTTTACACTGCTATAATCAAATAACCAAAACTCCAAAACTTTTTCTTTGTATGCTTCTTTGGAGAAAATAAAGTCAAATATGGATGATGGAATGTCTAATTTTGGTTGCTGTACATGCATCTACTACTTGAATTAAAACTAAAATTCTGAAAGATCACTTGTTAGCTGGACTGAAGTTTCTTAATGAAATAACTTGTCTCCTGGGTTTCTCTTGCAATAAAAAGGAAATATTAAAAAAAAATTGTGGTGCTGTATTTTAAGAACTACATTTCTAATGGGAATAAAGATAATCTTCTAACAAAGAGTTTTAAAACATAAGGGTGTGATAGAAGTAAAATGAAAAAAATATATATCTTTTTATTACCTTGATGAAACCATGTATATAACAAGTCAGTTATAGGATGTGCCATAACCACAATCCCATTTAAGGAATTTTGCTCTACCACAACTACTGAGTTGGTATCTACCTGTTATACTGAAAACTCATTAGTACTAAAAAAGGGATTGTAACACACACACACACACACACACACACACACACACATATGTGTGTATAAGTATGATTATAGCAGGACAAATATAAAAGGCCAGTGAGAAAGAATAGGATCATGAGAAATCTTTTGTGAGATAGCATCATTAGTAACATGACAAGTGATGAGACCTATTATAATGGGTCTCTTGTTTTGTGTTCCAGAGCACTTTCGGTTTTAATAAGTTTTAGTTCTATCTACTAGAATTTATTTTTCTCTGAGATATAAGATGTCATTAATCACATGTCTACCTCATGCATTTCTTTCCTCTAACTAGAATACTTCAAAAAAATTTATGGTTTACACATGAAAGAGTTTCCTAAAACAAATTCCATATTTGACTTTAGTGAGATGCATTCAGCAAAACTATTGTTATAATGTAAATACATGAAATGTTATTAAATGCATTTTAAAGTATCATAATAACATATGGGCAATGCATACATTTATTTTTCAAAATAAGAATTTAGGATAAAATTTTAATTCTTCTAAACACTTTCTAATTTACATTCAATCCTTTAATTAAAATTTTTAAAACAAAATATTTAAATTTTTTAATTATTTGTTTTAACAAGTGTCTGCAAAAATAAAAAGACTTACTTTCCAAAATATTATTTTTTATTTTCATTTTTTTTACAACACTGAATAAATACTCTGAAGTCTAAATTATCTTAATTACATGCAATTAAAATAGATTGCTTTATCTGTTAATTAACAAACGTGGGACTTAGCAATACTGTAATAAACATTATGTCTCTTCTCTGAGAATTTGTTATATGTTTTACATTATTTATCTAAATCTCATTTACCATCAATTCCCTTGAATTTTAACCAACTGTGATTCCAATTCATATTTTAGCAAAAATGCATATAGGATCAATCATAGACTTTTATTTGTCCCCAAATAAATGTTGGCATTGCATCAAATAACCTGCTTTAGAAGATTCTTTGAGAAAATATTAAAAGAGGTATGATGGATGTAACCTACATCTATCAAATATTTTTTCATGTAAAGAATATCCCAAAGACTTGAATTGAAATTTAGATAAGTAATCTGTCAAGAACCTATATTAGGTATTTTCAGCCTGGGACTTATAGTTAATATACTTTCTCCATCTTCTAATACACATCAAAGTTTATGTCATTGGACTGATATGGGTCCTTGATATGGGCCTGATATAGGACCACAGGACTGCAGTGACAGCAGGACTGCACTGGTGGAGCTGAAGAATAGTTTTAGCATTAGTTTCATATGTTAAAAATTGTATACCTCATAATTTCTCTTCTATCTCTTCAAAGGTGCTTCTTTATAGAACTTTCTCTGATTTGATTTATTCCATTTATATTAAAAACTCCCAAGTATTTTAAAAATATATGATAAAATTCTTGCCTTGAAGTCATTTATTGACTTTTTAGTGAAATAATGCTTACATGAACACAGCCCTTGGGGAATAGCACAGTCTTTTCACTGATCTTACTGCCACCTCCCTCTCATTGCCTGAATCCTTTCTACATTCTTCCCACAAAATTTATCTTCTTAAACACAACTTTTTTCTGTCATTTCTCTCTTCATAAACCTTCAGTCATTCTGTAGGTCCCAGAGCAATTACTCTCCAGAGTGTTACAAGGGATTGTAAATTCATGTAGACACCTCATATTGACTGTACACTAAATATCTTGCACAAATAGGTGTTACTACTTTTCAGATGTGTATGATGCTGTTAATTAAATATTAATTTCAAATGCTACTTAATTTTTAAGTTTTAGAGATTAAACACATTTCTCAACAATCTGCACTTGTATTTTTGAGTTTTTATTGTGTTCCAGTCAGAGTTAGGTAAATCAATCTCATTTATTCCTCACACACACATACACTCAAACACATGGACACACAGACATACAAACACACACACAAAAATGAGACACATATAATTGTTATCTTTAATTTGCAGCTGACAAGGTAAAGTTAAGAGAAGTTAAATAATCTGTACAGTCACATGTCTTGTAAGTAATAAATTGAGATTTGAATACAAGAATTTCAACTCAGCTATGAATTCTTTTAATCACACACTTACTACAGCTACTATTTTATTGGAGCTCATGTAATTTTTGTTGATAAAAAATTCTTATATTTGAAAAATTTGAAAGTAGAGACTATAGAAAATTAAGCTCTTAATTGCCCTTATATTGAAAGTTATGCTGCAACCATTTTTCAAATTGAGTTTCAAATAGTGTTATTTCAAATATTAATAAAGATGCAGTCTAAAAAAAGTTGTTTTATGGCCATTTAATTTCAGGTAAAAATGAAATTTTTATCTCCACAGTGAAAATTTAATATGTGTATCAATATATTACATTTTATAAAAAGCTCAGCATGAATAAAACTGTTTGTCATTTCTCTACTTCAGGACATTCTAAACTAATTTGGCATAGCACTCTAATTTTTTAGGGCATTTATTAATATTCTATTGAATAGTGTTCTGCAGTGGGATGTTTGGGGGAGCCAAGGATCCAAAAGATCAAGTTTATAATCTTATTCTAACTACTGTCCCAAAGAACTCCAAGTTTAACCTTGCAGCTAACTTTCCACATTGTCCAGGAATATATGATAAAAATTCGCCAACCCATGATAACTTCTCTTTTTCTAAATTCAGTTTCCAAGGAATTACACGATGCCTTGTGACATTTTTTACAAATCACATTTCTACTTTATTATACAAATCATGGTGGTAAGCCCTGTATACAAGTATGGTTGCTTATACATTTTGTATAACTTAAATTCTTGGTTCATTTATTTACACATACATATTGTTGTATTGGTGAATATAATCAAATGCTATTTTGCTATTAAAATAATATAAAATTTGTGTGACCAGGGAAGAGAATGACTTTTAAATAAGAAGTGCTGTATCTTTTGTCTGTATTAGTTTATTCTAGAGTGGTCATGTGGTCACAAACAACACCAAACTTCAAAAACTTTCAACAAAAAGGTTCGTCTTTCCTGGGTAAGCTGGGATCTTATTATAGTTCATCACTATTTAGAGGTTGACTAAAGAGATATTCACTGTCTGGGGTACTGCATATGTCATGGCTCAGAAAAAAGATAACTTATTGGAACTAAGTGACAGATCTAAAAGCTTCTGCTCAGAATTGGCATACCACTAGAGATCATATTTTATGACCAAACAGGAAATCAATAAGATAATGAATATAATTATCTTACAAGAAAAGAAAGGGACTATTTCAAAACAATACTACCTACCACAGTAGTCTAATATAGAGCCTAAGTGATTTCTTTTAATGTTTGTTTTATTTTTTGAGACAAAGAAGTTGAGTCTATATATTTTTCTGTATAATAAATCATGCATATGAAAGCCAAATAGAGATATATTTTCAAAGTTATTTAATTCAAAACATGGAAATATATTGGTGCAAAGGAATTGATACAAAGGGTAAAAGTATTTTACCTACAAGTTTGCTTTTAAGGCTAATTGGTAATTTAAGAATAAGCCAATATTTGTTTCTTCTTTATGTTCATTACTATGACAGATCAAGTATGGTGGAATTAAAAAAATGTGTAGGTTAAGAACTATCTTTAAATGAAATATGTACTGTAGTGTAGTACATCTTTTTTACAGTTAGTTGTGAGGACATTTATTTTAAAAATAAATAAATTATTTAAGGTTTTTAGTTAAATATTTAAATAAAATTTAAATAAAATAACAGTGATTTCTAATGGTCATTCTGTGGAATACCCATAACTGCCTATCATAACATGTACACACATACACACACATTCAAGATTCATTTGTGTTCCAAACATATGAAATCTAGAGATTTTCATTCATGCTAATTTCTGGTAATTTCTTTGGGCTAAAAAAAGTCAGAGAATTTAAGAAAGGTTATAAAATAATGATAGTAAAGTGTGGTGAATAGATGGAATTAAGATTATATTTCTTCTATGTACAGAACAAGAGGTCAAAAGTGCAAAAATAGTTACATAGCTCAGTGATGGATGAATTAGCTTGGTTTAATATTGATCATTCTACAGACAAATTTAAAAAAAAGGTAGATGGAGAAGAGAGTGCAGAATAGTGTGAAGATGCTGTTGACATTTTCTAAATCTCAGGAAAAATGCAATTGCATTTCCTGAAGTCTTCACAGGTATCATTTATTTGCTCATATTTCTAGAGAAATCACTAAGAACTCTTTAAGAATTAATAATAAAAATTAAAAATGAACATACCATATGACCCAGTGATTCCACTTCTGGACATTTATGAAAAGAAAATGAAGACATCAAATTGAAAAGATATATGCATTCTTATGTTTATTGCAGTATTATTTACATTGGCCAAAATATGGAAGCAACCTAGGTGTCTGTCAATAGATAAATGAATAAAGAAAATGTAGTATAAAGATACACAATAGAATATTATTTAGCAATAAAAAATAATGAAATCTTGCCATTTGAGACAACTCGAGTAGATCTAGAGGGTATTATGCTAAGTGAAATAAGTTAAACAGAGAAAGACAATTAACATATAATTTCATTTATATGTAGAATCTAAAAACAAAACAAACAGAACACAACAAAAGCAGACAACAAAAACAAAGATCAGAGGGATGGTTACCAGAGGGATGAGAAGGGGGATGAGGGAAAAGAGGAAGGGGATATAATCAATAATATTGTGATAAGTTTGCACAGTGACAAATGATTACTAGAATCAGTGGGATGATCACTATATTGTACACCTGAAAATAATATAAGCAATATAAGATTATATACCAACTATTCTTAAACTTAAAAAAAATGTGAGTAATCTAAAAAATCAACACTAGCCACTAGTTAGGTATGTGATTATGCAAATTGTTCTTTAGACATCTCATGTATGAAATGAGAATAATGATTTGTTTTAAAATATTGTTAATGTGGATAAATATAAGTAAATACTCAATACCAGTCTTAGCTACTTACAGTAATATTAATATAATTTTTATTTTATACATGTTCCAAAAAGTCATTTTATAAAACTTAAGACCTCTTACTATATTTTATGTATAAAATCTCAGGGGCTACCTTTTTAAAAATCTATAGTACTTTGTAGTCACAATTTGAATAAAAATGATCAATTAGGTAATTATTAAAAGATTTTGTATATTGATATATTGTCAATGGTCTTTGGAAGACTATTTTGAGTCATTCTTAAAATTAGATACTAAAATAGTTATTTCATTAACAAATAAAACTATTAAATATGGAGATTATAGAATGGCTGTATAGATATAAATTCTACACAAAACTAGTTAATTTTTGACTTATTCAGAAAATTTTCAAGCATAAATGTCATTAAACTTAAATGTTGGAGAGGTAATGATTTCTCAGAAACATGTACTAATAAAGAAGAAAGTAAAGCATGCTTAATTTCTTAAATTCAAAGTTTTTCTCTGAGCTACAAATCAACAGCACCAGCATTTTTCTGATTTTATTAGTCTTGTTGCCTGAAGTCTTTTGATTTTAGTGATGGAAATAAAACCATATTGGACATGACAACAAACCTGATAAGAATGTAAAACAACGTAGAAAATGTGAAAAAAGCTTGTCATTTTTGTTATTTAATAAAGTGATCTATAGTTTATGGTTTGGGGTTTTGTTTTTTCTTTGTTTTTTTTTTTGTTTTTGTTTGTTTTTGCTTAGAAAAATTTTTTACCTTCCCACATTTATTGAATGTTTTTGAATAAATCTATATTTTTTTCTTAAGCAAACATATTTAAAAGTAACTGAAGCCTTTTTCTCTGTTGTTTCAATGTTTGTATAGAATGTTCATATTGAAACTTTTTAATGTTTAAATAAAAGTAGATCCAATAAATGGTCATTTCCATTTTCTGATTAATAACAGGGCTTTAAATAAGAGAAAAAATACCATGCACATATTGTGTTTTGCCTACAACCTAATTATTTACTTGTATTGTCTTTCTTGATTGATTTTTCTTTTGGGGGCAGCTAAACTGTATGTTTGAAGATCTTGTGTATACTATTAACCAGGAATGGGAATCATGCCTTTGATTGCTACCAATAATTTATAATCATTTAGTCTAATTAGAACAGCTGCATCTCTTTTAAGTTTCTGAAGAAAATGCCCTTTACATTTATTTTACCATTTTATTTCAGATAAATTTAAGTAGGTAGTTATGGGAGAAAACTAACAATCTAGAATAATGTAATTATATTATAATTTGAAAAAAAATGGAGTAAACTGTTTTCCTGCCTATGCTTCAATATATCTCAAATATTTTAATAAAAATTTTAAAAGTAAAAATCAAAAAGGTATTGAGGTACATTTTACTACAGAATACTTGCCTTGATAATATGAGTATAACACAAAAATTAAACAATTCTAAAAATAAATTTAAAAATCACTAATCATAGAATTTTTAAAATTAATGCTAAAGTCTTATTTAATTTTCTATCTTTTAGCAATATGCAGAGAAAATGGAGATGTCCTCTCTCAAAACTATCAAAAGCTATGTGTAAGTACCATAGATTTTGACACCAGAATTTATACCAGTTGCTTTGCCATCTGCAAAAATTTTTCTTTGCTTAGTTATTATCAGGTCATCTTTTTTTTGTTTATTTATTCCCTTTTAATTAAAGACTTATTCACAAATTACATATCATATATATTTTTTATTGTATGCATTAAATTAGTATATGCATATCTGTACATATAAAGGTGTATATATTTGTATATATTGCATATATTTTTATAGTAGTTCCAAGTTTGAGCCCACTGGACTATAGTTTACATATGGGTGAATCCAGAAAGGGAAACTTTGTGCAATTCTTGCCAAGCTTCCTTCCAAATCTAGTTGCTCAAGAAAAAAAAAATGACAGCTTATGGATGAATATTTTTCTGGGCCAAATTCACTTTAAGTACTATGTTTAAAATTCTCTCTTTTTCTCCTAATCATCTCATAATTCTTTTATTATAAATAACTCTTCCCTCTCTAAATTCCAGTACGATTTTCATACACGTAATGCACTCTGTCTAGGTTTACGGCTATTTAAAGAACATTTAATGTTCTGCTTCTTAGAAATCAAGTCTATGTCTGATTCTTATTTGTCCCTTTGGCATAACATAACACCATGGTCTAAGCTAAATATGTGTTTACCAAATGATGGCATAAATAAATAAAAGACTACATAAAGGTAGTGATCTTTCAAGAAACCTCCAAACTTATAAAACATCAAAATGACTGAAATCATCGCAAAGTTAACTGGAATAAAAATGTTATCTGAGTGAATTATCTGCTTGTCAGATATTATAAATTATTTTCTCAAAAATAATTTAGTAGAAAAGGTAATATAAAAATAATTATATTTTTATTTTTATAATTTGGTTATTTTAATATGTCAGTAGACATATGGTACATGTTTCCCTTGATATAGAAATTTAAGTCTGCCTTGTTTTTTGTTTTTGTTTTTTTTAGTTTTTGGTATTGAAGACCTAGATGATTACCTTCTGAGCACTTATGGGGCATGAAGAAGTTTAAGGGTCTCAATGTTCATACAGATTATTGAATTACCTATTCTTTTCAGATAGCAAAATATAAAAAGATAGTTCTATTTCTTCATCAATCTATATAAACTTATACTGTAAATTTTAAAGTGAAAAAGTTTGGGTTAAAACATGACAGACTACATCAGATAGCTATAATTTCAACACATTTTTTTCTGTCCTTTCTAGGTCTCTTTATCAATATTTTTTCATGTTTATTTTACCTATGCTTTATTCTTTGAAAATAACATTTTTACCTGAATGGCAAGAAAAGTCTGATTTCATAGAATTGCTTCAATTCAATAAATATTTGGACTTATGAAAATTATACTTAAGTCTCTAGGCATCTTTTCCACAGAGATCTGCAATGGCATTTTTAAGCTCTTTGTGTAAAATCAATAGTGTTTGCAGTTTCATGCCCAAATTCAAAATAACTTTGTTTCACATGTAAAGGGTGTTTGAGGATATTAACTTGGTACTATAAAGATATAAAATAAAAACAGAAAGGTATAACAAAACAATTAATGAAGATATGGAGATGGAGATAAATTATATATATTATTATATCAATTATCATAAACCATTCACTTGTAAGAAATAATACATATATTGTCTGTCTATCCTTTACCCAGTTTTCCCTAACGTTATCATCTGGCAAAACTGCAGTTCAATATCACAAGTATATTGATATTAGTACAGTCTAAATACAGAATAGTTCCATCACCACAAGGATCCCTCCTATTGTTTGATAAGCACAGCTACTCTCCACTCTTCATCTCTAACCTTTGGCAACTATGACTCTTCTTTATTTCTAAAATTTTGTCATTTTAGTGTTACCCAAATAGAACCATATAGTGAGTAACCTTTTGGGATTGATATTTTCCACTCTGCATAATTAACTGGAGAGTCATCCAAGTTGCTTTGTTTTATAATTTGTTATTTTTATTGCTAAGTATAATATGGACAAATCAAAGTTTGTAAATTATTCACTCATTGAGGGACATGTGGTTTGTTTCCAGTTATTGGCTATCATGAATAAAGAAATCTATTCTCTTGTCTGTCCATGTGTTACTAGAATATTTTGGAGTATTCTTTATTGAAAGTTACATAGTTTCTTTAGGGGCTGTTCTTTGCATTGCAATATTCATAAGCATTAACCATAGTCAATAAATATAAATATTTTATTACTTTGAATAAAGTGTGAAAATCTTACACTTAGGTCCATTTATTCTCCACACTATTAAATATAATTATCTTTAGTACTGAGTGGTGTTATAATTTTTGTTTTAATCATCACATTTTATGTTTAAAATAAATGAGGAGAATAGTCTGATATATTTACCCACATTTCTGCTCATTCAGTTGTCCTTTCTTTTCATTTGATGTTCCCAAGATTTCTCCTTTTCTCATATATTTTCTGTTGCAAAAACTCCCCTTAATCTATAAGGACAGGTCAGCTAGTGACAACTCTCTGAGTTTTTCTTTATCTGATAATTCCATTATTTCCCTTTCATTCTTGAAGGACACTTTTGTCAACTACAGAATCCAAGATCAATAGCTCTTTTTTTTCTTTTAGCACAGAAAGACATTACATTATTTCTTTCTGATTTTTGATGAGAAATCTGCTATTATTAGCAGGTATGTCCACTATGAATAATACATCATTTCTGTATGACAGCTTTCATTTTTTTTTATTTTTAGAAGTTTAATTTTAATATTTCTTTGCATGTATTTCTCTGTGTTTATTTTGTTTCAGATTTGCCCAGCTTACTGCACATATGAGTCTATGTCTTTCACCAAATTAATAAGATTTTAACCATTATTTTCTTTGATACTCTTCTGTGTTCCACTCTCTCCTTTCTTTCTAGGATTCTAATGGTACAAGTGTAACAGTATTAGATAGAACACTGCTGTCTTCAGAAGGTAAAGGTGAGCCTGAAGGGAAAGAATTCTGCTTCAGAAGAGTTGATGCAACCTTTACTTACCTAGATATTATCACTAATGTCTAAGAACTCCCTGGAGAAGCATTTTATATCCAGTATTGATGTCCTAGGCCTACTGTAACAAAGTGCGACAAATTGGATAACTTAAAAAAAAAATGGATATATTCTCTCACAGTCTCAGGGGCTATAAGTTCAAAATCAAGGTATCCACAGGATCATGTTTCCTCAGAAAGCTGCAGTGAAATCCTTTCTGTCTCTTCCTCACTTTTGATGGTTTCCTGGAAATTTTGCTATTGTCCTACAGGTCCTCGAGTCTCTGTTCCTTTCCTTGGCTTGCAGCTCATAACTTCATTTCTGCCTTTGTTGTCACAATTTACCTTCAAATGGACAAGTGTTCATCTTCTTTATAAAGACACATCATATTGCATTAGGGAACCACTCTACTCTAGCATGATCGCATTTCTGCTAACTACATTAGCAATGGCCCTCTTTCCAACTAAGGTCACATTCTGAAGTGCTGAAAGTTCAAAAACTTTTGTGGAATAGAGGAAACACAATTCAAAATATAACAATTCCTGGAGCTTGTACCTCCCTTATGCTCTATTCTTTGTTGTCTACTCAGTATACCTACTCCGCTGAATTTCTTCTGTACTTCTAGATATATAAATTTTATATGATTATTCAAGATGTTTTTTGTGACTAGTCTCTCTATAAATCTATGCCTACTACTAACATTTATCAGTACCATAATCACATAATAATTTAAATTGTTTTACAGAAAATGCTTCATAAGCACATATTTATATAGCCAAATTAATATATTTTATACACATGTATAATTACCAAATTTAATTATATCAAATCATTAATATTTCAAAGTGTTAGTAATTCTAATTTTCTGTTTTATACAGAGAATATCCTGCAATCACTATTATTGTTCAAATCCTGCCATGAGGTTTCCATAATGTAGTAAAATACAAATGCCCTGCAGGATTTGCTACCTTCTGCACCTCTTACCCCTCTACCACATTTCCAACTATGATCACTTTGCTAACTTTGCACCATATTTATTATATTAACCCTATATTTTATAACAAAATATATTAATATTTAAAAATAGATTTAATTTGAAAAAGTCATTGAGTCATCACTTGCTAAGTAGAAACTTATGTATAAGTTATTTTTTTCTTGTATAGATAAATATATATTATTTTTAATGATTACCAATGCATCAGATTCTTATAATTTGTAGATCATCAGATTTCAATGATATCACACACTTGTTCTCTTAACAAATCTAAACTTATTACTGATAATACCTTTGGCCAATACTACTGCTCTCAATTTTGTAAAAATGTCATGATTTAATTTTATTAGAACTTTGTTGTCTTTTGTTCGGATCACCTTTGTTTTATACAATTGTATTAAAACCAAGCTGATGAGGAATTACCTTTAAAAAATGGAGATAATCAGTTTAGGTCTTTCAAAAAGAAAAACAACTAAAATGTGGTACTAATATTTAAATTTACTCAGAAAAAAAATTAAGAATCTGGCAGACACATGTTCTGACAATCAGAGTTTATTCTGTGGTAATATATGAATAGCTCAACAGCTAATCAATATCTATATAAAATGTCTTTCAGTGCAGTCTGGTTCCATGTTTACAAATCAACATTGTAAAGAAAAATGTGTGCTCTAAAATCTGCTGATCTCAGGAAACAAAAACACTTAATATCAAGCACAAGCAATCTGATTATCAGAAAGCCATATATCTTCCTTTAATATCTAAGCTGAAACTTTTTCGATTTCTTAGATGAGTGAAAGAACAAAAACACTTCTGGATTTGGAAAATAAGTTTGAAACCTGAAACATGGCTAGAGAGAGAGGGAGGTACACTCTGATGCATGGTGACCACACTAAGAAATTAACCTCTTTTAAGCCCTTGGTGGCAATAACTAAGCCTTCAAGCTATCACCTATATTTTATCATAGCATTATTAAAATGGTATAATCATTGAAAAGACAAAGAGAATGCCAAATAAATGAGAATAATGGAGCATTGTTAATCTTTACTAGATAATATTTGAATTTAAATTTGTAAAATGTAAGAATTTAAAAATATATAAAAGAATATTTATATCTTTTAACAGGAACTGAAAGATTGGGTTATTTTTACATATTTAAAAGGGAATGATTTGTTTTGTGTTACATGCACTGAAGTGAAAAATTAGTATGAGGTTATTGAAATAAAATGAAAAACTATTGTAAATTAGAATGAAAAGAAAAGTAATTAATTGGTGCACTTTCAACTGCTTCTAAGAAAAACAATGTACTGGGGTGAAAAAGGGAATTAACACTTTGAAAATTAATCTAAATAGCAAAGGTCAAAAATACAGATTTTATTGAGAGCAATGTTTTAGATCAAGCGATTGGAACAATGAAATAATATTAAAGTTATACAAACCTAGACACAGAATTTGATTTTTTAAAAGTGGCTTTACAAATTATAAAATAAATATCTTCTAAGAGTACTTCTAAATAAAATAGAAGATTAATAAATAATATTGCATTATCATTCAGGTAACTGGCAATGCTATTTGATCAACCACAGCTGTTATTTCTTCATTCTTGAACTGTCAAAAAGTGACTCTTGGTCATTGTGATGGTTAATTTTAAGTGTCAAGTTGTCTGGGCCACAGTCTTAGATATTTGGTCAAACATTATCCTAGATATTTCTGTGATGATGGTTTTGGATGAGATTTACATTTAAATCTGTGAACTTTGAGTAAAGCAGATTCTCCTCAATGTATTTGGACCTCATTCAATCAGTTGAAGGCATGAATAGGACAAAAGCAAAGGTGGACTTCCTCTGCAACATTAGCTTTTTTTAGCTTTCTAGCAGACTACCTTTGTATTCAGCTGATTCTTTCCTGAATCTCTAGCTTGTCAGTCTCTCCCATCAGATTTTGGATGTGCCAAGTATCCACAATTACATGAGCTTGCATGGGCCTAAATCATTTGTTTAAGATGCTAAATTCAGAGGATATTCAGAAATCTGAAGAAGTTCTCATGTTCTGACTATCTTTTTGGAGACCAGTGATCTGTGACATGTCATGACCCTTTCTGATTATGACTTCTAAAATTTCACAGAAAGATTATAAGAATTTAGTTTTATTAAATGTTTTAATGTTAGAAATATGCTTATTGCAGTTGCTTAAATCTTTCATCACAGGTAAACTAAATTGGACACAGGTACAGATTTGGGACTTAAAAAAAAATGGTAAAATTGGTAAAGCCAGTTTGTTGAAGGTTGAAATTTGCAGTTGTCCCAATCATTCTCTAATTCTTAGATTTTGTGTGAGGCACATTTTAAATAACTTACTCCTCTTCTATTTTAGGAACTCAGTTAGAGAGCACTTTTGGGCAGTGAGCACAAAATCTCTGGAACAGATCATCAGTTTAGAGATCATACTTGATCCTGGTAAAAGAAAAAGCCTGCACTTGCATGTTTTCTGTTACTGCTTATAACGAATTTGTACCAATGTAGTGAGTTAAAAGCAACACAGATTTATCTTACAGTTCTATAGGTTAGAAGTCTTGCATAAATCTCATTTGGCTAAAACCATTGACTGGTTATATGAACAACTACCAAAACATAAAAGGTGTAAGCAATGTGTCCTTATTTTTTACTAATATATACTTTCTAGTTTTAACTGATTTTACTAATATCAACTCAGAAATCAAAATAAAAAAGCAAAATTTAGGGGGAAAACATGTATTTAATATACCACTAACTTAATCATAAATATTTAAAGAAAAACAACAGTATTCAATTTTATCCCAATATTAATTTTAATTCATTTTCAGTATGAAATGAATAAAATTCTTAGAGAAAATTAACCTCTTTGAAAGACAAAGAATGTTAAATTTATTGACATTATTATGATTAAAATCTCTTTTATTAACATCTGTTTGTATCTAAATATATGGACATATGTCAAAGAAATGTGTAGAATCCTGTTCACATCCCACATGAAGAGTAATGGGCTCTTCAGGTTGATAGAAAGGAGGATAGATTATTTTAAGAGCTTTATATTACTTGGGACAAATAGCTTTATACCTAGTGTCATCTATTTGTTTTTCTCCCTAAAAGTAGTCTCATGAGGAGATTATATCCAGGCATTTATTGACTTCTCATTTCTTTATCTTTTACACAGTTATCAAAGACATTGACATCGATATTCTCAATTCTCATTATCTGGAAATACTAATTTCTCCTTGACCTCTCAATAGTATTCAATTTTGTTGGCCACAAAAAAAACATAAAAATCTTTCCATATAGATAGATGATTTGCAGCTGGATTGTGAGAGCTCTATTTGTTAATAGGTAGTAAACCTCTTGTCCATATTAGTTCAACCAAAGCAAAATTTATGAGAGGTGTCTATAAATTTTGGTGCTTTTGCTTTCTATACTTCTCTCACCCATATCAAAATAGGCCCACTAAAAAAGGCTTCAACATATGTACACTGACACATTTTTCTGCAGCTGTTGGATAATTTTATATTTAGTCAGATTGCTGTTCTTCATTATTTAACATAAATTTATTTCCTCAATTAAAAATAAGTCAAACATTGGAAAAGCTAATATTCTTCAGTATTATAAAAAGTAAAAAAATATATAAAATGCTGAAATACTATGTATCTTAGTATGCAATTGTTTCTGCAGTTTATGAAGCCAATTTTAACAAGAATTCCAGAAGACACAAATAGGTAACTTATGAACACAAAAATGCAATTTTTATATTTTTAATAGCATTACTGAGATATTATTCACACCATGACATTTACTCATTTGAAGTGTATAATCAATAGCTGTTTATATTTTCTCAGAGTTGTTCAACCATTACCACAATTTTAGAATATTTGGTCACCCCCTCAAAAAAACTTTATTCAAATTATCAGTCTCTCCTATATACCTCAAACCCATTACTTCAAGTCTTGTGCAACCACAAATATAGTGTATCTATAGATTTGTCTATTTAGACATTTTGTGTTGATGGATTTATGTAATGTATAGTTTTTATGACTACACTGTTTTCCTTTTGTGACATTTTAATATCTTTAATTTTTTTCAGTATATTTTTTGACTTCTTTTCTTTATGGTTGCTGTATGCATAAAATGAACACCTTAATTATAAACTGCTTCAGACTTATACTAACTTAATTCCAGTGAGATATAAAAATATTATTTCTATAAAACTCTATTTTCTCTTCCCATTTTTGTGCTATTATTGTTAGACATTGCATTCATATATATTAAAATTCAATAATACATAGTAAACATAAGACAAGGATAATATATGTATATATATTATGTCTTTTAACAAAACTGATAGAAGAGAACTAGTGTATATTTATAAAGTATTTTAAAATATATTTTCTTATATAAAATGTCTGGCTCTTTTTATTGGTTTCTATGAATTTAGGCTTTGTTTCCACTCAGATCCTTTGTGCTGTTAATATAAAATATCACATTTATGTATATTTAGGCCCAATGGTACAATTATATACCTATTGTTTATATGCTTTTTAAATTAATTACCAGAAGAGAGGAAATTCACAACCATAATGTTTTTCATATTTAACTAAATAATTAGCTTTATTAATGCTCTTTCTTTTTTATGTGGTTTTTAAATACTATCTGGATGCAAATAAATGGAAGCATATAACATGCTCATGGGTAGGCAGAGTCAACATAGAGTCAATGCAATTCCCATTCAAAATATAATGGCATTTTTCAGAGAACTAGAACAAATAATCCTAAAGTTACCATAAAGAATCCCAATCTTGAGAAAGAACAAAGTTAGAAATATTATAATACCTGATATTAAACTATACTTCAAGGCAACAGTAATCAAAATAGCACTGTAATGGCATAAAAACAGATACATGAATCAATGGAACAGAATAGAGAGCCCAGAAATAAATTCACATTTATATGCTCATTAAATATATGAAAAAGGAGGCAAGAATATATATTGAGGTAAAGACAGTCTCTTCAATAAATGATGTTGGAAAAACTGTATAGATACGTATAAAAAAATGAAACTGGACTACCTTCTTACACCATATACTAGAATAGACTCAAAAATAGATTAAAGATTTAAATGTAAGACATCAAAAAATAAAACTTCTAGAAGAAAACATAGGCTATGAACTCTTATATTGATACTAGTAATTTTTTTTGGCTATGTCTCCTCAGGCAAGGGAAACAAAAATAAATAAATAAATAAACGGGACTACATCAAACTAAAAAGTTTTTGTACAGCAAAGGAAACCATCAACAAAATGAAAAGACAACCTACTGAAGAGAAGATATTTGCCTATGATACATCTAATAAAGAGTTAATATCCAAAATATATGTAGAACTTATACAGCCCAAAAACAACAAAAGAAATGAATTAACAAATAGAAAGAAGACCTGAATAGATATTTTTTCAAAGAGGAAAAATGGATGGCCAATAAACATGAAAAGATGCTTACTATCACTAATCATCACAGAAATGCAAATTAAAACCACAATGCTATACCACCTCACACCTATCAGAATACTATCATCAATAAATTAAAGAACAAGTGGATAAAAGAGGATCCTAATATAGTGTTGCTGGGATTGCAAATTGGTATAGCCACTATGAAAAACAGTCTGAAGTTTCCTCAAAAAATTAAAAATAAATCTACTTTTTGGCTCAGCAATTGTACTTCTGGATATTTATCCAAAGAAAATCAAAACACTAATTATTAAAGTTTTATGCACCCCTATTTTCATGGCAGTACTGTTCACAATAGCCAAGATAATGGATAAATGCCTGTCAACAGATGATTGGATAAAGAAGTCATGGTTTACATATATAATAGAATATTAACCAGCCATAAAAAATGAAATCCTACCATTTGTAACAATATGAATGGCCCTAGAGGTTATTATTCTGAGTGAAATAAATCAGACAGAGAAAGATAAATACCATATGATTTTACTTATATATAGAATCTAAGGAACAAAACAAACTAATCACAAAGAGACTCGCAAATACAGAGGACAATGTGGTGACATCCAGAGGGAAGAAGAGTTGGCAGGCTAGGAGAAAGAAGTGAAGAATTAAAGAAGTACAAATTAGTAGTTGGTCATAGAGATGGGGAACATGGCATAGGGATTGTACAGTAGGTAGTAATGTAACGGCTATGTGTAGAACCAGAGGAGAGATAGAGTAATAGAGAGAATTGTTCCATAAACTATATAGATGTCTAACCAATGCACTGTATACTTGAAACTAATAAAAAAATAAAATACATAAAAAATTAATAAATAAATAAATACTATCTGGTATTATGTATTTTCAGTCTAAAGAATTATTTTTTAGTTTTTTTTTTCTTTTAGCACTTTGAATATGTCATCCCACTGTCTTCTGGCTTTTATTATTTTTCATAAAAAGGCAGTTTTTAATTTTATTGTGGTTCCATTACATGTAACAAGTTGTTTTTCTCTTATTTTTTTCAAATTTTTTTCTTTATCTTTTAGTATTCTTACTATCCTATAGCTCTGTGGTCCCCAATATTTTTGGCACTAAGGACCAGTGTTCCTATGAGAATGTAATGCCTGATGATCTGAAGTGTAATTGAGATGGTGATGCAGCTGAAAATACAGATGAAGCTTTTCTTGCTTTCCAGCCAATCACCTCTTGCCTGGTGTAGCCTGGTTCCTAAAATGCCTCAGACCCGTACAGATACATGGAGCGAGGGTTGGGGACCCCTGCTGTATCTGGATGACCTCTTTGCATTTAGAGTAGTTGAGCTTCTTGGTTGTGCAATTTTTTAAAAATAAAATTTGTGAATTTTTTAGCTATTATTTATTGAAGTATTTTTCTATCCATTTTTCTCTTTCCTCTCTTCTGATATTCCTAGTATTTAATATGTTGTTGTGCCTAATGAAGACCCACATTTCTTGGGGCTCTATTCATTTTTTATTCTTTTTCTTTCTGTTCTTCAGTTGTATAATCTCTATCAATCTGTCTTTGTGTTTGCTGATTCTTTCTTATGTGGAGTCAAAACCTGTTGAGCAGCTGCTGTTAGCCTCCAAGATTTGCCCATTGAATACTGTATTGTTTTCTTCAATGTCCTGGGGATAAATTGCTTGACAGTCTGATCTAATTAAATTCAGTCCCCTTGCAAAGGTAGTCTTTGAGTCTAGTCTCAAGGCTTGTTTTGATCCTATAAGAACTCTTCTAGGGTGTTTCTTTCCCTAGTTCTCTTGTTTAACTTCTGACTAGTCAATAATTTAGCTTGTTGATGTCATGGAGCTACCAGACTCCTCATAATTTCTTAAAACAACATTCTCCACTGTTTTTGATGGTACCCTTAAGCTTGCTTTTTGTACAAGGAAAATCACCCCCTTTACAGAGAGTGAAAATGTGCCTTCTGTCTTGGGATAATCTTCTGTCCTATTACTCTGAAGCTAGATGGCAGAAAGTATAGCCCATTTCTTTTAGAGTGGCATTGAGTATGAATAGGTCACTGGCTGGTGATAATAGTTCCTGATATTCTCAACTTTCTTCTCCCATCATGAACCCATGCCCTATGAGCAAGTTATGGCAGGGGTGATTGGGGTCTACTATTCTTTTCTTACTAGAATAGATATTCCCCCCTACAAGTGGGTTCTGGTTTGAGAAGGGAGTCTCAACCTTTCAGCTTCTTTTACCTAGAATAGGACTTTTGCAATATAAAAACTTGGAAAGTGGAGGTGTGACAGGCCTTCCTATTCTATGGAGATACCATGACCTTAGATTGAGACCTGGTGGAAGTGAGGGGTTGTATCTTTTGTTTGTGGCTGCATATGCCAGGAGTAGAACTTCCCACTTTCTGAGCTGAGGCAGGGACAGGGGTCAAGAATAGCTGGTTGCAGTGAAGATGCATGAGACTTTCACTCTCCTTACCTAGAATTAGAATAATTTCTTAAATAACTGTTCTGTTCTTTCTTCCTTTTATTTATTTATTTTATTTTGCTATATGCCTAAAGGCAATTGACAGATATTTTACTATTATAATTTTTAGCAGTAATCATAGTTTTGCTGTGAAGAAAGTCAAAATACACAGTCAAATTAAGAATTTCTGAAACATCCAGGGACATCTTACAGAGATTCCTTGCTTAGTTACAAAGAAATACTTTATCTCTGAATCACAAACAATCAAAATATTTAAGATACACTAGTCAGATAAACAAAGGCATAAATATACTGAAATGATTTATATCTCACTAGCTACATAGGCAACACAAATGGAGATGCAGAAAAAATATATTCTATGCATTTTTAATTTAAAAATATAGACAAGCTGGTACAAGAAATGTTCAGGTAGGTTTCAGGCTTTAAGTAGCATATTATATAATATGTCATCTTATATATAATAATCAACATTAGGGTATATCATTAGTATATTTTCCAACAATTAGCACCATAGATTGATACACCTCAGAAGATAATCAAAGAGTTACCTCAGATCAGATGCAAGTTAACCTTAACTTTATACATCATGTTATACAAAGAACACTGTTAGAGACAACCCATTCCTATTTTATTAGAAATAGGATCAGTATAAATACATGCATTTTGATCTACTTTCCTTTTTTTCTACTTTCCTTTTTTATCTTTTCTTTTTAAAAATTGTTTTATTACTCTTTATAAATGAAGTAGAAAGAAAGGAAGATTAGAGAGAGACCAGTAGATTTTCAATATTTGATAATGGATTATGTCAGTGGTTTAACAAAGTAAATGTTTGGTTGTCATTCCTTTGCACTTAAAATAATGTCAGGAGAATATGAGAGTTTTACTACAGCTATATTTTTTCATTGCATATTAAATAGCACCTATCTTTCAAAATGTGTTTTATTTTAATATATTTAAATATATTTTTAACTTTTCACCTGGATTTATAAGCTAATTCTTCTATTCAGTCTATGAATTTCCTATAATCCTACAAATATGATGTTAAATGATTATTGGAAGGGCTGCTAAAAAAAATAAAAGATAAAATTTTCAGTTTGGTTGATTAAAATATCTACCTTTGTATAATAAATACAATATGCTAATAATTTAGTAAGTTCAAACAAATATTATGCAAAAACAAAATAAGTTGAAATGTTTGTATTTCATTGAAGTATTAACAATATACTTGTAATAAATCTGTTGAAATTTTAAAATTATTTGATATTAGAGTATTAATGTGTAGGATATTGGAATATTTTTATATTTGGGTATATAACAAAATAAAATATAGAATAGAATTAAGACTTTTAGTATTAGTTTAGAGTATTAGTTTAGAGTTCTGCTACTGAATTTTTCTTCAGATCTGCATGTTTCATTTTCAATTTAACGTAAATATATAAAATATTATATTATATTATAAAATATTATATTATACATTATTTTACATATAAGTTTATATGTGTTATCTTTTAAAGAGCAAATCATCACTGTTTTTAGCACAGCATAGTGGTAATACATTGTATAATAGTTGAATTATACAAATTATATGAATTATATGAATTATATACAAATCCATATAAATATTCAACATAAAAGTAAATGTTTTCAGGTTTGCCCTGCTTTTTGTCTCTATTTGGTTATAAAGGATGTTTGAATCTCTGCAAAATGTGGTCTCTAATATTTCTGAGAAAATCTGAAATATTGTTATTTTGGGTTAAAAAAAATCTGATTATTTAATATTCCACAAGTCAAGGTCAAAAATTTAACTTCAAAAGAAACTTTTCCCTTAGTGTTCTCTTTTATTAAACCATTAGAAGTCCCAAGTTAAAGAGGCTATTCTTTGGCAATAGTTATCATGAGCCATGTGTTTTATATTTATTATCTAATTTTTCATTTACTACCTAATTAAATTTTTTTAAAGGTGATATTCTTCCAGGAGGGAATATAACTTGTTCAAGGTCACATATTTAATAAGTGATGAAGCCAAAATTTAAATATAGATCTGCCAGATTTCAAAGTCTCTCCTCTTTCCACAGTAATAGGATGCTTCCCTTTGGACAATATACCTCATGGCCAAACTCCTGAAGCATCCGCATTTAATTTAATTACAAAAAATTTACCTGTGTTATAATAAAAGAGATGCAATATTTTTATAGTAGAAAAAATTACATGGGTGCATCTATGTGAAATATTAGATATACCACAAAGAAAAGTTATTAAAATATGTATAATAGTTTAACAAGTAATTGTTCTCTTAGTAACAAGTATATTGAAAATATCACTTAAAATGTTGTCAACCCTTTTGTTATATTTATTCTATATAATCACACAATGTGAAAAATGTTATTTGGTTTGGGGAAAAGAGAATAAAAGTTTATAAAAACATTTTTATCATCACTTAAACCCTAATTCATTTGAAAATGTATCTTTAATATAATTGTGCCATTAAATCACAAAAATAGAAATTGTGTTAACAGCGGAATGTTATCTTTTATTGAGGGAAAACAGCAGGGTTGCTGCTAATGAGAACATTATCAACTTATCAGCAAAAGGTCAGCCTAAAGAGCTCTTTACCCAATGTATCTCTAAGTAGTAATTTTTTTTACCTTTAATAGAATATTGTACTGACAAGCTAGACTTATATATGGCTATATTATTATGAATCAATCTCTATTTTGACAAGAAATATTTCAAAATATACACTGAAGTTGGTACACATTATTCAGAAATTAATTTTTTTTCTTAAAAGGAATATTAGGTTTATTTTGGTGACTTCTTGTTGCTGTTCATTTGTTTTTTAATATTTTGATATTGTATTTAAGTGGATACTCCATTCAAGAACCTGAAAAGTATTTTAAGTGGGTTAGAACATAAATTTGGATAAAGATAGGCCTGTGTACAGGGTGATCTGATTCATATCCTTATTCTATTACTCTCCTGCTCTATGAACAGAAAGATAAAATAGTAATCAAAATAATAATATTTATTGTGAACTTCTTTCTTCCATGCACTGGTGCAAGTGTTTTATAAGCACTTATTCAGAGCAAGCTTACAATAATTATAATGATTAATTTCCATTTGATTTTCTATAGATTTTTGAGGACTGTTTTGGAGCTCATAAGAGTTCACTAAATATTTTATTAGAATTGCTTTACTAATGACATTTACTAGTTTTAAGTCGTCAAGCTTGAATACATTATTTCTGAAATCATAAAGGGACTGCAGTCCTTTCTTAACAGTCCTCCATAATGTGAGTGGACTGCATTCAATCAGCCAAAGGCCTTAAGGAAAAAAAAAGACTTATGTCTCACTTTTAAAAAAAATTTTATTTTTAGTAAATTATAGTTGGCACACATGTTGTATTAGTTTCAGGTGTGAACACAGTGATTCTACATTCATATATCTAACAATGTATACCACCATACATCTAGTAACCATCAGTCATCCTGCAAAATTACAATATTATTGACTATATTCCCTGTGCTGTAAACTACATTATTATGGCTTATTTATTTTACAACTGGAAGTTTGTACCTCTTATTCCCTTTCATCCTTTTTTTTTAATGATCACTCCACCTCTCTCCCTTCTGGCAATTATTAGTTCTCTGTATCTATGAGTTTGTTTCTATTTTGTTTTGTTTGTTCATTTGTTTTGTTGTTTTAGGTTTCACATATAAGTGAAAACATGCACTGTCTTTCTCTGTCTGACTTATTTTAATTAACATAATATTCTCTTGGTCCATCCATGTTGTTGCAGTTGACAAGATTTCATTATTTTACTTTTTACAACTAAGTAATATTCCATTGTGTGTATGTTTCACATCTTTATCCACTCATCTATCGATAGAACTAGGTTGCTTCTGTATCGTGGCTATTGTAAATAATGAAAAAGTCAGCAAGTAACAAGTGCTGGTGAAGACGTGAAGAAAAGAGAACCCTGTGCACTGCTGGAAGGATTGTAAAGTGAAAATTTACCTAAAACTAATTATTTAACCCATGTTTTTATGGGCCTAAATACTTCTTAATAAGCATGAAATAGTATGGGTCAATAAAAATTGGAATAATAAATTTTAGATATTTAGTTTACCACTCTCAGATATTCTCTTATAGAAATTTGATCTTTTTCTTGTTGAGATGTTTTGACAGAAATGATATTGACATAACAAAACTAAATATAATGTGAAAGCATGGTTTTAAGTTTGTTCTATTCTCTTCATCGATGAATACATAGAAATAGAAACATGTGACTTAAAATTTAGAAAGAGGTGAACACTTTGTCAGGTTTGTGAATTAATTTAAAAATCTGATGATGAAAGTTTAGGAAAATTTATACTGCAAGTACCAGAAAAGTAGAGTTTTTATTCTCTCATTTAGTATTTTGAGAAGTTCTATCACTTCAGTTCAGTGTTTCTTTATCTTGGCTGTGTATTGGAAACATCTGAAGAGCTTTCAAAACACATTGTGTCCATATTGTAAACAAAAGCAGTTAAATCAGAATAGCTAGGGATGTTACCCAGGATCAGCATTAAAAAACAAAACAGAACAAAATGAATAAAAAACAATCAAACAATCAAAACATCACCATGTGATTCTATTGTACAGTCAAAGTTGAAAACCACTACTCTAAACTGAATGTCTAGGACCATTACAAGAATTCACTTCCTATGGTTTAGGTCCTTATAACAACCTATTTGGAAGAACTTCAATTGGAGGATTAAATTCTTTCATGCTTAGTAGATGGGCAGGCAGTCAAGGATTTTTGGAGAGAACTTGTCAAAACAATGAAACAAAAGCCTATTTTTGTTTTATTTTTCTTCTTGGTTAGCATATAGTTATTGCTTGAGTTCATGTTTAGTAATGCTCCATTACATGTTTAATGTGTTTAAAAGAACAATAAAGACTCCAGTTTGTGTGTTAGAAAGATAGAAGTTGTGATATTACTCAGGTTACATCAGATTACAAAATGAAAACACACTTAGTGCTAACAAATAGTACAATATTTGTGTGAATATAATAAATATTGTGAAATTTTACCATAAATATTAGAGTTATAGGGAAGAAGTACACACTGAAGGCTTAAAATCTTAAGGCTTTAAGAAGCTGCCATAAGAAACACAAATAAAAAGCAAACAATAAATTTTAGTGATATGACAAATTTTAGATAGTAATATGATATTTAATTGTATGTGTCAACTTGGCTGAGCCATAGGGTCCCCAATATTTGGTCAAACATTATTCTAGGTGCTTTTTGTGAGGATGCTTTTGAATGAGTTTAATACTTAAATCAAAAGAGTGAATAAAAAGGCTGTCTTTCTTTATGTGGGTGAGACTCATCCAGTCAGTCGAAGAATGACTGAATAAAACAAAAACTCTTCCCCAAACATTAAGGAATTCCTCCTGCCTTTCACCCTTCACAATACATAAGAGAGAAGCAAACATTTAAATTTCCAACCTAAGGCAACAATTGCTACCTGAAAAGTATCAACTCATTTGTGAATTTTTTAACATGCTTGCCAAAATTATAGTTATTTTATAATGCTTAGAAATGATCCAAAGATAATCCTAATACATCTGCTTAATTATCCACTAAAACAGATTTAATATATTAATATTGGCTTTTCCTTTTTTCTATTTCTTTTTTTTAAAGGATAGTTATTGTTATTATTTAAATTAGCCTTCAAATTATAGTTTGCTGAAAGTGTTTATGGTTTAACTAACACCAGGTACTTATTTTAACTGGAAACAGTAATACTGTTTATATTTATATTTTATTTAGTAATTTTGACTGTATATAACACATACAAAGCAGAACTAACTAAAACCAAATTGTGAGCAACCAAAATATAACTCAGTTCCACAAATATATATTGAATACTCACTATTTGCCAGGCACTGTTTTAGGACAGTAATAAATAGAATACATCTTTCCTTTCTTAGAAATTACAATCTAATAGAAATTTTCTGCAATTAATATGTAATTATTTAATGATTAATACATTAACTAATTATTCAATTAATTAATTAAGTTCAACAGGGACTTATTTTACATATACTTTGTGTGAGGGGTTCAGCATGAAAAGAGATAACACATTTCCGCATAGAGCACATTGATTTAGGATTTGAAAAACAGGTAGTAAATAAAGAACAATTAAACAAGACAGTATAAGTTGTAAACAGTATTATATATTCAGAGAGAAGAAAAAGTAATTTAGAGAAATCATATGGAGAATGGTCTTTAGTGGCCTTTCTAAAGCAATGCTATTTGTACTAAGAACTGAGAGATAAGAAAGAGCTGGACATGCAGAAACTTGGAAGAACATTTCAGCAAATGCAAACCATAAGAAACAAACAAACTATGAATATGTAAACTGATGTCCTAAGACAATAGTAATCAAGGAAGTAAAATTTTAGCAACAATTAGGTATGATTGTACACATTAGCTTGGCAAATGTTTTAAAGTCTGACGACATACAGAGAAATGAAAACTCTCATACACTGTTTGAGAAGGTTAAAGATAAGTGGAGATCAGTTAAAAAGTATCCTCCAAATATATAGATGCTATGTTCTGTAATGCAGTTTTCCTTCTATAGGCACTAGAGAAATGTTTACATATTTACAATGATGGTCTCAGTTACATAGAGTTCAATTGCTAAAGAATCTCAGGACCCAAAATAACAATGCTGACAAAGCGACAGCTCATTGCAGGAAAAGAATACCACACAGTAATGACATTAAAGGAAGGGTATCTTACCATGCTTAAGAAATAAAAGAAATACACCACAGTGAAGGAGAAGGGTAATGATAGAATACACAGTGATGAACCTAAGGTCTTCCTGGATATTGAGAACAGTGTTAAGAAATACATTCTTTTTATCCTGAAAACAATATAGAGCCATTTAATCTTTTAACTAGAGCCCATAGGTAATTAGAATTGTAAGGCGCCAGAGAGAGGGTTACTTCAAGAAGAAATAGCTAATATAGTACCCTCCTATTGTGGAAAATATTGTACACGCCCTTCTTGAGTAGAGATAAGCAAGTAGGTTTGCTTAGTGACTAACAACCAAATTTTTAGAAACAAACAGAAGAAAGTTTAAAGACAAGATGTACAACCTACTAGCTTAAGGCTTTTAGAAAATGTTTTAAACTTTCTGAACCTCAAATTCTTAATTTGAAAAATGATACCTACCACACATACTAGAAAGACTGTTTCATATAACCATTTAACTAAAGGGCTTAAAAGAAGCCAATAATACAGCAAGAACACAATAAATATATGTTATTACTATTATTGATTAATAAGGAGGAGAATCATAGCTATTATCACTGGTGCAGTAGTACTGAGATTTACATTTTGAAGACAGTTCTGAGATCACATATTAAAATTCCACAATATACATACAAATAACTAAATCTGAGATCATTAAGAAATCTCTCTTTGAGTATCATGGATTTGTTGCAAAGCTGCAGTTTAAGGGAAGACACAAGAGAAAAAAAAACGGGAAGTTATGGGTACTGACAGTGCAGAGATGGGCTGCTGAAGTGTGACTACTGAGGTGTGTGGCGCTTACAGGTGGCAGATTTTCTCTTTTCACTTGGATTTCCTTATCTGAACCGACATTTTAGAGATCGAGATGTAATATAACTCTTGATTATTTAGGAGATGTATCCAACTGGCCAGCACGACTTATCTTCCCAAATATTTTGCAAGGGCTCAATATCAACAGAAATGTGAGATGTAAAGAAAGAAGCAGCTTTGGCCCATGTTTAATAGCTTTTTTTTTATGAGTGTTATGCAGCTATACTTAAACCGTTTACATGGTGAAGAGTATTTTCTGCCATTTTGTTTGTTTGTCATTTTTGTTTGTGAGATTTGGTATTGCGGAAAAAACAAAATACAGTGAGAGAAGAAGCTTAGATTGCAGATACAAAGAGATTAGGTTTATGATTAGGTTTGAGTCTTGGGAGAACAGAGGTTATGTTTGTTAACACAGTCATTATCTGAGTAGCTGTTGAGAGTCACATAAAATTGACGGGACCCCCTTCTACACACTATAGGAAACCTGATTCTCTTTTTTTCTCTAAGGAATATTAATGAGATAGGGAGATTATATTTCTCCTACTACCTCTGGCTCTGAATATCTGTTTCTTCTCTTACGTGTTGATCTCCCTTAGACAGAGCCCTAATACCTTTAAGCTCCAGATGCCCATCTATGTTGTTCAAGACTCCTTTCCTTTTTCTGATATCTTTTTTTTCCTCTCACAGCTTTCATCTTTGCCTTAATCCCTACTTCAAAAAAAAATGAGTTCTATCATTGGCAATTTTTGTTTGTTTGTTTAGCAAACACTCAAACATGTTCCAAACATCAAGACCTATATAAATCTGGTAGAATATCTGATATGTTACCAAAAACAAGAATAACATAAAAAAGGAAGCTTTTGGTATAGGCTTCAACTTACTTTCCTGGAAAGAAATGCTAATGCTTATTTATCTTATGATGAAATGACCTAGTAATGGTGCTTACTGAGTTGCCATAGTTCAAAGCCTTTAGGTAGGGATGGAATGGTAGTGGAGAGGCATGGATAGGACACTGTTGGAAGCAGAGATCAATGAAGAATTATGAGTATCATGAGAAGTCTGGACTATCAAGTGGAAATGAATGGAAATTACTTTATTTCATGATGTCTGGGAATAAGTGTTAGAAAGAAGAACAGCAACTTATGGGTGAAGCAGATAGAAAGAAGTCTCTTAGATTATATTTGACTAAGGGCTTTCACTTGGCTATCATATTTGCAAATTTAAAATTAGAGATGACAGTTTAAACCTGTGGATCAAACATATATTAAGTAATAACAAACTGCTATTGATAAAAGTGACAGAGAGAAATTTGTATGTAAGAATGGACTATTTGAAATATAAATTTTAGTTGCTAGAAGTAAAGAAAAAATCAAGAGAGGAGCTAACAGACAAGATTGAGGAAATCTCTCAAAATAGAAAACATACATACTTTTCAATAAAAATCCAAAATATTGAGAGATTCATATAGGAAATCTAACACTATTAATAGATAATCTAGAGAAAAAAATAAATGGATGGTTGAAATAAATAACAGTAACCTACCCACACACACCCTTTCCCTAAACAAGCACCTTTTGACCAGTAGATTGCTAAATGAAATGAAATAAAATAAAATAAATAAAATAAAATTAAATTAAATTAAAACAAAATAAAATAAAACAAATAAAATAAAAACTCTATAGGCATATTTTTCTACATTACTTACAATAACCTACAAACTAAATATTTGTGCATATGTGTCTAAATACACATGTATCTGTGGCAATATCAGTAACCATATACATTGTAGAAAACAAAGAAAGGAAAGTAGAGACTCTGTTATCTCCCTGTAATGCATAACAAGAAATTTTATCATGCTTTATTTTCTTCTTTATGTACATTGCACTTTTGCTATATTATTGGTTTCATTTGCATCTATTCTTGACATGTATATCTTGATTCTTTGCCTTGTCACTTCCTTTAATATAGCATATTTAAGGACAATTATAAAGGCAAAAATTCAAAGTTATAAATTTATAAAATGTTTTTTCCTTTGGTTTACCATAAATAAAATATTTTTTTTCAAGGTTTTGTTTTAGACTTAAAATTATGTGATCACAATCCTTTATGTTCACAAGTATGGGCATACACTTTATTTTCTTTTAGATTATATGCTACAAAATAGAAGTGCGATAATCTGAATTTTACTTTTGAAAAGTTGTCTAATTTTTCTTTACCTTACTAGGAAAAATTATATGTCAGAGCCTTTCTATGCATAGGCATTTGTTTGTTTATTTTGATGAGAGCTGATTGTAACTGTGTGGAACCTTTATCTTAAAATGTTAAAGCTTTCTTCAATTGGTAGAAATTTTATTCTTTAAAAAAAATTAAATAGAAGATGAATATTCCAACTCCCCTGCTTGCCATTTTATTTTTCTCATGATTATTGTATTACCTCTATCCTCCTAGTTAATCATCTTTTCTCAGGTTTTTTTTTTTATTATTAACATCTTACTTTTATAATCTGGCTCTAGTTTTGCTATTATTTACTTTTTATTATTAAATTTATTGGGGTGACATTGGTTAATAAAATTATATAGGTTCAACTGTACAATGCTATAATACATAGTTTGTATATTGCATTGTGTGTTCACCATCCAAAGTAAAATCTCGTTCTGTCACCATATATTTGACTCCCTTTTTCTTTTCCAACTCCTTTCTTTTCTCTTCGCCTCTGGTAACTACTAAGCTGTGCCTATGAGTTTTGTTTGTTTGTTTGTCTTATTTGCTTGTTTCTTTTAGTTTTATATCCTACATATGAATGAAATCATGTGGTTCTCAACTTTTTCTGTCTGACTTATTTTACTAAGCATAATAATCTCAAGATCCACTCATGTTGTCACAAATGGCAGTATTTCATCCTTTCTTATAGTTGAGTAATATTCCATTGTATATATGTGCCACATCTTATAATCTATATGTGTGACTAAAAAACAGAGACAAATTTAAATAATTAACTTTGTCATTTTAAATAAATTAATATTGTTTTGAAAATAAATTACCCTAAATAGCTTTATCTAAAAACATACTTGATCCATATTAACTGTTGAGTTAATTATTATTAATTATTTACAATATTCAAACCTGAAGAGTATTTTATATGTTTTTATTTGAGTTTTCTCTGTGTGTTCATACTTAGAGAAAAAGGTAATCTGTTCATTAAAGGTAATCTGTTCATACAATTCACGCAAGTCTCCTTTGATGACTATAGAAATATTTCATACTTTAGTAACAGAGAAAAGAAGTAGGAAAGGGATTACATTTATTACAATTTTCACCATCTTAGAGATCTCACTATTTATGCAGAGAACAGATAAAATTTTAAGCAGATGAAATCCCAGAGCATGGGATTTCACTTTTATTCAGGCACAACCTAATTTTGATTGTCTTAACAGACAAATTACACATGCAAACATAACTATGATCATTATATGTAACTAAATAAATCAGATAATTTTTGTAGTATTTCATTTCAAATTCTTTGGGGCTTGAACTTCACTGAAAATTGATTCTGCTTTGTTTGTTTGTTTGTGCTTGATAGATTTATTTTATTATTTTATTATGTGTGCATGATTTTTAAAGAAAACATGAGCCCCATCTATTGCAGAATCTGCAATGTTTGGTGTCTATATATTTATTTGCTCTTACTTAATACTATCCCTACAAAAAGGAATGTAACATGACTTTTTAAATAAAATGAATCTGAGGATAATAGTAACCTCTTATATAAGGATGAATATAATCATATTTTTGTTTGTGAATTTGTGTGTGTTTACTCTTTTTTGAAGGATTCATTTATCTGCTTGCTTTTATTTGCATAAGATAGCGAATCCTGTTTGTTTTTCATATTTGATTTTTATTCACATGGCTTTTTAATTCTGCTCAGAAAAGACATATATAAATATAACATGCTTTGGATGATATTAAAGATAAACAACAATGTAAGAAATCTAGATACATTATTTCTCTGTCTATGAAAGTTGGATTATTGTTCTTTCCAAATTAAAATAATAATAAGAGTGAGAATTTATTATTAGTTTATTGTGATTTAAGCATCAGGCTAACCATTTACATGCTTGAAATTAATAACCCCTCTCAATGCATCAAGTAAGTAAGTACTACAATCATTTTCAATTTATCAATGAAGATATTGGGGGTCAAAGAGAATGTGTAATTTTCTAAAGATCACATTTCTATTAAGGGGTATAGATTCTATATTTTCCCACTAACTGTTTTTGCATTTTCATGGAAGAATAATTGATTTTTATTTTGGAAAAAAATTATATCCTTAACTGAGTACTGGTGACTCTGCTTTTTTAACCAAATCTTTATGCTTTTACAAATAGAGAATGTGTGTTAGAAACTTGGCTATCATGATCACTTGGCTGCCTTGTAGTGGTATTCTTCACCTAGTCATCTCAGAGGTGCTGACTTCCCTCAAATCTGGCCCCTATAGTTTTTATTAAACTCTTACACTGATTTCTGGTCTAATATGTTGAGCTTGGGCTAAAGGTTTATTTCATTCAACATATGAGAAACAGGTCAAAAATCTTCAGAAGAAAAACACTTGAGCCTATCATCCGATTTTAAAATTTAATAGTGCTCTCTAATGATAAGCTTTTATATAGATATCTTTAAGTGAAAAGAAAATAGTTTGAATAGATCATTATTGATTTTTAAAGATCTTTTGTTTTGTTTTAAGGTGCCAGAAGAATGATCAAAATGGTGGAAAAAGGATAATCAAAATGGTGGAGAAGCATTGAGTTTTGGAATTTAGTCATAAGCCTAAACATTATTTTGTAGTAGGGATTACTGAGAAGCTTGCAAGAAAAGGTACCTTATCTAGAGAATCTGTGATTATCAATAAAGGGAAAAAACAGCTAGGAACAAAATATTTAAAGATCCAATTCAAAATCCAAGGTATCTGTATTAACTATAGTGTGAAGTTAATCAGAAAAGAATGTATCAAGAAGAAAGTGGTAATAATCATTTATAAATGATAATAAAAAGTCAAGTAAATTATATCTAAGTTTATTCATTAAATGTAGCAAAAGTAATAGATAATCTTAGTGAAAACTGATCAGTGCAGAACATCAGATTAAGTAAGTGAAAGATGAGGGTAAGGTGATAACAGTTACAGAAAACACTTTACAGAAGATTTTGTAAGTAAGAAGAAAGAAACTGGTTTGTAGCTGAAGAAGAATGAGAAATTACCAAATTTTTATTTATAAATTTAAGTTTTTTAATGAAAAGAAGTTGAGCATATTTTTTTAAAAGCATGGAATTATTCACAATGTTAAACAAGGAAAAAATTGGAGAAGGCTACATTCAATACAATAAAATTCAGGATTTTATATGAATAAAATTCATATACATCTTAAATAATTCAAATACATCATATATTTTAAGCTTATAAAAAATCTATTTTAAAAATTGGGAATGTAATCCTTAAATTGAGTTATATGATCCATTTTGGACTAGAGAAAGTAATTAGGTTGGGTAGGGACACAAAATTGCATTGATTCTACTTGAAATCACTTATTTTTAAAAAATGTGTGGAAAGGTGTTATGCTATTATTTTTACTTGGGCTATCTAATGTGCTATAGAATAAGTGTTTGCAAATAAAAGATAAAATTGTTAATCTGTAATATAAGATCTTTGAGGTGTAAATTAAAATGTGATGAAGAGAACCTATAACTTTTTTTCTCGGTCATCTAGAGACTAATTCACATACTTCCATGAAAACAGGTGTGGACTAGAGACCCAAGCACAGGTTTTCATCTTGTACCTTGACACATTTAAATAATCAAGTTGAATGATGTAGCCTAAAATAGTTAAATAAGAGAGCTAAACTCTAATGTTGGACATTTGTTCCCAGTTATTTTAAGATATGCTGAAATTATTATTTTGATGCATTGGGAATGATCTCTACCAAATGAGTTCATTTGAGACATACTCCAGAAAAGAATGATGCCAGTATTAAAAGAAAACACACATTGTTGGCTGGATTGCAAATTGGAACAGCCACTATGGAAAACAGTATGGAGGTTTCTTAAAAATTTTTAAATGGATATATCTTTTGATCTAGCAATTACACTTCTGAATATTTACCCAAAGAAAACCAAAACAATAATTCATAAAGATCTATGCACTCCAATATTCATAGCAGAACAATTTACAATAGTCAAGGTATGGAAGCATCCTAAATCCCAACAACAAATGATTGGATAAAGAAATTATGGTTCACGTATACAATAGAACATTACTCATCCATTACAAAAATGATATCCTATCATTTGCAACGACATGTGCTTGGTCAGTGAGAAAGCATGTGCACGAGTTCAAGAGTCATAACTTTCAGCACTGGACACTGTATACCTGAAATACAGGTAACTCAGGCTTTTTTGGTTTGTTTGCTTTGCTTTATTTTTGCTCCCTCAACCCTCATTATCTGACCAACAGTTGATGAAGGGTTGTAATACATTGAAAAATCTTTTTAATTCTTAATGATTTTGATAAAAATTTTTTAGCAGATTGTAATTTGAAGCTATACTATGAGTTTGCAGTAAAGTATAAGCAAATTACATTTGCTTAAAAAGATAACTTATTCCACTTTTTAAGATTCAGCTTTACAAACATCTTTTAGTTAGTTAAACTGACAGACAGAATAGAATGAAACTGATAATGAGCTAGCAGCTCATAAGACTAACCTTTTTAAATAATTTTTTTAAAAGTATATTTGCTCCCTTAGGTTATGTTTCAACAGAAAAGACATGTACCCATCTCATCAAAGGAAATTTAAGGGATCTCTGAACACCAAAATAAAAGAATCAGAAGTGCATTCCTATATGGGGAAGGGGTGGAATATCTAGCTAATGTATCCATAGGAGAAAGTTATATTACAAAACAAATGGGAAAACTGAATATTGAAGTTGTATTCATGATTTTAGAAATTATCAGAAGAAAAAAATACAACTAATTGATGAGATATCTGAGAACTTTTAACAGGTAATTCCTAAGGCTGAACAGAAATTGATCTAATTATTGAGATGGAGAAGAATGGCAACCACAGACAAAAATAGTGAATTCCTTATATGACAACACCTCCAATAGGGACATATTTAAATTTCAATCCAATATACATATGATTAATATAGTAGAGTAATGTAGTAGATTATAGTAGATAAAACATTTAAGACAAAGCTATCATTATCTATATAAAAACTATTTAATTAGGAAGTCAAATATATTTTAAGAGTAACAGTTGATTTTCTTAGAACTACCATCTCTCTAGATATTCATTATGTGGGTCATTAAGTTGGATTAGCATGGCTTTTTATAAATATGTTTAAGAACTAACTTAGCCCCAGACTTTTAAATATGTCTAATAAGTTAGATGTTTTTAAATATATCAAAGTATGGCATTACAAATAGTCCTAATGCTTAATTTTGTCATGACAAAATACAACCTGAAAAGCTGACAAAAATACCTATCTTTAAAGTTTTCAGTATCATGATTATAAATTCATATGAGATGATTCCACGGAAGGAAAATTCCCTTTATTGTAGGTCAAATTACCACTAGATATATTAAAGAAAGACAGTCATTCCAGGCATCATTTTGCTGCCTCTTGCTAACACTCTTTCAGTTTATGATTCTTTTAGTGACTATGAACATGAATAATTTATAAATTTATAACTAGAGAAAATTCACAAAGAACAATAGAGTCTCCTGAACTTAAATTAGAAAATAGCCAGGTTGAAACAATTAATGCAGTGTTCTAGGAAACCATTTTCATTTCAGAATGTCTAGAATAAAAAGAAAAATTGAAACAGATATTAAATCTTAAGTAACTCAATTTTATGTAAATTTATGTATGAAACAAAAAGCAGAATTGCAATGAAACCTTCTGGGTTTTAATTTGATTCAAAGTCTGATACATATTTTGACCATCTTTCCTTCACACAAAAAGAGAAATACTCCAGATAGAACAAGTCATTGACTGCTTAATGTACATCAATCAAGCTTGCTAACTTATGATGTATCCCAAGGGTATTGGTTTTTTGGTAGTTGTCAGAAATATAAATGGACAACATGGAGTGGGTGCACTGTGCAATGGAGCAGAGAGGCATGGTATTCAACATGCCATATCCCTTCATTTCAAACAACTAATTAATGGTCTGCTATATATCCTATTTCTCAGGGGTAAGAGGTATTGTTAAGAATCTTTAATATTGCTTGTTTAAATAAAAGAGATGACAGATTCTTCTGGGTGTTAAGCATAAAGGAAGGAGAAAGTTCTGTTCCCTAGAAAGCTCATGGAAAAGACTGTAAGCAAAGGAATTCAAAAGAATTACTTCCCTTTGACAAATTTTATTTATTAAATTTTTAACCTCTAAAGAAGAAACATTAAAGTAATTTATTCTAAGCAAATAATTAAGTTGATATATTTTGTCTGTAAAGTCAAGACCCTGAATCAATTTTCTTATTAAACCACTTGTAATATAATCTGCTGAATAACTTAGAAACATTGCTGAGAAGAATGGTATTACCAATTATAAAATTTTCTTCTCTCTTTTACAAAAAAAAATATGCTATTATGGTGAGAATTTAAATGTGATTGAATTCTGAAGTTTAGAGACTGAGGCATATTTAGATTATGAGAAAAGAAAATCAATAAACAAGTCCGTTAGCACAGAAATACCCAACCAACAGGCCTGGGCAGTTACATACCTGTTCGGACTGTTAGGAACTGGCTGCATAGCAAGAAGTGAGTGGTGGAGGGCTAGCAAGTGAAATTTCATCTGTATCTGTAGCCACTCCCCAGAGCTAGCATCACAGCCTCAGCTCTATGTCAGATCATCAGGCATTAGATTATCATAGAAGTACCAGTCGCTGGTGCCAAAAATGTTGGGGACTGCTGATAAACATGCATTAATTAGGGCATAATTTATACTGAATTCAAATTTTATTAGATAGAAATATAGTCTTAATATTTACAGGGGAACTAAATTGATGGGTATATTTTAATCATTTTTACTGGAATTATAAAACTATAAAATTGGGATTTATCCTTTTTTTCTCATCTGCTCAGTCATTCAATGTTAAGCTATCTGGTAGAAAGTTAGAAGTACATGGTATTCAACACAAAATTAATGCTACTAATATCTCTCTTCTATGGGCTAAACATTTCTTTAAATGCTAGAATTAATGACGAACATCTTAAAGCTAATATTCTTCTAAAAATGACATGTAATATATACAAATATAAATATAAGTACAAACTTAAATAATTATAGATGGCATTAAACCATACGAATGATCGACAAAGTGTGAATTGACATAACTGGAAGAAATCAGTTTAGAGGTGTTAGAAAGCCTCTAGAAAAGAAATTATCTAAAGTTTAGATTCTAAATTCAGAACCTGATGTATGACAACGGATCACCCAAGCTAAGAATCATGGAGAAAGCATTTCAGAGAGGACATATTCAAAGGCCCAGAAGAAAAAACTGGTCAAGCACATCTGAGAAATAGGAAGGAAGACATTATAGCTGGAAAACAAGGAGCAAGGAGACACAAGTAAAAAGCAAAAACAAACAAACAAACAAACAAATAAATAAATAAATAAAAATAAACAAACAAAAAACAAATGAATCTTCAAGATAATTGTAGAACATAAAAAACAGTGTCGCTGTTTTCCTTGAACACAATGGTAACCATAAGAGTATATGAAAAGGGTTGTGGGTATGTCTGATTTTTATTTTTAAAAGTTAACTGTTTATTTTGTTAAAATTTAATTGTTTACTTTGTTTACAGTGTACTGTCAGCAGGTGAATGTGGAGATGAGAGGAAATAGCAAGAATAGAAGCACAAAAACTATTCGTGTAGTTTTTGCATTATTTGTCAACATAATGCCATGATTTCAATAATTTATATTGAAACTGTCATTTTAATCTTTTTTTTCCCATCTGAAATGGCAAAAACCTACTCGGAATTCCCTAGAAATGCTTTATATTTTTGTCTCTGAGAGATCGTGACTTCATATTCATTTAGCTGTTCTAGTTGGTTGTTTGGCTTTATTTACTTGGTTTTGCTAAATATCTTCTGAGTAAGTATGAATGTATATGTTTTCTTATTCAATACCCAGTATAACTCAGAAAAGTATAATTTATCATCATTTCAACAGAAGATTCAGAACGTTTAGGTAACAATCTAGTGCAGAGCTTTAAATAAAAAGATGAGTGGAAAAGACGCCAAATTCATCATTTAAACTTTCTTCTCTGTTTTCTGTTCTTTGCCATTTAAATGATCATATCAACTATAAGGAATAATATAAATTAGATTTGTTTTATAATCATTTCAGTTTAAAACTCAGAATCCTGATCACCAATGTTTGTACTCAGAAGAAATCATCGTAAAACATTAGAACTTTCATCCTATTTAATTAATGAGAAAATTCAAATATATTTTTTCTATTACAAGACAAATGATGCCATTACATTTAGAAAAAATATTAATAATCCCAGAAAGACTTTTAAAATAGACTCAAAACTTCCTATTTATATGGAGAAAAATTCTAGAAGTTTTTTTCAAAATTATGTTTCTTCTGTTACTATTAATATTAAATTGATAACATTATTTTTAATTAATGTACAGTGCAATTGAATTTTTGTTTCTAATTTCATGAATTTTAACATGTGAAATATTCATGTAATCACCAGCACAGTAAGGATACAGAACAGTTATTTAATTCCATAAAACCACCTCTTTGCTACCCTTTTTAGTGATAACTTTCACATACCCTTAATTCCTAATAACCACTGATTTGTTCTCTCACTATAATTTTCTTTTTTAAGAGAGATCATATAAATGAAATCATATAGTTTGTGACTTCTTGAAAAATGTCTTCTTTCATTCAGAATGACATTGAAATCCACCCACGTTGTATGACGTGGCCTATGCCCTTTAATTACAGGGTAGTATTCATGTTACAGGATATATTCTATTACATGAATGTACCAAAGTTGGTATCACCCACTGAAAGACATTTAAATGTTTTCCAGTTGTTGAAAAATAAGAATAGAACTATTATAAGTATTTGTGTACTGACTTTTATATGAACACACATTTTGATGTCTCTTTAGTAAATACCAAAGAATAGGTTCCTGGGTAAGTGTGTATTTAACTTTATAAGAAACTGCCAAACATTTTTCTAGAGTGGCTGTACCAGTTTACAATCCACTAGATTTGCGTGCGAGATTCAGTAGCTCTACAACCTTATCAGCACTTGGCATTTTAGTATTTTCACTTTATTAATTCTAGTAAGTGCATAACGATATTTCATTGTAGTTTTAATTTACATTCGTTAATGGAATATACTAATTTTTCTAATGGAACATATTAATTTATATTTTTGTATTAGCTAATATATACTTTTTTGCCTTCTATATATCATATGGAGTGAAATGCTTGGTCAAGTATTTTGCCCATTTTGTTACAATGTATGTTTTCTTACCATTGAGCTATGAGAATTTGTCACATTTTTTATATATAAGAACTTTGTCAGATGTTATTTGCAAATGGTTTCTCCCAATATTGATGAATTTCTAAATATGTAAAAATGTTTCTAGTATTATTCTGGGTTGACTCCAGTTAACTTTCATTTAAAAAAATTTATTTTATTTTATTTTTTTTAAATTAAGTTTATTGGGGTAACACATTGGTTAATACAATTATATAAATTTCAGGTATACATTATAATTTGATATCTGTAGATTCTGTTGTTTGATTATCACCCAAAGTTCAGTTTCTTTCACTTTCATTATGATCAAAGAACATTCTTTGTTTAATTTTAATTACTTTAAATTCATCAAAGTTTGTGTGTGTGTGTGTGTGTGACCTTAAGGTTTGTATATTCACTAATGTGGTTTACCTTAGATAATGTATGTATTTGAAAATAATGCATATTCTCTTCTTGTTGGGTAAAGTGTTTCATAAAAGTGAACACAGTCTAAGTAGTTGATGCTGTTCATCATTTTTTCTCTATTTTTGCAGATTTTCTGTCTACTAGTTCCATTGATTAAAAGAGGGGTGTTGAAGTTTCCATTGTGAAGACTTTCCAATTATGCTTTTTGAATTTTAAAAATATTTTGTTTACTGTACACATATTTAGGATTATTGTGCCTTCTTGGCACAAAAATTGACCCTTTAATCATTGTTCAAATACCCTCTTTTTCTCTTATGATTTACTTTTCTCTCGTCTTCTTTTTCTAATATTAATATAGCAATATAGCCTCTTTGCCTTTTTTTTTATCTGTTTGTATGCTGCAGCACTTTCTATCATTTTTTTTTCCTACCTACATTACTTATGAAGTGAGTTTCTTTAAATAACATTTAGTTAGATTATGTTTTTTAAAATCCATTTTGAAAATTTTTCACTTTTAATTTATATGTTTAAGCACATAATGTAATTATTAATATGTTTTTATAGATGTGCATCTTTATATTTTGCACTTATAGTTTTCTCTTTTTTTCATTTCTCTTTGTCACTTTCCTCCACCTTTTGGGTATATAAATATCTAACATTTTGTTTTAATCAATACATTTTTGTTTTTAATAATCTTTTGTATAAATTTTTGTGGATGTCTATAGATTACAGAATACAAAATTAATTTACCTCTATTTAGAATCAACTTTTTGATGCATGAAGTGGAATATAGAAACATTACTGCCTTATAGGTATCTTTACACAACTTTATTATACTGCAGTTGCCTTATATATTGAATTCTTAGACATTGAGAATTCAATCAAATACTGTTTTAATTTTATTTTCAAGCAACAAACATACTTTGAAGAGCTCAAGAGATGAGAAACACAGATTCATATCTTTTCTTATTAATGTCTTCATTTTGGTGTTTTAAGCTTGCTTCTGGTTTGATTTTCCTTCTTTCTGAATTTTTTTTCAATAATTCCTTTAGAATGAGTCTGCTGACATGAAATTCTCTTACTTTTCTTTCTTATTTTTTCACTTAACTTTAATCCTGAAGAACATTTTTGCTAAATGCTCTGTAGCATTCTGGGTAAATATTATTTTCATTTTGATATATTGCAATGTTGCTTTATGTTTTTTTTGGCTCTCATGAGTTCTGATAAAAAATGCATAGTTATTCAAATAATTTTTCTTTTGTAATTAGTGTGTTGTGGTTTTGTAGCTGCTTTCAAGAATTTTACTTTGTCTTTGATTTTTATGTTTTTGATTACAATGTTTCTGGGTGTGGATATCTGTGGCATATCTTGCATGGGGTTTTCTGAACTTGAATCTGTAAATTTATGTGGTTTGGTTTATTTGCCATTTTGAAAGTTTTTAGCGTATATATATCTATATATGTATATACACACACACATATATGGAAGTACTAAAATTTGAGAAGCTTTCAGAATATGTATATATCAGATATATACTCATACACACATATTTGTATGACTAAAAGTTGGTAAAATGATAGCGATAACTGAATTAGTCATTATTTTATATTATTGTCTGTTCATTTAGTGGACAGTTATCTTTTGAAGAATTACAAAACAAAGATATTTGTAATTAATAAATGTTTGTTTATACCATAATATATACATTTATAGATGTCTTTAAGTCAGAAAAATTACTAATTATGTTATGAACATGACCTTCACATAAGTTTTATTGAAAATAATTTTAAATAGGATAAACATTCTTAAGTCATTGGAGTTTTTTGATTTTTAAATTAAATTTATTTAGCAAAGCTTCTACAGAGAGAGTAACAATGGGCAATAATAAAAATATCTTTAAACAACGCTGAGCTTTAGAAATAAATCATAATACATAAATTAAACTAAGCATTGTAATAAACTGGTTTCATATGAATAAGTATAATTACCTCAGAAAATATTTCAAAAAATTTAGTTTTTGTTACCTTTATGAATGCCACTAAATTTCTTATGATGTACAATTGTACACTTTCTCTGTGATCTAAAGAACTTACAGATAAAATACACATAATTTTAATGTGTGTTTAAAATATATTGTAACATACATATGTGCTGGTAATATTTATCTTAATGATAATTAATAATTCGTAACTATAATTAAAGTGTCAAGACATTCAAATTTACAAATGAGAAAAATAAGTCATCCATGACTTAACTGCTGAGACTATATTTCCCTTTTCACAGATTGTGTCTATTTTATGATCTTGTCAAGTATGAAAAAGCAAACAAGGAATTACAAACCTTTCACTAAATAGAAGAAAGAGATACCTATGTTCTGTGCATTTAATATTTCATTTTGTGAAACCCTTATCATAACAGAAATAAAGCGAGAATTAATTTTGCTCTAAACTCATCCTTCTCAATCTCTGACAGTCATTTTACCAACAAAGACAAATGAAGAACAGAAATTGTAACAGAACATTGATCGTTCTATCACTGTCAACTGCAAATAAAATCATTTACTTAGAATAGTTTTTTTAAAAAATATCATTTATTATAATTTTGATCTTAACTATTAAGATCATAATTAGCTGCAACAATGCTTTCTGATATTTGATCTATATATCAGTTGCAAAATGTGTTTTTATTTAAATTATATTTTAAATATTATTCTTGAAATAGTTTTCACAGAATAAAATTTAATTAATTTTATGAACATTATTTATATAGTTTTTATTTGAATGTTTACTTATAATTCTCATATTATCTGATGATATAAAATGATATTCTTTTATAGCCAATGTAGCATGTATGAGAGCAGTTGTATTATTCTTTAGATAAAATGTTCTTGTGGCTCAATATACAATTCATTTTTCACATTTTATTTAAAATAATTACAATAAAAAAATTTCATTCATTAAAACTTTTCACTATAATAATTTTGAAAAACACAAGTTAGCTATATTAATAAGGACTTAAACAAGTTTTTTTCTTGTCTTAAGAGATTTTTAGAAATCCTTCTGATTAAAATGTTTAAATTTTTTTAATCATTTAATTCAATATAGATATCATATACTCAAAAACTCTTGGGAGTCACTCCACATATATAAATAAAACTGATAAAGATCTCTAAATATATCTTGTATAGGGTATAAAAGAATTTTCATAATTGAATTTTTTAAAAATATAGAGATCCTTATTTCAATGATTTTTAATAAATATGGACACTATATATGTAATATATCTCTCTGTTCTCTCTTATATTTCTCTTTAACAGAGATATTTCTGAAATATTTATATCTATTTGTATTTTTTATTGTGGTAGAAACAATTAACAGATCTACCGTTAATAAATTTTTGAGTGTACAAACAGTATTACCAACTACAGGCACAATGTTGACCAGCAGATTGCTAGAAATTATTCATTCTTCATAACTGATTTTTTTCTTCATCCAACAGCAATTTAATAATAGCTCATATTCTGGGCTCTTTGTAATCTAATATATTTAATTATATAATATGTTATATATATATTATATAAAATTAGCTTGTTTTGTGACATATTCAATTGCTAAATTATAGAGTATTTCCATTTGTTTTTGTTTTTGTTTTTGTTTTTATTTTTCAATTTTGAGAATCCTGCATATTATTTTCCATAATGGTTGTGCAAATTTACATTCTCAGCAACAGAGTACTAGGGTTCTCTTTTTCCACATCCTCTCCAATGTTTGTTATATTATTTCTTTTAAATAATCCCCATTCTAATAGATGTGAGACAATATTTTATTGGTATTTTGGTTTGCATTTTCCTGGTGATTAGTGCTATTGAGCACCTTTTCACATACCTTTTGGCCATTTGAATATATTCTTTGGAAAAGAATGTAGGTCCTTTGCCTATTTTTAAATTTATATAAACTATAAAATAATTTAAATAAGTGTGTGTGCATAAATTGTTTTCATACATTATTTTATTAAATATTTAAAAGAAATCTTTTGGAAATGACTCACATACAAGACTGCTGATCCCTGAGGGATGCATAAGAGCTTGCCTCGGGCCTGGAATATTTCCCAAACAGCCTGTATTGGACACATAGCCTTGTTTGGGATTATCTTTTCTTGTTCTGGGTTTGATGCGTACTTTGTGCTGTTTAAGGTAGGTATATCATATCGCACCTAGTCAATCTCACTGCATGGCTTTCTCTCTTCCCAGAAGAGAGAAAACAGATTTCTATGCCTGTAGCAAAAGAAGGGTGCATTCCCACCATCTGCTGGCATCAGTGTTGGGTAAGACTTGCTGATCACTGGAACTGACATTATTGAAACTGATCTTGCTCTGTCTTTTTTCTATGTGGATAAAATGTTCTAATCAGTGTCTGTGTGAGTTGTGTTTTTCTTGATGCCTTGACTCCTGAAACTATGAAGTGGGTTGATATACTAGGGATGCTGCTTCTGGGAGCAGACACTGGTGTGCCCCCTTGTTCTCCTCCATACAGAGGAACTCCTTTCCTGGAAGTGGAAACAGGTGTTTCTTGCTAGACAAAGCCTGTGTAGCAGCTAATTAGATCTATTTTACTGATGAAGAAAGAATTGCTTTAAAAAGTGTTAATAACTATCCAATATCATAAAACTATTAGGTAATTTTCGTGTTTAGTCCATTACTTTTTGGCTTCAGCCTTGTCCTTACATTTACCATATTTCCCTTTTTACTTATATAATCATTGTAAATACTGTTGGGAGCCATTCTTGATGAATGCCCTGCAGACAGGGTTGGAGTTGCCTGCAAGCTAGAAGTTTGCAGAGCAGGTGGGCTCCTTAATGGATAGCTTGTTACTGAAGGAGGAAGTTTGGCTTAATGTTGAATGTTTCTTGCCCCAAGGAATAAGAGACATTCCTTGCCCCAGGGAGTAAGAGACAAAAACAAGAACAAGGATGTTGTGAGAGAATTTATGTAAATGTCAGCAATTGATCGAATATGTGTGAGTTTTGTTTCCCATGCATTTCCAAGGGTATAAATATGCTGTGCTTAATAAACTCGGGGCGCAGTATTTACTGTTAGCCCTCCCGACTCTATCTTTTGTCTCCTTTTGTCTCTCTTTTTTCTTACTTTTCTCAATCCTCACTCCCCCTCTCAGGAACTATTCGATCTTGGCGGGGGTGGCTCCGGCAAAATACATTCTTATTTTACCTTTCCATAATGTGGTTACTATGTGTACAGAATCTATATCTTTTCCATTAAAACATACCAACTTACAAGGCATCAAAGGAGAGATATCAAGGATAATAGATACACACTTGGCTGAGATAAACTAAAAAGAAAACAGCAAATGATGTTTTTATTTTTTAATGACTATTAAGCATTGGAATTTTGATAACTTTTAAGTATAGAGTAGTCTTGGTTGGGCTACACTTAAAATGAGATCTTTTAAATTAGTTCAGACAAATTTCTAAGACACCTGTCTTTCTTTAACCTTGCAAACATAAGTATAATTGTCCATCAAATTGCTCTTGTCTTATAAGAAATTACTAATACCCAATTTAAGTAGAGTGATTTATGCAAGTAAGGCAAATTAAAAGAGAATAAAATATGAACATTGAGACAAAATGAAAGTCTAGAACTGTGCACATATTTTGCAGAGATAAAGATCAAAAAGTGTATTCTTCCAAAAGACATTAAAATTTTCAAAGTAATGTGCTCCAATTCATAAACTATAATTTCATAACAATGTCATGATAAAACATAACAGAATTCATCAATTACAATAGATTTGGTAATTAACCATTTAAATTTTTAAAAAATGAATGGAATTTTAAGTGAACTATTATTTATAATTCTTAATCAGTATATTCAAAGAAAGGATGCATAACCATTCTATGATTAAAATGAGATTACTCAAAAATAATATTTCAAAGGTAGATAACACATACAAACACAAAAACGATTTCTAAGGTACAATGCATGCCATGTCATGAGACAGTTACTACCTAAACAAGAATCAATTATTTCTTATTTTCACACTTTACCTGAAATTATGATGGATAATCAAAATTTTGTTTTAAAACAGTCTTAATTTCCAATAACAATTGAGCTAACAAAGTGCCATGGTAGAGCCGTCCTTGGTACATTTTGTCCATGTCATAGCATACCTACCTAAGAGCAGAAAAAATATTTTTAATGTATATTAACTCAATAAGTATAATAACAGTGCAAAGTAACTTGTTATTTTATTCAGAATTGAGCATCTATGTTCTAATTCAGTAAAATGTTGACATTGAGAAAAATTCAAAGGCAATATAGTATAAGGATTAAGAGCAAGTTTTACTGTCAGACAGGCTTGGATTTTGTTACTAATTACCTGTGTAGTTTTCTCAAGTTAAACTTCTGTATGCTCCTATCTTTTATCTTTGAAATAGTAGTGATAATATTAATAATAATAATAAATCATATTTAATAGTCTTGTTAAAACCAATAAATATTGCATTGATGTACAGATTAGCAGATTAAAATTGTTCATTAACTGTGGTTTGTTAATTTAACAAAATTTTGTTTAGGAAAATTAAGTAAACACAGCTTCAATTATTGACACTATCAATTCATCTGTAAATAAAATGCTTTCAAAACTTATGCAGGAATAGAGAATGCAGTCAGCAGTAATGTAATAGCTATGTTTGGCACCAGAGAGAAGGTAGAATAATCAGAGGAATCATTTCATAAACTTTTTAAAATGTCTAACCAATGTACTGTATAATTAAAATTAATAATAAAATAAAATGCTAAAAAAGGTGAAAAAATATACAATAAGAAAAATATGATATTTGTAGTCACATTGAATATATTAGATATATCTAATACTCACTCTAAAAGTTTTCTTAGGTACAAAGCTTTAAGACTAGATACAAATTATAAAATTTATGACCTCAAAAAAATTCTATCACTTAGGATTCTTTGACGAGTCTTTTATCTTTGATAGCGCTTTTAAATAGAAAAATTAGAATCCATTATTTTTATTGGAAATACTAGATTTCAAGTTGAGGGAGAAATCACATAAAATAGACTAATGATTTTGGCAAAGGATAAATTGTTATTCTATGCCCTATGCATTAGCCATACAAACCTACATAATGTCAGTGATAGATGAGTCAGACATTCATATTGGATAACCTGAAGATAATATGTAGGCTATAAAGTTTTTACTAGTATCTGGCTGTAGATAATTTTGTCAAAATTCCTAATTGTGAAATTTCACTTATATTTTCAATCCCTTTTCTTCTTTCCTTTTGAAATCACAAAGTCTACTACAGAAAATTTAAATAATTTTATGTTTAAAGATGACATTTCTAAAAAAAAGAAAAAAATGTGTATGTATCAAATCTAGTTGGAAGAAATTCACATCAAGTGTGTAGAGTTGTATTCTATTCAAAAATTTAATCAGGATATTGGATAAAAAGGTGTTAAATGACCTCTGGTATTTATAATACTTTACTTACGGTTACTTGTCTTTAGTTTATGCATATAAAGCAAATCATTAAGTTTGTAAAAAGTATCCATACACATAAAGTAAACAACACAGCCACACATTGACATTAATAAACTTTTAAACAATCTTGCCTTCATAGTGAAAAAATTTATTTCAAGCTTTATATTATCCATAGTGTCATGCAATACTGATTTAATTCACCAATATATCAATTTCATATTTTAGTTTATTTGAATAACCATATTCTAAAATATAAAACTTTTTTACTACATATCAATTACTTGATTTTTTCTTTAATTTATTATACTGTGACTTGTTTCAAATTGAAATGGATAAAGCACTATTCTTTTCAAATAACTAATGATCCAATAAAATTAATGCTTGTTTGATGGGTGTGTATACTGCTTTTCTAAACTTACTAGGAAGTTGCCAGTGCTTTTACAGAGAGTAATATGTTCTCTTGTTCTAAATTTCTCAAAAGATCAGCAGTTAATATAGTATTTTCTATAACAATTAAATTAAAGTGCCAGAGATTTGTTTCTCCATATGTTCAGTTTTTTGATTAAGTAATGTCTTAAAAGAGTATTTTAATTTGGTAAGTGCACTATCTGCATGAGCCAAACTTCACTTGTTAAATGATGAATGGCTTCCTGCCATTACATTTTCATGCAAAATGGTGGTTACATAAGGCTTATGAAGTAGAGAAAATACATTCATGTGTGTAGGCCATTACTGAAAGATAAATACAAAAAAAAAAAAACTGCTTTCATTGTTATACAGAAAAAAACTTAAAAATTATAGATACTAAAGAGTTGTATAATGTTTATCAAAATAAAGTGGCATCATTTATGAAACGAAAGGTTAAGCAAAACTTTTTAAATTTAATATCTTTGAAATTAAAGTCTACACAGTATGGCATTTATTTGCCAATTCTTACTTTATCTGAACTTGAGATTTATTTTAAACCAAAGCATAGATAATAGTCACTTTGATAAAATACATGAGACTAATTTTGAAATCTAAGAAAATCTGCAAGGTCAAGCAAAGACTTTCAAAATATTTACTCATTATTTCAAGAAGTCTTCTATTTGTAGACATGATGAAGTTATTACCACAACACTTACCTCTTTCTTGAGCAGCTAGAAAACTAGAAAAAAATATTTTTAAGAACCCAACTTATTACTGTCTTCAAACAATAGGCACTATATGATTGCAATTCCTTAGAAAAATGAATTCACTTATAAACTCTGATAAACTTTATAATTTCCTTGGCTTTCTGCCAGAAAGTAGTTTCTAGGTAACAGTAATGGAGGTAATGAGAGCAGCATCAATGAATTGAGGAAATCAGAGGTTGAGAAAGTAGATAAACCTGTAGTTTGATAGACAGAGTACCAGAGAGAAAGAAGATATAGAGAAAAAACATTTTCAAAAACTTGGTAGGTTTCCTCTGGGAACTATTGTCCAATAACAAGCTTCAGAGGAGTAGGAAAATACCGTTAGGATAGGCAAAGAAAAGCTTTGAGATGAAAGTTGAACAATTATCAGAGCTCATACTGGGTCAGAAGTCATTCTAGTCACGGTGGAGAACCCCCACTAAAACATGCTGCATTTAGTGGACACATAACAAAGATCATGACTTGGTAAGTTTCAATTATTCCTAAAGTAAAGCCTGTGCCTAATTCACATGAACAGATCTTAAAATGAATCTCAAAAGGAAACAGATGAATGACAAGTATTGTAACTGCCTGACTAAAAAAAACTCCTAAACTCTTTAAAGAACACAACACCACCTAGAACTGAAGAATGTAAAATTTTCAATGTTCAAGCTTCAGTCAGTAGCTTCTATGTATGTGTGGGTTCTACTTTAGCTTTAAATGTGAAAAACTACACGAAGAGGTCACATCCACCCTAACAATAAGAGGAATCTGGATACTCCATGTTTTGAAGTCATGAGAGACACTGAAGTTGCAAGACAATGATGGACTGAATTCCAATGAATAATGAGTCACTCTGAGGACAGTGGGAACCATGGACTGTTTTAACCTGGCAGATCATTGAAGGAGCTGGCATAATAAGAAAACATCTGCAAATTTAGTGAGTTCTTAAAGGCCAAATGTGAACTAGCATGAGAGTTTTGAATTGATGGAAAGCCTGTATATAAGAGGGGTTTCTCAGCTACTCACTAATCCTTTATAATAGGTCTCTTATAAGTGCCCATGAGAAAGGTTGGGAGCAGGAAAGTTTGCCTGAGAGAGCCCCCTTAATGAAAACACACAGGACCGCTGAGCTCTGAGATTGAAACAGAAGTAGTAAGCAGTGCCTATTTGAGCTCCAGACCCTGCATAACTGCAGAGTAGTGATGAGCTGTTAATAGAGATGAAATCTGCCAGCACCATGAGCCTTTGATAAGAAGCAAAATCTGACTGCTGTTGGGGAAGGAACACTATTGACCTGACCCTACTTTAACTCAAGGAGGAGCAAGTGCTTGGAGAACAATTTGGTCTCTGGAGAAGCAGATGTGTAAGACCTGCTGAGAACTGAACATAGATACAGTACACAAGAAAAAAACATCTGGCACCATGGGCCTCACATTAAAAACAAGTTAGCGGTTGTCAACCACTGAAGGGATTAAAAGCCAGCGAGACTCAGAATGTAGTTATAGGAACAATAAAATTCAAACCAAGATCAATTACAGTCCAGAATGATTCAATTCCCCCCTCCTCAGAGACCTGAAAAAAGAGGCGCAAACATAGATATTTAGCTTGGTATTTGTAGTTCTTTTGCATATGTCAAAAACCATGAAACGCACAAAGTAAGCAATAATAAAATACCCATTGTAAAGAAATAAAATAGTCAACATAACCAGGAAAAGATAAGCCCAGACGTTGGAACTACCAAACATGGTCTTCAAAGTTACTATAATCAATGTTAAGAGTATAGTGAAAAAAAGTGGACAATGTAGATAAATAAGACATTTCATTAAAGTGAAATAAACTAATAAAGTATCAAAGTGAAATGTTAAAAATCAAAAGCATGATATCAGAAATGAAAAATTATTTTTGTGAATTTATCAACAAACTGGATGCACCAGAGAAAAAAAATAAATCAATTTGGGAACATGTCAATAGAAATTATACAAACTGAATGAACTATCATAAAAAAAAATCAGAGAAGAAAACAAACAAAAATTAGAGAGCCTAAAAGGATAATATCAAATGTCTTATACATATGTAAATTTTGTTTCAGGAAGACAGAAAATGAGGTAGGAAAAATTAATGAAAAACAGTAAATTTCAGATATGAGAAGCTCAGAGAATTCTAATCAAGATAATTACAAAGAAAAACACACTAAAGCACATTAGAGTAAAACTGAAAAGCAAAAAGAAAAACAAAGAAAAATATACCTTTTTTCTTCATTCAATAATAACAGTAATTATTATTACATACAGAAGAAAAATGAAAATAAGTCTTCAACTTCTGACCAAAATATAGAAAAAATTACCAGATTCAGCCTACTTAAAAAAAAAACTATAAAAAAGAAATAAACAATGTGAAACAAAAATATTCAAGATATTAGACTTTTGGCAACAAAGCATTGTAATTCTTGGAAAACAGGAAAGAAATGATTAAACCCTACAATTACCTCATTTTACTAGCTAGAAAAATTATCAAATACAAATTAGCTGAGAATACTTTATTTGTAATAAACTTTGATTAGCTCTAAAATGTAAGTTATAAAACTGCTGAATCATATGTTATATATACTTTCAAGGCTTTTGATACAATGTAACGAATTTCTCTTCAGATTGGTCAAACCAATGTATATTCATATCGCCAGTGTCTGAGTACATTCTTTTCAAATTTTTATAATTGTTTTTCCTTTGCTTGTCTCTAACACTGTGTAAGAAAAAATTCTATCTTCTTTTTATCCCTAAGCCTAGCCCAGTTCCAACAATATGCAATAACTAGCAGTCAATAAGGCTTTATAACTCAGTGCATATGCATGCCAGACATTATCTACAAGTACAAGATTATATCACTTAACATCTGAATACAAGTATCTATGAGTTCAAAAAGAAGACCTACATGTTTATTATCATCTGATGAGTTAGAAGTATCAGAAGAGATAGTGTTAAATCTAGGGAGGAGTAAATACTAATAAAGGACAAATCAATTAGTAAAGACAGGGAACCAAAAGTTGTTAATATTTGAGCTTACCCTTGAATGAATGTGAAATTTCAATGTACACAATGAAGACTTAAAAGACATATTTCTTTGAGAAGAATTATGAAATAGTTAGGACTATAATGTTTGCGTTAGAGAGTGGCTGTGAAGTTGGCTGAAGAGTAGGTTAAAAAGATAATTTGTAGGTATTTGAAAACCAAATCATGTAGCTGAGGTTATCTTTGTGTTTATTGTTTGTTGTTGTTGTTATTGTTGTTGTTGATTGATAATGATGGTGTGGTTTTGTTTAAGTAGTAAAGGGAGAGAATACTCTTTTGTTCATTTATTCTATGTATTAATTTTAAATTAATTTGTTAGCATGCAGAATGAATTAGTTGTAAATTCAAGGATGAAAAAACACTAGACACAAGATGGATATTAGAAGGCTACTGAAATTATTTAAATAAAATATTATATAATCCTATATTAAATTATAGCGTGATAGTAGACTAGCAGAGAATTGGGAGTCAGCATCTAAGCAGATTTACGTAGTTCCTCTTTCAACAATAATAAAATGTTTCCTTGGCTTTTCTTATTTTTTAATATTGGTCTCAAATGTTTATAATTACTCAGCCATGATAAAATATAATTACTGTCTACAAGTCTTGACTCAGTTTTGTGCTATAGAGTCAGAATTTTTTATATGCTGGTTTAAGTCTCCTGGGAAATAAAGAGTGTAATAGTAGGACAATATTGTCAACAGAAAGGGATCAGTGATGCACATAATTGAAGAAAAGCAAGTAAGAAAGCAATCTCAATAGTGTTTTTTGTAATCAAAGGCAGCAAAGTCGATCATTGCTACAATTATCTGGATTCTAAATCAAGTAACTACACTATTAATTAAAAGATTATTTACCAAAAAAAAAATATAGATTAGTTAAACATGAGTCAGAAGTAATGAAAAAACAGTGTAATAGATTCTTTATTCTTCATGTAGAAATTATTTAGAGGATATGGGATATAGAGAGGAAGAAAGAGGTAAACCAAAATTAAATAAAAATCAGAAATGAAATTAAAAGATAAAACAGGCCTTTAATTAATAATTTTGTAGACCAAGAATAAAAAACATACCCTGAGATATAGACCTAAAAAATTTCTTTGAATTTTTAATTACATTTAAAATAAATGATGTCATACAACATACAACATCCTATGATTTATTTTTCTATATTTAATATGAGAAAAAATATTTAATATTGCAAAAATAGAAGACTTCATATTAGTGCTTACAGAACATTTTATACATGGAAATAATAAAATTACTTAAACAATGTATTAATTTTGGATATTTGTTTTTTCTAAAATGAAATCTTAAATTGTGTTTCAATGAACATGCTTGTCTATATACTTTTGTTTCTATTGATGTATGATATATTATTGCCATATATCTCTAAGACTTACATTGCTATTTAGTATGTGTCTTTTTGTGATATTTGAAATACTCTTTTTTCCCCCACCAAAATTTACCCTCTAGTAAATGTTAAAATCATTTACATTTCTACCAAATTTATGAGCTAGCTGCCAAGCATTACTGGAGTAAGTGAAACAATAGGAAAGATTGGTCCACTGTAAATCCATAACCATCAGCTTCAAATCAGCTCTAGATGTTACATAGTGATGTTATTATGTTTGTCTGAATTATTCACTTTTCCCATCAATGCAAACAATATTTCATGTCTTCTCAAGTCTCTGACCTTTCTGCTCTCCATCAGTTCAACAGATAAACTCATGTACTTCCCACCAAAAATCAGAAACAACTCCCTCAAGTTTCTGCTTCTCCAATTCAAATATAAAATCACTGCAAATCATTGTACGTACATTGTTTTTATTTGGCTATAGCAGATCTTTTTTCCATTGTCTAAAGTGAATACTGTCATGTGCACTTTGAATCATAGCCTGTTTTGCCTTCCCTGGAAAAATGAACTATTGACCCCTCTCTTCTCTTTTTTATTTGTTTAACCATTCCCTCTTAAAATTTTTGCCATGAATTTTTAAAACATGTTCAATTATTTCTAATTAAAATGTAACTTAAACCTTGACCTGCACAGCTCTTTTCAGCTACCACTCCAACTCTTTTCTTCCCTTGATATAGAAACATCTTTTATGAAATATGTATGCACAGTGACTCAATTTTTTTGCCAGTTTCTAATATTCAGTCACTTTATGTTAGTTTTAGTCTATCTCATGTCTATTTCTTGGCTTCCATAATATTAAGCCCTCTTGGTTTACCTTCTATATCTCTGGTCACCCCACAGTCTCGTTTGCTGAGTATCTATAACAGAGTAATTAAATGATGAGATTACTGAAGGCTCATGCCTATGCCCATATTGCAGTTCACTTTATTCTTTCTTTTTAGTTAATCTCATTCTCTCACACTTCAGTTACTATCTACAAACTGTAAACTAACATTATATCTGATTTCTTGGTACCATAGGTCTTTTATTCAATACGTGTAACATAACCAAAAACTTGCATTTATTTGTGTTTTTAGTTACTAATTTTTTTTCTTTTTCACAATATTTTAAGTTTTTGAAACAGGGACTATACCTTTATTTATCTTTGAATTTTGTCACTATCTAATATTCTTCAGACATATTAGACAGTACAAAAGTATATGTTGAATAAATGAATACTTTGATATTTTAATGGCTATTCATTATACTTATGATAAAGATTAAATCTCTATGGGATCTAGAGCCTAAATGCTTAAAATTCTATTACTTTTTTAGTCTCCTCAAACTTATGTTTCCTCTTTCTATAAACACTGAAGGCACACGAGCACACTTTCAGTTTCTTGAATGTATTATGCCTCCTCCTGCATAGGCATTTTTGCACTATCTGATCCATCTGCCTTCAGCAATTATAACTCTTTTTATACTCAAATTTAGATCACCACTTTATCTTCCATGCCTACATAAAGATACAAATCATCATGAACAATCAATAAATGTTTGTTGATTGAAAGAAAAAATATATAAAACAAATATGAAATAAGGTATGTCTTCAGATCATAAGAATGATTTCATGTATCATCAAACTTGGAAGAAATGAAGCCAGATATAATGGGCAAACTGAAGACTGCCTAATATTATAAGATAAGCAAAATAATAAAAATAAAATAAAATAAAATATCTTAGAAAAAATGATATTTAGTGTGCTAGGAAAAGTTATTTACTAGAGATTGGGAAACTGGAACAGTGGTAGGGGCTTTGCTACTGATTAACTTCATATAACTTTTTTTGGACTTAACAGTGCTGTACATAATATAACTCAAAAGACATTTAGGTTGTAGTTACAAATGTGCCACCAAGGGGTAACTGTCAGGTCGTTCTTTCCCTGTAGCTGTATTCCTATTTTTCAATATTGGCTCTCCACTCCCTTCACAACCCCTGTTTTAGAAATAGTTACTTCTATGTGTGTCTTCTAAGATTCAATGATTTTAGTAAGACCTACTAGCTGGTTTTCCCCAATGTTACTGAAATTCTGCATTCAGGGACAGGTTTGGGCTCTGGGAAAAAGTAAGGGTAAGGGATATCTTCTAATCTATCTAACTCACTTATTTATTAAACCCAGCTATAGTTCAGATTTCTCTGTTCATTTAGCTTCATATCCTCTCATTCTTCCTTTAAATCACTGATTACACAATCCATGTGAGCTATCAATATTCTGCCATCACCTCCATTGTTTTCTCCTTCTGAATCTTATTCAGTCTCTGACTAAAATAAAAAAATCATCATCATCATCATCACTTATTTAATGTCATCAGATAAAGATTTTTAAAAATGACAGTGGGAGAGTTTGAATTAACAAGGCAATATCTAAGCCTCATCTTGAGCCACCACCATAATTCTCTGTTATAATGATATAATAATTCAATAGCTCCCCACTCACCCATGAGTGATAAATTTTGAGGCACCCAGTGGATATCTGAAACTATAGATAGTACTAAAACATATTTTAATTTTTTTTCCCTATACATACATACCTTTTCACTTAAAAAGCACTTTACAGCTTCTCTTTGCCACATTCAAATTGCCAACATCACTACTCTTGTTCTTTGGAGTAATTATTAAGTAAAATAAGAGATAATTAAACACAAGCACTACAATATCAAAACAGTTGATCTGACAAACAACATGTCTCCTATGTGACTAATGGGTGGGCAGCTTACACAGCTTATACAGTGTGGATATGCTAAACAAACAAATAATTCGCATGCAGGGCAGAACCGGTAGATAAGGGAAACTAGTATACAACACATTACATGAATTATGAGGGTCAATAACTTTGATTGTACCCTTTACTTACCACTCAAAGCCATTGCTAGCATTTCTTTCACTTCTTTCTAACATCATTAATTTTTTTAGTGTATATTATCCAAAAGTATATTAACATATTCCAATTTTTCTCACATTATATATAGAAAGAAAAATTATCATGACTTTAAATACTTCTTTAGATACTGCAATTTTTTTCATGTTTATATCAAAGCTCTTCAGAAGAGTTGTCTATATATTATCTTCAATTCCACTTCTCAAATTGTTTCTTGAACTTCTTACATATACACTTTTTTTTTCTACTTCTCCACTGGAATAGCACTAGTAAATGCCAATGAAATTCTCTAGGTTGTTAAATCTAATAATCAATTTTTATACCTCGTAATATTTGAATTATAAATAGCATTTGACACAAGTGATCACTCATGCCTTTGATACTTTGTTTTCAATACACTTTCTTCTCTTTGAATGCTGCTTCCCAGTTTACTTTGCTGATCTGTACCTTCCATTCTCTAAGTTTGATGTGACCTCGTATTGGTTCTCAGTCCTCTTTTCATCACTGTCTACACTTTCTACTTTTCCGAGGATGTCATTCAATTTCATAATTATAAAAATATTCTAATAATTGTTAATTTATATGTTATTTTACCTGGAGACCTCTCCTTTAAATTTCAAACTTGAATAACCAACCGTTTTGATGATAACTCTAATAATTTTTCATTCCCTGTTTCTGCTATTGTCTTTCTCTAACAACTTTTTTAAACAATAGACAAAATTAGCCTTTTGAAAAACAAACAAACATGGATTTGCATTTCATCCAGACTAAGGACAGGGCACTCAGGTATCATGTTGACTTCAACTCTTACTACGTTCTTCCTCATTTCTTCACTTACATCTAGGAATACTCCTCTCCATGTAGTGCTATGCTTTGTACATATCAAGAGCACTCCTGTCTTATGGCTATTTTACATTTAATTCTCTCTGCTTGAAAGTACTTTTCATCTGATACCCACACGGCCTGCTTCCTTACATCTTATAGACCAGGGGTCCCCAAGGCCTGGGCCACGGAATGGTACTGGTCAGTGGCCTGTTAGAAACCAGGCCGCACTACAGGAGCTTTATCTATCTTTACAGTCACTCCCCAGCACTAGCATCACCACCTCAGCTCCACTTCAGATCATCAAGCATTAGATTCTCATAGGAGCATCAGTCTCTGATGGCAAAAAGTTTGGGGACCGCCACTGTAGACCATTACTGCATATCACCTCTTCAGAAAAACCTATCCTCATTTAAAGCAAAAAACTTGTCTTTCAGGCAAGACCTTTCCTCAGTTTAGTTTTTTTCTCAAAGAACTTAGCCGCTCACATACACTGTATTAACTTGTTCATTTTTGCTGACTTTTTTCTCCAACTAAAAGGTATTATTTTTTTAGCTTATAACATTAATGAAGTTGGCCACTATTTTTCCCTTTTCTTCTTTCAGCAGTGAGAAGGTTAAATTAAATGATATTTAAAATTATGTCTGTAATACTCTATAACTACAATTTCCATTTAATATATCATTTTTGTGGCTTATTCTTCTCATTAACACTTTAACTTAATTATCATTTTAAAAAATACTTTGATTACAACTCTGATTTCTTGTGAAAATAAAAACAAAAGTCAAAATTCCTTCTATGAAAATTCACTTTAAAACCTTTTCATTAAATAATATCTAGATCATTACACAATGGGTTCTCAAGACTCTCATTGCCATCATATGAATTGTTATTTACTGCTAATTTTATAGAATTCACTTTAAGTATCATGTTTTGTATACTTACCAAAGATAACATAAAGTCTCTTTCTGAATTTGTGCAACCTTTTAAGATTTTGAGCTTGATATTTTCAGTTTAAAAGATTAGTGTCAAAATGTAAATAATTTTCAATACTAAACAGCATGTAAATATATAACAAATGTATCTCTGTATAAACAAAGCTCTTAACATTTGTGTTTAACAAGGTAAAGTTATAAATAAAAACATGGACTTATTGGATTCTTGGTAGTAAAAATCAATGCCCTTGTGAAAAATATGTTGCAGTGAAATCATAAAATATGTACTTTCTAAAAATAACATACTAGGTGCAAGTTCAATAAAGAATCACATAACCATAACATATTAATATGCATGTTTCATTAAATACTAAATAATTTAACACATATGAGCAATTCAAAGAATATTAAATAGCTATATTGTTTTTCTATTCATTCCAAATTTATTCATTCTGCTACTACTTAAGTAGAACTTAGTTAAATAATCATAGAATATAGTTCATTGCTTATTTTTATTAGTTTTCTCATAACATCAGACATCCATCAAATAACAATATGAAAAGAAGCAGAAAATCTACATCATTTGACACATTCTTACTTTACTTAAAATTTTCAAAATAATTTAAGATCTCATGATATCCCTGTTTGACAAAAATGTAAGAAAATAGACTATTTTATTGTATGATTAAAAGTAATTTAATCTTTGAGAGAATATTATACTTTCCAGATTTTGTATATTATCTCATCTTAGTTATATTTTAAAGGTTGTCATTTTCTTTGTTGTAAGTCAAAATATGTTAATCAAATTATATTTCTACTGTGGTCTTGCTTTCTGAATTTGATTATTAGTAAAGTTTTTCTCCATCATGTTTCTTCTTTTCCCTTAAAATTTCCAGTAACTTTTCTCAGGTCATTGATACCTCAGTTATAAACAAAAAGTTTTAAATATTATTTTCTTTTTTGAGTTTCTTTACATTATTTTATATCTTGTTTATTTTTAATATTTTCTTATTTGTAAAATATCTCCATTTAAAATTATTATAGATATTTCAAAATCTGGAGTAAATCTTTGTAGTTCTTTGGTAATGTCTTTATGAAAAACCATTCAGTTTAATAATAATAATAATTTGTTTAAATAACAGAAATAAGTAGATTATAAAAACTTAAATATCTAGCTTTCATGATTAAAAAGAACTGTATCTAAACTTTGACTTATTTCACCTTTCCATCTTTATCTTCCCATATAATTCTAACATTCTAAGTCTACCCTTCAATTTGTTCATAAAACATATGGAAAAAAATTAAGATAGACTTTGAGTAGTAGAATACAAATAAAAGTTAAATATTTAGAAATGGAAAGGTGGTTATGTAAAACATTACAGTTATTGTCCTGATTTCATATGGAATATAAATTTAGAAATCAAGTAGATCATATTTTCTTTTTTTATTATATTTTTTAGGGTGACATTGGTTAATAAAACTATATAGGTTTGAGATGTACAATTCTAGAAACCTCAGACTACTATCCTTATTTTCTCTTTTATTTCTTTCAAACGTATCAGAAAATTATTGTTTCTACTAAATCTTTCATCACAGAATTAGGCTCACCGGAATTATTTAAAGAAAATATTAATTATCATACTTACTTTATTTTGTACCATTATTTCTAGTTTATATTTCCATTTTTGTATTACACCCCAGTCTCTAACCAAAATCTCTTTATATAAAATTTACAATTTAAAAAAATTTATTAGTTAATTTAATTCTCCCACCCATAGTACCCTTTTCTAGTCTTAATAATAGATTAGGAGAAAGATGACAGCCTATGGATATCAGAGTGAAAATACAGTAACAATCTGAGTATTTACTGATTTTGTTAAATGCTGAAATAAATAATGGGATTTAAAGTTTTTTGTTTCTGTGTTTTATGGCTTAAACTAGGTTATTCTATCAATAATGAAGATAGCAGGGGTGGCGAGAAGCTATATTATACATTCTTTAGTGAGGTTTTGAGAGTTTTCTTCAACAAGGAGTCTAGCGTGTGGTTGGATTGATAGGAAAAAATCAAAGGAGGCTGATTTCTTTAGATAGGTGAAAGGAATAATAGTTTTTTAATGATAACCAGGAAAAAGTGCTGTAATGGACCATTGAAATATATTAGCCCACACTTTAAAGGACTTCAGAGAAAACAGTATTCCACAGGCAAGTATTGGATTAGAATGCAATTTTGTTTGGGGGTTTAAAGGACACAGTGTAAAATGTTATGAGAGTCAAGGAGGAATGGAACTTTGAATAAAATAGGAAGTTAAAAAAATCAGGAGAGATAAAATTCTGAGTAATGATAGATGACCAAAGAAGTTTAGTGATGAGTTAATGAAGTATGGAAAGCATTATTGCATTATTTCTTATAATAAGAAACTTAGGAGGTGTGGGCTTCTTTCTTAGGATCCACTTTTTAAAATTTGTGAAGTAGGACCAATTGTGACTTGGTTGATGAAAGGTCAGATAGAAGAAAACTTAACGTCTTAGAAAATTGGCTGTAAAAGATATTAGCCAGAGAAGATATTTGCTAACTCCTAGCATTTGGAGCTCTGAAAATCTTACTTAAAATCAAATATATGTGAGATATTTTTAGATCTCCCTTATAGATACAAAGGCTAATGTTTCTAAATGTTGATTAAGTTTTGACTAACTCAATAATATACTTTGTTTCAAATGCTTTTGTCAATGATGTAAGAGAAAAAGGATATGGTAGTTATTTTACATCTCCATATAATTCTATCTTGGGGCTAATATCAAAGATAGAAAATGAATAAATGGATTTATCTTGTGCCAAGGAAAAACAAAGTATTTAGGCTAATATTTTCCCTTTACATTGATTTAATTAAATGGACCTTTAGAGTTCGTTTCTATGTGAGGACCTTAATATAATTCTGCCTCACAAGTGTTCATAAAATATATTATGATGTACTGCATAGCATACGGTTGGTCTACTTGTCTAGCCTCCTCTCAGCTCTATATTTGCTGCATTCCAACTACTAGGGTTTTTGTTTGTCTCTTAGTTTGTTTTTATATTTTTTTCTAACGATCTATTTTTCTTCTAGGCTCCTGCATTTGTACATGCTATTTCCACCTATGGCAAAGTACTATCCATCCCTTTGTTTTTCCACTTTATCACCAAGCTAACTCCCTTTCAACTCGTGATATAAAAATTCAAATCTTATTTGAGTGGGTTTTCTACGAAAATCAGATTGCTTTGACATATGGTGTCATATTGCTCTGAATGCATATAAGTCTGTAATTAAGCACTAGTTATTTAATATATGTCTACTTCACACATTAGACTTCAGTTCAGTGAGTTAAAGCATTGGTTGTGTGCATGTAATTTAATTACTTTTATTATCTTTTGTAACAGATAAAAACTGATTATAAGTATTGAATTTCCTTGTATATTTTATATATTTTTAATTTATTTTAATTTTAATTTCAATACAAAGGGAATACAGTATAATAAATTTAAAAATTATAATACATATACCATACTAAGTATTAATTATATTTTTATTAATTATATTTTTCAAGTTTTTTTTGTAGATAATCTTTTTTCCTTAAAGTTGACAGCATGTTTGGTTAGGTAAGAAATTATATGTTTTTCTCTCTGATAGATCAACTATGATTATTATATATTTGGCCTAAATAAATACTGTTTAGATATGTACACATCAGCAAATTTGAGGGTATATATTTCTGAAAAGTAAAATTTGCCAAAGGTTTTAATATAGCTATAATGAAGAAATTTTATTTTATTGTCTTTAGCAGTGAAGGTAAATTTTCACTGTAATCTGAAAATGTTGTAGAAGAGAGCTAAGCCTCTGAATGATGAATCAACCCATAAAAAGGAGTGCTTTGTGCTCATGGTAGAGAACTGGGGAGTTGTCAGGATTATACAACACTCTACCCCTAAGAAAACCCAACTTATCTTGTTCTACTTCATATTTTATATTAATTATGAAGTTATATAAAGCTTTTCTGGGTGAGGAGAGATGTTAAACATTTGTTATGAGATGGTGTTATTAAAATGAAGATGATGATAGTACTTTATAAAGTGCAGGCAACTACGTAGGAAGGTATGTTTAAAAGATTATTCCTACAACTTTATTCTTTATAAACCTGCCTAGGTTTTGCTATAGTACTTATAAGTTTCATTTTGAAAGATCTCGTTAAAATGCAAATGTGCTGCCTAAAAGAAGTATGAGGTATGATGTTTTTGTTCATTATCATGTTAATTTGAATCAGTTTGTCAGATTAATCAACATTTATACTTTACAATCTTTCAAGTGTATAGAATTGGACAATAATTTAAAATTATATTTAAAAATTGACTTAAAAATAAAGAGGATTCTGTCCTTGAAATTGTTCAATCATCTTCATTAGTGCTTTGCTTTTCTCTCTTTTTGCTATCAGGAGCCTCAAAGATATAAAAAGAAAATAAACCACAATAGTTCCCACTTACATGAGGTTTCTTTTTCCACAATTTTAGTTATCCATGATCAGTCACCATTTAAAAATATTAAATGGAAAATTACAGAATTAATTAATAAGTTTTAAATTGTGTGCTGTTCTGAATAGTGTGATGAAGCCTGGCACTACTGTACCATTCCCTTCAACATAGGAGCTGAATTGTCCCTTTGCCCATCATATCCAGGCTTTATGTATTTCCCATTCTTTATTTAGTTAATAGCCCTCTGGGTTATCAGATCTACTGTTGTGGTATCACAGCATTTGTATATAAGTAACCTTTATTTTACTTAATAATGACCCCAAATTATAAAAAATAGTGATACTGACAATTCAGATATGCCAAAGGAAAAGTACTTCCTTTAAGAAAAAAGGTGAAAGTTCTCTACTTAACAAGAAAAGAAAAAAAAATACCGAGGTTGCTAATATCTGCAGTAGAACAGATCTATAGATGAAATTATGAAGAAGAAAAAAAGAAATTTGTGCTAGTTTTGTTGTTTTGCTTCAAACTGCCAAAATTACTGCCACAGTGCCTGATAAGTCCTTAAGATGAAAAAGGCATTGCATTTATGCATGGAAGACATGAACAAGAAACATGTTTTGATTAATTGCAATGTGTTGAACTAGAAAGCATTGAGACTACATGAAGAAAGGGTGCCCTGAAATGAGTGACACTAAGCCATTTACTGCAAATAGGTGATGGTTACTCCAATTTAGGAGTAGGTTTGGACTGAAAATATAAAAATTACTGGAGCATATTATTATAATACTTCTATTTTATCATTATTATTGTTAATCATTTACTGTGCTTAATTATATGTAAAAATTTTATCATAGGTATATATATATGATATGTATAATATATATGGTATATATGATATTATATAATATCATATATCACATATCACATATCATATATCATATATCACATATCATATATATTATATATGGTATATATACCATATATATGTGATATTATATATAATATCATATATACATATACATATATATTATATATAATATCATATATATATACCATATATATTATATAGTGTGTATATATATGTATATATATATATATATACATATATATATATATATATATATATATATGAAAAAACACATAGTATATATTGTGTTCAGTAGTATCTGAGATTACTAGGGGTCTTCAAATGTATTCCCCTCAGATAAAGGAAGACTACTGTACTCGTGTTGAGTACTGACTCATAGATGAAGGTGAGTACCTAACCAGGGCTGGGTAAATAATCACTTGAAAGAATTAGGCCAGTTGTTCCCAACCTTTTTGGCATCAGAGACCGGTGCACCTACAAGAATCTAATGCTGGATGACGTGAGGCGGAGCCAAGGCAGTGATGTTAGTGCTAGGCAGCAGCTGCAAATGAAGATGAAGCTTCACTGTCTCGCCCACTGCTCACTGCTCACCTCCTGTTGTGGCCAGGTTCCTGACAGGCCACAGGCCAGCCAGTACTGGTCCATGGCCTGGAGGTTGGGTATCCCTGGATTATAGGACTTTCATAGGCTGAGAAGAGTAACTGTTTACTTCCATTCATACTAGATACCTTATGGGATATTGTGATTTATAATAAATCATGTCCTCATTTCTGGCATAGAGCTATTAAAAACCTTGTAATTTACTAAGTGATGAGAGCAGGAGATCTATAGAGGCTTCTTTTATAACGTTAATGAGGCGACTTTTGGAAAGTACCTAAGGATAGGAGCTATTTGTCAATGAAACCAATCATGTGATTAGAGGATCGGAACTTCAGGCTTCAACTTCTGGGGAGGACAACACAATGGGGCAACACAATCACCAATGCTAAATTGTTAATCAATTATGCCTATACAATGAAGCATCCATAAAAAAAATAACAAAAAAAGATCAGGTTCAAAGAGTTCCCAGGTTGGTGAAGACATGGAGATGCTAGGAAAGCAGCATACCTGGAGAAGGCATGGAAGCTCTACACTCTTTTCTTATGCCTTACCTTATGCATTTCTTCCCTCTGGCTTTTCCTCAGTAATATTCTTTAATAAAAAATTGGTAATCTAGAAGTAGATCAATCTATTCAGCAATCTCTGTGTTCTATGAGCCACTCTAGCAAATTATTTGAACCAGAGGAGGAGTCCCAGAAAACTCTTATTTACATCCAACAGATCAGAAACACAGGTAAACAACCCAGGCTTGCAACTGGCATCTAAAGTGGGGAGCAGTCTTGTAAGACTGAACCCTTAGCTTGTGGAATTTGATGCTGTCTGAAGGTAAGTAGTGTCTGAATTGAGTTGAGTTATAGAATACTCAACTGGTGTCCTGAGAATTCATTGTTGATGTGAGGAAGCACCCATCCCCAAACCCCACACACACATTGAAATTGTGTCCGGAAACTCATAAGACCTCAATATTCACAGGGCTTTGGTGAGAGTATACAGAAAGATCTTACCTCAACAATGGAAAATAATTATTGATATTGACAACAACTGAATGTGAGTTAGAAATGCAGAATCTCAGTCTCCACCCCAGATTTACTGAATTGGGTTACTCATTTAACAAGGTCTAGAGATAACTGATATAAAAGTTAAAATTTGGAAGGCACATGATTATGCTGTTTTCTGTTTTCACAGATGATGAATTACATCAGGATAACATGCCTAACATATTCACTTTTATTTTTATGTTAATTAGCTAAATCACTCAACAAATTTCCTGAAATTAGTATTACATCTAACAATTGTTTTAAAAGAATATGGTGAGAGTATGAGAAGGGGAAAAAAAAAAGATATGGGTGATTGTTAATCAAATGCATTAAGCAGTGAGAGGATGAAATTTTTTAATGTTAACAAATACCGTAGAATCTTGGTTTACAGTGTAAGATAGAAAATTGAACTTTTCTGATGGCTGCAAAGCATTTCCTCAAATGTGTAGCCAAGGCCCTTGTGATTTTAATGCCCCTACTATTTTTGGCAGCTAGAATTTGATAACTTAATTCTTAATTAGGCCTTTGTGCATATGTTAACTGCTCTTCTTTCTCAGCTTCTTTTGTTCTTGCAATATAATTTGTGTTGCTGATACATTGTTTCTTTAACAAGCAGGTGGAGATAACTTCAGGGTCTTGAGAAGAATTTATGCGTTTGTTGTGCAGAAGGAAGAAATGTCTTCATTAATGATAATTTCCTACTGTCACTTTTTTATATAGATGTTAATCAGTATTTCAGATACAATCACAAAATGTTATATCTACCAATTCACACAGCCAATTCTTAAATAATTTTATAATATTGTTTGACCAATTATCAACTTAAGGCTTTTTTTTTTTTTGCTGAAATTTTGTCCCTAATACATCATGTTGCAATTTTCTCAATTACTGCTAAGATACTTTTTGACTTATAATCTTTAATTAATAACATATAAGTGAATTATTTCCTAGACTTTATTCTTAGTGTGTGGCAGGTAATACATAATCTACAATCAGAGTATTTTTTAAAAATTGCATTATACCTTTCTCAAACATTTCTATATGTTTTAAAATACCTTAACACCAAGTTATGATACTTGTTATAAGTTCAGATAGCTATTAAAAATATACACATATATCTCCTTGTACATATATTGTATATACAGAGATCATGGAAAATTTAATGTACAACTTGAAGAGGACTTAAGGCCAAAAAGAGGAGTATTTCAGTGGGAGGTGAAAAAAATATATTTTGTTGAGTGTTTTGTCCATAGAGATTTCCATTTAGATCTATACAGCCTCCTTCAAATGCATTTTTTGTTTCTGGCAAAATTAAATTTTATTTCATTGTCTCATTTTTCTATAGGACAACTCTATCCTTGACTGGTTAAACAAACTGTTACTACCTAGTATCACTACAGTTATTTTTAAAATTCACCCTGTTCATGTTTTCAATTACACAATTTTTTTTAGCTACCTTGTTTTTTTGACTTGTAGGTCATTTTATTTTACAGTTAGCATGGCTAGTGAACAAATTCACTGAGAGCTAACTAATGAATAATTAATTCCTAAGGTAGCCAAAACAAAAAATAATATGTTCATCACATTTAAGAGATGAGATAGCCATTCAGGTTATTGCCTATGATGGTGTGATATAATAAGTAAAGTGAATTTGGTTTTTATCATGTCCCTGGTTCTTAGCAAAATTTTAAAAAATAGAACCCTTAAAATCTTTGTGATTTCCTTAATGATAGGAATGAGTGCCTATTTTGTTATTTAAGAAAAGTTCCTTTCAACTTTACCTAGGCTTACACTGATGAAGTGACTTTTAATGGGCCCCTATATAGCTTTGGAAGAGTTTCCACAGTAGCCAACCATGTGATTAGAGGGTTTGAACTTTCAGTCCCACTCTCTGACCTCCAAGGAAGGAGAGAGTGGGTAGAGACTGAGTTAGTAATCAATCATATCTATATAATGAAACTTCCATAAATGCACTGAACAGTGGTGTTCAAGCAGCTTCCAGATTGGTGAGAGTATGCCCACTCTGGGAGGATGGCATACTACACTGGGACAGAAGCTTTTATCTCAGGATCCTTCTAGACCTCTCCCTACATACCTCTTCATCTGGTTGTTTATTCATATCCTTTATGATATTCTTTATAATAAACCAATAATAGTAAGTGTACTATTTTCCCTGAGCTTTGTGAGCCATTCTAGCAAATTATTGAACCCCAAGAGGGTTTGTGGGAATCCCTGATTTATAGCCAATGAGCAAGAAAGTTGAGAGACCTGGGACATGTGATTGGCACCTGAAGTGGGGAAGGTCTTGTGGGACTAAGCCCTTTACCTGCAGTGTCTGTCTCTGGATAGCTAGCAACTGAATTTAATTGACTTATAAGACACCTAGTTGTTATATGCAAAGCACTGAAGAATTAATTGCTCTGTGTGAAAAAACTCATGCATTTAGTGCTATTAGTGTTGTAGATATAAACAAATATTACTGGCCCAAAGTTTACTGGCTCTAAATCACTATTATATAAAAGTCATAAACAAGTCTTAGTCTGCAAAAGTGCTAGCTGAGACTTACCATTCAAATAGGCATAGCAGATGCATAGAGGTGTTGAAGTAAGAATTATCGAGCATTACTGAGTGCTCAGCATTCTGTTATGTGTTTACCATACATTATCTATATTGTTCTTGAAAGAACTACATGAGAGATATTTTATGCATGACAAATCTTTAGTGAGTAATTCATGCAAGCCACTAGCAATTTGAAAACAGAGGCAGGCAAAGTCAATGACAAGCCATTACAAAAAAAAAAAAATTATAGTTATGAAACCTAAGGTGAATTCTACATGAGGAAACAAGTCCATGGAGGGGTGGTAGTGGGTAAGAATGTGTTGCACTAAATGTGAATATCATTATAAAAAACATATAAAATGAAATAAATAAAATTATAAAAAGTGAATATATAGTTAGGTAGGTACTTCATTTTGCAGGCACTTGTAGAGTGCTTACATAGTGCCAAATACTATTTAAGCACTTGCATCTACTAACTCATTTAATTATCATAACAACCCAAGTAGGTAAGCACTTTTATTAACATCATGCTGTTTCAGAAGAGGAAATGTAGAAACACAGAGAATCATAAGCAAATAATTTAAAGTCAAATAGGTATTGTTTCAAATTCTGTCAGTCCTATTGCACAGTGCAAACTCTTAAGCCCCAGGATATAAGCAACAGAATTTGTTTTGAGTTGCATTGGAAATTATGGGCTACCTTGCAAAATAAAGGTGGCGTATTTATGTCCCAGTATTTTAACTGTTCATGTTGTAAGGGTAGCACATTTATTTTCCGGGGAAATTAGGTACCAAAAGAAGATTTCTGTATAAGATGAGCTAGTAAAACAAAGCAGAAGCTTAACTTTTTAAGAATAAAGATGAGGGTCATGGGATAAAAAAATCAGCCTCATTGCAAAAACCTAATATACCAAGAGAGAAGTTAAAATGGTTAGAGATAAGCTAACTGTGGTTAGAGATGAATTATGAAACTATTAACAAAGAGATATTATATATTACAAGAGAAAAAATTTGTCGATAAAGCACTAAGGCTTTCTGCTGGGGTAAGAAGCACAGAATCCAAGCAGAACATGACAAGAAAAAATCACCCAGAAAACCCATAGTAAACAAAGCCTAGTAGAATTTCCAGGTGTTTATAATACAATACTATCAATAATGTCTTATACATTTGAACTTTTAAAGAAAATTCAATTAAGTGTTACAGAATTTTGCATTTATGGAAAAATTCTATAAATAAAGAAAATAGCTATCAATCTCTATTTTTTTTTGAAAATGCACAGAAATTGATAGCTGTATTACCAATGAAGTAAACTCCAAGAAAATTCTTTTAGGGTTTTAATGAATGCATTCCACAAAAAAAAAAATCCACTTGGATAATTTCTACCCCTGGATCAGATTAAGAGTCAGAGGCTGCTGTACAAATTAGATATCATTAGAGCATCAAAATGATTTGATTATATTCCAGCATGTGTATGACTTCTTATATATAATTACCAAGAATATAAATCAAAATGTCAGTGAAGAGCAGGTGTAGCCAAACAAGCAAGTTTTAGATTTAGTTCATACATCATTGATCAATAAATGTTATCAATTTTTGCACAGCCTAGGGTCCTGATAACTTTCCTGTTGAGTGCATAGCATAAATTTTAAATGACTTAGGGCTCAACCTGAGGAGAATTGCTAAAAAGTACTCTCAATGCTCTAAAATATTTTGACTCACTAGTCTACATAATCAGATAATTTTTAGTGTCATATTTGAGACACCTAAAATAAATAAAAATATACTTCTTTATATTAAAATTTTCTGTGAACTTCCAAGTCAATATTACGATAATATAGGTAACAAAAATTATGTTTTTATAGTTGATTACCTCTGTAGTTTGAAATGATTAAATGCTTATTAAATTAAAATGAGAATAACTAAAACCTCCAATTGCTCCAAATCACATTTTTATGTTTTGTTATGAGCTTAGAAAAGATATATATTGATCCAATCAAAAAATGGTCAGAGAATGTAAATAGACACTTCTCCCTAGAGGACATACAAATGGCCAATAGATTTTTGAAAAGATGTTCAACATTGCTAGCTATTAGGAAAATACAAATCAAAACCACAATGAGATACCATTTCACACCTGTTAGGATAGCTGTAATCAACAGTACAAGTAATAACAAATGTTGGAGAAGATACGGAGGGAAAGGAACCCTCATACAATGCTGATGGGACTGCAAATTGGTACAGCCTCTATGGAAAACAGTATGGAGGTTCCTCAAAAATCTACCATATGATCCAGCAATTCCTCTACTGGATATTTACCCCAAAGACTTGAAAACCCATATCCAAAAAGATATTTGCACGCCATTGTTTATAGCAGTATCATTCACAATGGCCAGGACATGCAAGCAACTGAAGTGTCCCTACAACAGAAGATTGATAAAGAAGCTATGGTACATATATACTATGGAATATTATTCAACCATAAGAAAATATGAGATACTTATACATATTTGCTACAGTGTGAATGGACCTTGAGATAATCATGTTAAGCTAAATAAGTCAGACAGAAAAAGTTGAAAATCACATGATATTACTTATATGTGGGATATAAACCTAAAAGCAACAAATGAGCAAGACAGATCAACAAAGACTCATGGACATAGATTATAGACTAGTAGTTACCAGAGGACTCGAGACTAGTGGTTACTAGTGGGGCAGGGGAAGTGGGGCGATGTACATAGGGTAAAGGGGGATGGGGCAGGATGAAGTGAATAAAGGGAATCAAATATATATGGCAGTTAAAGGAAACAGGACTTTGGGTGGTAAACACATAATAGAATATACAAATATCAAATTATAAGGCACATCTGAAAATTATATAGTTGTATTAACCAATGTTAGCCCAATAAACTTAATTCAAAATAATAATAAAATAAAATAAAATTAGGATTTCATGCTAAAAAAACAGAAAATATATAGTAGTGGCCTGTCCCATCCAATCAATTCAAGAACATTTGGAGGACAGATTTGACATTCACTACATCTAAATAGGCAGTCTCATTGTCACCACTAAGGCCCATTGAAGTTTGATGTTACCCTATGGTAGAGGAGAGGGAGAGGGATAACAATGGTGCAGAAGCATAGTTAGCATTTTTCCCTGCTTCTTCCTCAAATGACAGCAGTGAAGAATCACAGGTTATTGAAATTTAATAGTTTTATTAAAAGTATATTTTAGAAAGACAAAGAATGTCCTAAGAAAGCACATGGTTCTAGCATTGTAACCAACAAAAGACCACAAAAAGAATTCCCAGAAAGGCAAAAAAGAGGCCCAGAAGTGAGAATGTCTGCCTTATATTTGGGCTGTGATGGCATGGTTCCAAAAGCATTCCTAGTGATTGGCATATGAGGTTGTTTTGATTGACACCGGGCTGCTATATAACTTTCCCTAGTGTGCATATGTAGACCCAGAATTCTACTAGCATTGGGATGTTGTTTGGGCAGTCTCTAGTCTGGGCCCTTTTTCCTTTTTTGCCTTGTCACTTGTGTCTGACTAGCTACCTAACATCATTGTGGCTCACTAACATGATGCTTTTGGGGATGTCTTCCTGTGTCCTCCTAAGGATTACATGATAATTGTTTGCTTTTTATCTGAGGTCACTGATTCATTTATTGTAGCTTCCAACACGAAAGAAAGTATAAAGAAAACCCACCCAGGGCCACACTACAATTATAGAGATTTCTTTATAAAATAGCAAAAGAGTCTATATCCTCTTGGAGTTAATAGGGGTAACATTTTCTATGCCTTTCCACCCTGTTTTTTTCTATTTTTGACAAAAGCAGAAGTCTTTTTTTCCCCATATCTGTCCAAAATGGAAGTATCTTTTAGTTCTCACGATACATTCAACCTTATTGGCCCTCCTCTCTAATCCATATCATTTTCTCTTCTTTTGGTTTCAAACTCTTGGAATTCCTATTCTAGAATTATTATTCCATGGTCAGCAATCTCCTCTATAGCAAATGTCTTCTTTGTGGTGTGCTTCTTTATTCTCTTACCCCATCCATATCAAGGTTTTTGTTCCTGAATACCAGTTTCTGACCTTTGAACCTCTACCACATTTAAAAATCCCAATGTTTTAATACTCATAAAACTTGAATACAAGACTTGATCCTTTTTTATGGTATACTGAGTTACCAATATTCCCCTTCACATTTAAGATGTTAGTACTTACCTCAGTTTTAATTTTAATGGATACTCCTTCTGTGCATCAATATGATTCTGTCATCCTCACAGATAACTCATTCAACATACTGATCTTTCAGTTCTCTGGGAGCCTCTTTCTCTGACTATGTTTTCTGCCACTTTTCTGGTAAAAAGTTCTATGTTTATACATTGGAACTTTGTATAAATAATGTATAGCCAAAGTGTTTTCATTTCTGAAACATAATTTAAATAATATTTACTAGAACAAGATAATCCTCTTCTCCCAGCTACCCTTAATATAATTTCACTCTGACTTTATCAAAGATTACTGCTTGATTTCTTCTTTTAAATTTATTTTTTTATGTTTTTTCCATCTATTAATACTGTATTGATTTCTCTGTTAAGACAGCAAGTATTTATAATTCATTATTTCTATCATTGTCATTGTAATAATTTTTTTTTTCTTAAACTCTCTATTAGTAAGACACCACCATCTACTCAGTTGTTTAGGGCATTTGAGTGATCCTGGATATTTACACTATCTTTGTCCCTCATATCCTGTGAATTTTCAGGTCCTATAATTCTGTCCTATAAATATACGAAGAACTGTTATATTTCTCCCCATTTACACTACCATCCCAATGTGTTGAGCCATCCTCACCTCTCATCTAAACAACATAAACTATGCACTGACAGTACAATTTACAAAATGAATAAAACATAGGTCAATATTTGTGGATGCAGTAAAATTCTTTTTAATTGTTCCATTTGATTGCCAGGTTTATTCTGTATTTTTATCAAACTAATTTGGGAATCAAGGGAAAACATATTATTGACAATGCCTATAATATAAAGGTCTTATGACAGTACTGTACTGATTAAAATTGGGAATTACTTGCAAGGTAAAATTAGTTTCTTCACTACATCACTTTTTAAAATTCTAAACTTTTTGTCACACTGCAGCAAAAGTGATCTTTTTTTCTTAATTAATAGACTTATTCTTGAGCAGTTTTAGGTTTATAGAAAAATTGAGCTAAAAATACAAAATGTGCATATCACTCTTCTCCTGGCCACCACAAAGTTTCCCTGTAATTAACAACTTGCTTTAGTGTGATGTAGTTATACAATTGGTGAACCAATATTGATGTATTATTATTATTATTATTAAGCTATAGTTTACATTAGAGTTCACTCTTTGTGCTACATTCTTTTGGTTTCGACAAACATATAATGACCTGATTCTACCATTACAACATGCAGGATAGTCTCAAAAATATCCCATGCCACCTATTCGTCCTTCCATTCTTCTCACTGGGCTCTTGACAACCACTGGTCTTTTTATCTTTTTCAAAACATCTTATAACTGGATCCATCACTCAGCACATGCCTTTGCAGAGTACTTCTTTCACTTAGCGATGTGTATTAAATTTTTCTTCATGTCTTTTTGTAGAGTAATCTTTTAAAAATAAAAATTACATCATGTTACTACCCTGCTTAGAATGCCTTGTTGTGTGTCCATTGTTCTAAAATAGTCTTAAATCCTCAAAGATATCTAAAACTCAAAGTGTGGTTTGTAGGAAAAACACATTTCACCTAAGCGTTTATTCTAAATATAGATTCTCAGGCATCACTCTGATAATACTGAGTCATTATCTACATACTGGTAGGATCCCAAGGTAACTCAGATGCTTGTTAAACTTGAAAGCAGTGGTTTTAAATGCCCTCAATGTTCTTTGCTCTGCATCCTCTTTCTTGCCCTATTATGAAACATCTTCTCATATATAGCCACTAAATAACAAAGAATTCCAGGGTTTATTAGCAGGGTTTATTTGCAGATAAATAAAAAAATTATAAAGGTTTTTACTTCAATAATAATGATGAAGATAATAAAATAGAAATAATAAATAAAAGTTCTATTTTTAAAGTTATACAGAATTTCTTAGTTACAAATTACTTGGAGTTTTATTTTTTTAAATACTTAAAACTTAATTAAAGATAAAATAAATAAGACACTTAAATATTTTAACTATTTTTGTTCCATAATAAAAATCTATGTAAAATGTATGGATTTTTATTGAAAATTTTCACTTTCATTCATTTTTCTTTTAAAGGTAATCTAAAATATTTAATTGTATAAATATTTAGTCCTAAATTAACCTTTTTTTTTTTTTTACTTACTCCATATTTCTTTGATGAAGAAGGTATTCTGGGTTAAAAAAAAAAAAAGCAGAAAGCCATATATGTTTTAATAAAAACAGAAAGGCAAAATAACTTAGTCACCTCAAAGCTTACCTAGCTGACTTCTATCTACCAATGAGATAACAGCTTAACGATAATTTCCTCAGGGAAGCCCATTTTGAACTCTCAGCCCAGGTTAGATCCTTTTTTGATGTCCTTCATTAAACCATAGTGTTCTTTGTAATTTAATACTTGATATTATTTTTACATAAGTCAATGTTCCTGCTAAATTGTAAATCTTGAGAATTTAGAATAGAGACTATGTTTTATTTTGTTCAGCATTCTCAAGATCTAGGACATTACTTAAATCATAGGTGATGCATCAATACATATTTTTTTGGTAAACATAAATGCAACTGCTGTGAGATGTCAGTGAATATTCTTACCCAATCCATATAACTTTAACATCCATATCGACTATCTATGTAAAAAACATTAGTTTCTAAAATTAAATACTTTCAATTACTTTTAAAGGAAGAATCTAAAATATGTTTTTTCCTAAAAAAGATTATAAAATATAACTGCAATTTCATATTTTGTGTATTTAGCCTAAATTTTAAATGTTCCTTCTTTTGTCAATGTTTAGTCTAATTCACAAATTATTAGTTTAATTTACGAAACATGTTCTTAGCAGTCATATTAATTGTTTTTGGTCCATCTCTTTATATAATAATCTCTTTTGGGACAAGGACTGAGGTTTGGGGGTTGTTATTTTTCAATGTGTTTAATTGTTTGCCATTTTAGGGCAAACACAAAGCAATTTATCAATAAAAATGAATTTCATTGTCTCTATATATCTCAAATTGTCTTTTAGAATTTATTTCATAAGCTTTAAAACAACTCATATTTTTAGAGAAATGTCTGTATTTTCTTCTATATACATCTGCTGAAATAAAATGAGAAGTTCAATATCACACAATAAAACAGGATGAAATAAAATATAGGTCTCCTTAATTCTGGTTTGCTGCTCCCATCACGGCCCCAAATTTCTTTGTGAAATAATAATGGGAAATTATATTCCAACTTGAAAGCCAATAATAACCAAGATCATATAGAGTACATAGCTCCAAAGAAAAACACCTAGCATATCAGCAATAAGGATAGGATATATCCCCAAAGTACTGCTTTCCTTGTGATTCATATTTTATATTCAAATCATTGCAGTTGCTGTGAGACACCACAATAATACTTCCACAGAACAATTTCAAAGGTCTAATAAATTAGATTCTTCCTTGTCTCAGTCAAAAATACTGTGTTCAGCAGTTTCAACAATGAAAGTTTCATCTAATTAAATAAAGTACTAAAGAGGCTCATGCCAGCAATACTACCTCAAGCTGATAGACTCAGGTTTGCAATATTGCTCATCTGGCATGCAGCCACCAGGATGATCACAGACACTGAGCTAATGTCTTAATATCAAGTAACTGAAAGACAAGAAAGGAGTAATTCTCCTTTTAATGGCACAGCAGTCCTAACATGAAAATTTATATCTCGCCACTATTATATACACACACACACACACACACACACACACACACACACACACATATAACATTTTATATATATGTAACATATATATAACATTTTTATATATATTTTATATATTATAAATATATATATTATATATATAATGTTATATATATAATGTATAATAACATTTTATATTTTATAACATTTTATATATATATATATATATATAACATTTTTTGAAAGGCCACTTATTATTAAATTTAGATGTTTAATTCTAAAAAAAAAGCTTGTGAGTTCATTATTATTTTAATATGATTGCTAATTTCTCTACAACTATCTGTACTAAAAATGGTAAATTTTGCTTGAAATGCAGTTTTAACACTGAAAGTTCTCATAGTATATGGAAGATTTAGTACTTTTCTCATTGTGATTTTGTTTCTCTTTTTTTTCTTTTAATACATTTGTTCCTTTTGATAGTTTAAAAATGAAATTCAAATTGAAACTTGCCAAAAAATATTTATAATTACAAGTTAATTTAATTATTATAATTTTTTAAGCTGGAGAAACATATTTTTACAATTTTAGGGTACTGATATTTTTCAGTAAACTTACATATTTATAAAGTATTATTTACTAAAACTCATAATATAAAATTTTCATAATTTAATTATTATCAGATTATTAATTCAATTTGTGATTTAATTAAGAGTATACAGTAATTTTGCAATCATAGATAACTACATTATCACATTTATTTCTTTCAGTCATTATCTCACGAACTGCTAGAGTATACAAATAAAAGTAAACAAAAGCATTGTGCATATTAGTATTAGCAGTCATATTGCTTATATTTGGTCCTTTCTTTTAGATAAGATCCTTTTTCAAGAAACTTTTATAATGAACTGAGGAATGTTAAGCTGTAAATACATCAGTAAAGGAAAGTTGAATAAAATATAATTAACACTGCAGAGGAATTAGTGTTATGATGTCTCACTGTGGCTTTTGAAATGCATTTAAAAATGTAACGTTTATGTTGAATTCATGAAGAACACACAATCTGGGAAATGTAGTAGTGGAAAGATATGTCTAATGTATAGAGGATTTTACATATCAGGGTAAAAGACTATAGCTTTAAACATAGAACAATCTCTTATTCCAACCTTGAGATTCAAGGACATTTATAAAAATGATATTTTGATGTTGCTATCTATTAATGACTCTAAGGAAAACAATTTAGTTCAGTATTATAATGAGTGGTCAACAAGAATATTGAACTGAAGATGTCAAATATCAATTAAGAGACAATAGCAAATAGTATGCAATAATTTCAAAAATGTTTAATACAAGATACATCTTAACAAGATCTATGAGTGATTGGTATGAAAGTTAAAATTTGGAAAGAGCCAAGTATGCAATGTTTGTATTATGCAATGTTCTTTTTTAATAGTCTGTAAAGTCCATTAAGATAACATTCTTAAGATATTAACTTTTATATTTATATAGTACTTAATTAAATAATTCACTCAAGAAATCACTTAAAATTAATATTCTATCTAATAGGTACTCTAAGGGGGGTATGAGGCAGAGTTTGATAAAAAATAAAAATTTAGAGGGAAGTTATGGTAGATTGTTTATCAATAATGAATGCACTGACCTTCTTCCTCTAATCACAGATTAATACTTTATTATTCAGTTTCATTGAATCAGGTGATACAGTTATATAATTTATATGTTCCACTCTAGTAAGCTGTCATTACGATGATTTTTAGTTTAATATGTTATTCCCTTCATACAGCATGACTTTAAATAGGCCTTTAGTTTTTTACTTAGGATGATAATGAAAATTTTCAATGCAATTTGCTGGTTATCAGTTACTATTAATAGCTCCTAGAGTGCCATCTATTACATTATCAAACTTTTTAAAAATATTCCTTCAGAATCTATGAGTTGAAAACTGGGTCTGTGGCCAAGGTTACCACTTATGTACTCTAGATATTCAAGAAAATACTTACTTAATAATACATTTCTGAATGTAAAATATTATTAGATCAATTCAATTAATTTATATTAGACATTTAATAAAGGTATAGGTATCAAAATATTCTAAATTCATTTTCAGATTACCTACAGATTATCAAGTATAAACATAATTCTTTAGATAATCAGAATCAAACATTGATAAACACTTAAATCTGTATTTAACAGTATTTGATAGAATAGAAAATTTTATTAGACACACTATTACTTATAAAATCTTGTTCCAGTCAGAGTTATAGCAAAGTAGTGCCAAGCAGGCTTTGACCAGGGTACTACAGAGGCAGCTCTTGTACAAAACTTCATTTCTTTTTTTTTAACCATTTTTTAATTAATAATTATTGTGGAGACATAAATTAGTAAAACCAAATAAGTGGTAAATGTACAATTCAACAATATATTGTGTGTATATTGCATTGTGTGTTGACCTCCCAGAGTTGGATCTCCTTCTGTCACCAAATATTTGGCCCCTTTTAACCCTATCTACTCCCCTCTCCCCAGTTCCCACCAATCCACAGTTTGTGTCCACAAGTCTCTGTTTGCCTGTCACATTTGTTCGTTGCTTTCAGTTTTATAATCCACACATGAATAAAATATGTTTTTTCACTTTTTTTGTCTGACTTATTTTGGTTAACATGATTATTTGAGGATCCATTTATGTTGTCACAGAAGGCAGTATTTCATGTTTTCTTACAGCTGAGTAATATCTGTACCACAGCTTCTTAATCCAATCATCTATCATAGGACATTTCAGTTGTTTCCATGGGCTGGCCACTGTGAATAATGCTGCTATTAACATTGGGGTGCACATATCTTTGCAGATAAATGTTTTCAGGTTTTTTGGGTAAATACCCAGAAAAGGAATTGCTGGATCATATGGTAGATCAATTGTTAGTTTTTTGAGAAAACTCCATACTGTTTTCCATAGAGGTTGTACCAATTTTGCATTCCCACCAGCAGTGTATGAGGTCGCCTTTTTGACCACAATCTCTCCAATATTTGCTATTACTTGTCCTGTTGATAATAGCTGTTCTAAGAGATGTGGATTGATATGTCATTATAGTTTTGATGTGCATTTCCTAAAAGCTTTGTTTATAATCCAAGGCTTCTATGACTCTGTGGTATGGGATACCAAGAAAACAAGTTCAACACTCTTAACTATACAACCCAAGTGTCTTGGAGGTTAAGTTCAAGGGACCACCTTTATTCAATGGGGAGATTGAAGTCAAGAAATAAATGCTTTCCATTTTTGCCTTCTAGGACAACTTTTCTGAAATACATTTTACAATTGTCTAATCATATCAAGTACCAGTCACATGTAGTAGCCTCAGAATGAAGAACACATCCTTCTGTCTTGCCTTTCTCTTTTCTCTTTCTTATTCTCCATGTTTGTCACTCATGCTCCTCCAAATCACTTTCCACATAAACTGTCTTAGGTTCAGCTTTTAGTGGAAAAGAATATATATACATTATATACACACACACACATACACACACACACACATATGTATATATATATATATATATATATATACACACACACACGTATATATATGTGTGTATGTATACATATATATTATATATGTGTATATAGAATATATATATAATATATGTATATATAGAATATAAAATATATATATACATAAAAAGTTCATCTTCAATTATTCACTTCTTACAAAATTTTATTCTCTCAAATATTAGCTTTTATATGGGAAAAATAAAAATGCCATCTCAGTCATAAAGTCTTTCAGTTCCCCATTAAAGATTATAAAATTCCTAGATGCGTGTCTCTGAAGTTTACTAACTGTGTCATTTTCTTGATCCCATGCTCAGTTTTCCTGGGTGCAACTCCCTTCTGACAGCCTATCAGAGAAACCATCAAAGACATCTTGTGGATACTATGAAAGTGCTTCCTCTTTCATGACCAAATTCAAACCTTCTTGTTTCAGACTTATTTACATATAGTAGAGAACAGTGGCTAGAATCAATAAATTTCTCAATCAAGGTATGAATTAACACCATAATTACAGACAAAGGAGTTGAGAAAGGTCAAAAAAGAACAATCAGAGTGGTGGAGGGGATAAACTGGCTTTCATATGAGTTTAAACTAAATCATATAATCATAATCTGACTTAGATTTACATTATTTTAGAGTCAAAAGTTTATGTAAAGTCACAAAGAGTTTTAGAGAGGATAATATGTTCTCTAACTTTCACAATGTTCGATTGTCATGCATACTTCAACTACTAAAAGATGTATTTTGAAGACATTATTAAAAGGAACCCTTAAAACTATGAGTTGTATAGTTACAACCCTATGAGAAGTTATCTATAAAAATATTGATAGGATTGCCAAATTTATGGCTGATATATATTCCTAAGTGAATAATATAGGAATCTGGGACACTAAAGAGCATATCTTTGACACCAACATAAAATGTAGTTCTGTTACCCTGGCTAAAACAAATGAAAAGTTTTTTTTTTTTTTCTTCTCAATACATCTTTTAAAGCTGGTAGCCTTAAAGGTTATTCTGAATGGGATCTATATTGCCATCAAAATCCAAAAAATCCAAAAACGGCCTAATTTTTATGGTGGGTAATGCAAGTTTCATCAGTTATCTCTCACTTTAGAAGTAGTATTGCAACATTCTGCAAATCACTGGAGCCTTGGCAACTTAATTAATGTGTTAAGTTGCTGTAGTTGTTGATTTTCTTTCAGACATGTATTTTAGTAAGAATTAAAGTGTTTCCTACTTTTTGTTCACTAGGATTTAGCATAATCTCAGCAGTGAAATGGACTTGCATTATTTTATGTGGAATGTCATGATAATCATTATTCTTCTAGACTGTGGAGCACAAGAAACAGGCTTGACATATCCTTGAGATAAATATATAAATGCATATTATCGTTTTTACTGTTTGAAAACAAAACACTTCTGATTTTCTTTGCTAGAAGTGATAAAAGATAGATTAATAACTTCATTCCAGTTTCCAAAGTGTGCTTTGATTTACTCTGGTAAATACACCACCTCTCTAACTGTAGATTAAAATGGTATTATTAAATTAAGGAGTTTGATGATGGATAATCAATAAATAAACTTTCTTCACTATGTACCTGTTTTTTATGCTACCTAAATGGTCATGTTTAATAGATATTTAGTAGTATTGACCACTCCTGTAATGTTCAAGAATTTCATGACAGCACTATACTTTGCAGTCACCTATATGGATGCAGGCAGAATTATTTTTACTTATACTTTAATTGAGGGCGGTTTTTCTCTGGACTTTCATTTGTCCCTTCCTGCCATTCCTGGGGTCAAGGAATTTATGCAGGGATTTTGCCAGGTACTAAGTATATTTATTTCATTATATAGTCTGTGAATGTTAAATAACCATTAGATAAACCTGTAGTCCCAGGAATAAATAAGGAGACAGACTCAGGTTTATTCTCCCTTTAAAACCTAAATACAAGTAGTTTTTCTTTAGTGGACCATAGTGATTTTTCAAAGTACCTCCCTCAAAGCCATTATCTTAAAACTCTCAGAAATTTTAAGTGTTATTTATTTATGTATGTATGTATTTATTTATTTATTTATTGCAAAATTACTTTAGTAACTTTCAAAGTTCCTCTGGAGTAATCCTGGAGTAACATTCATGGCATACTACTATGAGATGTAGAATCCTTCCTTAAAGAAACAGCTAAGAACTTTTTTTTTGCCTAAATATGACAAGTTAAATCTGAGTATTTTGCCAAAAAATTTCATTCCCAAGAACTTCTTGATCAATAGAACATACCAAATATCCCTGTTTTTCTTTAATTAAACTTTTATTTTGAAATAATTATGAATTCACATGTAGTTGTAATAAATAATACAAATTTCTCGTGTGTACATGCTTTACCTACATTCACCCAGTGCTAACATCTTACAAAACTATACTTTAATATCACAACCTGGGTATTGACATTAATAAAAATATAGAAGATTTTTATCACTAGAAAGATTCCTTATGTTGCCCTTTAATAGCCTCACCCAATTGTCTCCCAACTCATTCTCCTTCCTTAATTTTATCATTGCAAGAACATTATATAAATGATACTCTACAGTATATAGCTTGCTGTGAAAGAATTTTTTTACTCAGTATAATATTCTAAGAATTCTTTGGTGATTATATCAATAATCAGTTCCTTTTTTATTGCCGAGTTGTATTTAATAGTATGAATATCCCAGTATTTTTAACCTTTTCATCTATTGAAGGATATTAGTTTGTTTTCCGCTTTGGAGGAAAGCATTCAGACTTTTATCATTAAGGATAATGCTATTTGTAGATTATTTGTGATCTATTAAGCTGAGGAAATCCCCCTCTATTCCTATTTTTAGAAAATTTTAACTAATGCTATTTTTTCTGCATCTCTTTTAACCTATTAATATGGCAGGTTACATTGACTGACTTTCAAATAATCAAAAATGTTTTTCTATCTGGAATAAGTTCTACTTAGTCATAATGTATAATTATTTTTATATAATACAAAATTCTGTTTGTTAATATTTTAAAATTTTTTTATGTTTATGTTAATAAGATATATGTTTATATGTTTCTTTTTTTTGGGGGGGAAACTGTCTTTGATTTTGGTATCTGGGTAATACAAGCTTTAAAAAATTAGGATACTTTTCTCTTATTGTCTGTAAGAGATTATGTAGAATTGGTGTGAATTCTTCTTTAAATGTTTGGTAGAATTCTCCAGAGAAATCATACAGGGATTATGATTTCTTTTTGAAAATTTTAAAATGAGAAATTTTATTTTTTTAGAGTTATAGTTTTATCGGAAATGTTCCAAGTTCGGTGAAACAAAGATAAGTCCTTTGTCATTCCTTAAAGGAACTTCAGACAGCACACAACAACAGTTCTTTTCAAATATAGTCTGTTCTACTTCCTCTGGCACTCATAACCTATTCTAGGATTGAAGGCTGCTGTTTTCATGGTTGCTATCTGCAGAGAGAGAGAGAGATGGCAGGCCAGCATTTTTAAATGCCATTGAGCTCTTACCCAACATGCAGTAATTTCTTTTTTTCTTAGGCTTCCTCCAGACTTTTGTAATTTCGGGCCAGATTATAGAAATTGTGAAAGTAGAATCTGAGACTTTTTGCTAGTTTAATTCTAGTGTCTGTGAGAGGACAGACCCTTAGGTTCTTATCGCCACCATTTTTAGTGATATCAATCTAATGCTTACTCTAATATTCTAACTTCAGCCAACGTACTGCCTATTTTGATTCTCAAAAACATTAGTTTTCTTTTTACCATATTATCATATTAACACTTTTTATTTTTTCAATGATCATTCATTTTTTCACTGTTATAGTTAACTTTGGAAAGTAAAATACAAGATTATAACAATGAAAAATTATATTTTGGCCTCAGCTGACAACAAATGGTAATAAGAATCATATAAACAGAATTTATAAATCAGAATAAGATAAAGTGAAACTAAAAGTGTTCTTTGTAACTCCATCAGCAAAACATAATTCAAAGATTACATTATATGGTGCATTTAGCTTATATAGGTTCAAGTGTTCCCTGTATTTGGGTCTTGAATATTTTGTCAAATGACATAACATTTCCCTCAGATAACTTTATATTAGAAAATGTATTAGAAATTGGTACCTATTTTTCTGTGAAGTATTATGTTTCTCTGTGAAGAAATTATATGGCCTACAAAACCTATTTCACTAGTAATATTAATACCACTGATATTTCACACTGATTCCACACCAAGTGTAGAAATAAAAAGAATTTGAAATGAAAGAAACTTGCTTAATTAACATTTATTTGTTTGCCCTTCTAATAATTCCTATTGTTTTTATAACATTAGTTTTTATATGAATGCTAAATATGAATTTAGAGAATGTAAAATTTTACTTTAAATTCAATTACTTTCATTAAAATATAAAACTATATAGTAATTTAATTAAAAGTCAAAACCAAGTTTTTTATTACTGTTATTATTTTTCTAGAGAAGAGGTGTGTTATGGGGTATACATACTTTAGTAGGTTAAATTTCTACTGACATTGGAATACAAAACTAAAATTACAAACTTCAGTTAAATATAAATGTGTACCTTCTTACTACTTCCTTATGAGAATAGAATAATTATAGCAAATTTTATAAAATAATTTTGTTTCTAAAATATGATACAGTTAATCTACTACATAATTTGATAGTAATTAATCTCATATTTTTTACTTTCATAATAAAGGAAAATAAAGTGGAAAATAAAAAAAATAGCTAACAGTAGATAACATCTGTTTAATTTTTCTCTTTGTGATTTAAGGTCGTTACTTCATATTTTGAACTATTAATATATAAAGACATACTGTTTCTCCTTTTCTTTCTCCTTTCTCTCTTTCTTTACCTATTTTTTATTGCTTTCTTGTATTTGATGTTATAGCTTTCAGGTACATAATTTGAAAACTTCTTCTAAAATACCTTATGTCCTATAAATTAATAACCTCTCATAGTACATCAATATTCTAGTAATAATTTACTTTTCAACAAGATTATGTTTATATGTTCTTTTAAGTCTATGACTGATTATAAATTATGAGACTGTATCAGGTTGACATTTCTTATTTTAATAATACACATGGATTTGTCCTTAAGATCCATTCAGGACTTCCATCACATAAGCAGCTTAGTTGAAAGATAACCGAACCACTGTAAATTGAGGTGAATTAATAATAAGATAGAGATAAAGCAGAAACAATGATCAATGATAAAAACTTACATTAATAGAAACAGGAGAAAAAATAACCTGCAAACCAATGGGAAACGTTAAGTTTTGGTTTATACATCGCAGTGAGCAGTGAGCTGATTAGTTGTTAGCTGGCAAAGAGGACTAAAAGGGAAAACACTCTTTTTCTGTACTATTACACATGGAACACTTCCAACAACAGGTGTGTGTGTGTGTGTGTGTATGTTTCCCATACCAATCAATTCACCAACTGTGGACAACTGGGTGTCCTACAATTCAAGTCAGTTTTGAGGTTATCTAGTTGGATAGAGACCACAGGTTAAGAGCTCAGTCCCACAAGACATTCCTCTCCCATTTCAGTTGCCAATCAAAAATTCAGGTTGTCAACTGTCCTACTGACTTACTGGCTATAGAGTGGAAGTTCCTACTTTTAGGTAGTTAGGTATGAGCAACAGGAGCCAAGGCCCAGTTCTGTAACCTTAGAAACTTCACTTGAAGACATTTCTTAAGGACCTTCCAGAAATACCTTCCTTTTAGGATTATAAATTACCCCAACTACTAAAGTGCAAAGGTCATAAAAGCTGCGCATACGCATGCATACACGGAAAGCACTGCCCATAACTTCAGCCTCATTATACCATCATTATAATTTCATGACTATACCTAGAAGTTCATGAATCTAATAATAAATACAGAATTCTGGGTAAGCACATGTGCAGTAGGCAAAATGTTATATAACAGCTGTTAGTCAAGGTGACCTCACATATGCATCATCTAGGCCCTTCCATCATGGCCCAATTATAAATAGATCTTCCCATTTCCGCATTGTTACAGCTCTCCTGACTGGAAACCAGCTCCTCCCTTTGGGGTATACTGTCTTATCTCATTATCTCCTAAATTCCACAGGGCTACAGCCTTCCCTAGCATGGGCCATCTCCTTCTAAAATATACTTTCAATAAATCTTACTTTTTCTCAGTTTTACCGACCTGTAATTCTTTGCTGCATCAGTGGGGAAGAATTAAGGGACAATACATAGCACCGCTGTCCTTTTCCTCCTCTCCCATGCTGATGCGGAGATGCCAGATTTCACCTCACCCCAGCAGTGACACTATGATGCTCTACTCTGGCTAGATAGCTTACTAGAGCTCACAGAGCTCAGGAAAACAGTTTATTTACTATATTTCTGGTTTATTATAAAGTTAGAGTTCTCAACCTCCCTGTCACTCTCCCGCCAGGCTACAGAACAGTACTGGTCAAGTCTGTGGCCTATTAAGAACCCAGCCACACAGCAGGAAGTGAGTGGCAGGGAGGGACCAAAATTTTATCTGTATTTGTATCTGCTCCTCAGCGCTAGCATCTATCTACCTCAGATCATTAGGCATTAGATTCTCATAGGAGCACCGGAGTCTGGTGCCAAAAATGTTGGGAACTACTGTTATAAAGGATACACTAAGAAATAACCAGATGAAAGAGGTGTAAAGGACAAGGTTTGTGGAAAAGAGGTGAAGCTTCATCACCTCTCCAAGTGTGCCACCCTCCCAGGTCCTCCACTTGTTTTCCAACTCTTTACTTTTAAGAATTTTTATAGAGTCTTCATTAGATAGGTATGATTATTTAAATCATTGGCCATTGCTGACTGAACTTAATCTCTAACTCTGCTCTTCCTCTCAGAGTTTGGAGGGGTGGAGCTGAAAGTTCTAATACTCTAATCACATGATTGGTTTCACTGGTAACCAGACCACATTCTTTGTTTGCCTAGGGTTTTCCAAAAATTACCTCATTAACGTCAATTTAGGGTAGTTGAAAAGGGCTTGCTATGAATAACAAAAGACTCTTCTTTCATTTTTATTGTTCTCAGCTTCTATCACTTAGGAACTTCCAAGAGCTTTAAAAACTTTGCCAGAAATGGAGATGAGACCAAATATGTATTATTATAAATCACAATATACATGCCCATTCTGCCCAGTTAACCCTTATGGAGTTATAAATTCTCCCAAGCCCTTTTTAATATTGCCTGTTTTCATCCATTAACATGTCCACTTTAGTTAGTGATGTTATGTACCAATGTCACCTTAAAACTATCTTCCAGATGACATTTAATACTTTTTGTTATTGTTCAGTAAATTTTCACTACCTCCCTCATCCTGCTATGGGTGAAGTATACTTTTATACCTTATAGCATGTAAAACTTAGTTTTTTAGACAGATTTGATAACATTAATAAATAATATTCTTTCTGATATCTAAGGTTTACTTCCTTTTATAAAGAGAAAGGGAATAAAGAATTTTAGAGGAGAGCCATGATTTGGAGACACTTTCTTAGGTTGGAATTCCTAAAAGAAGAGCCTGAGATAGGAATTCTGGTGCATGTGATTTATTGAGAAAGTGCTTTCAAGAGAAAATGATTGAGAAAAACAGAATAGAGCAAGAAAAGAGGATACTATAATGTGATTCCAGATGAAGTCTAGCTTCAGTTTCTTCTGATAGGGTACCCTGGAACATGAATTGTACTGTAGAGTTGATCTCACATTGAAGCAAAGGGATCTGACTTTTATGTCAGACAATCTTGGGTTGAAAGACACTATCTCACCCCCAATACCAGCCAGAAGTTTTATTAGGCAGTTTTTTATTTGGTGAAATAAAATATTTTGGAAAATATTTTTTAAACCAGTAACTTCTGTTTTTATCAATAAGTAAAATAATGTATCCCAAGGACACACATAAATATATTGGTTATTAAAATAAGTTGCTGTTATACAAACACCTTAGATCAAGAAAGAGTAAGAAAAGGCTTCAGGAACAACAACAAAAAAAATAAAGCAAGCTAAAAAATAAGAATAATAACCTGAAGCTGAAGGTATTGCTGCTCTGGAGACTTTTGTGAATATGAGGAAACGAAAAGGTGGAATTTTAAGAGGCAAAAATATAGCAGGTGATACTGCCTTGGAGGGAGTTGAAAATTATGTATTAACTAAAGTGGAGGCTTTTGAAAGTCAAGTTGTCAGGGAAAGAATGGAATTAAAAGTAGAAATCAGAAGAACATGACCAAGAAATGTGTTTGCCTTTGTATGTGCCTTAGGAAGAAAAAGCTTCTGCAGAAAATGTATAACTAAGGCTTATCCTTATATTGCTTAGGATTTAAATTTACATTACTCTCAGAATCTAGTAAACTACAAACTAAGAATGTAATAAAAAAGATTTTCTAGATTGGTAGTGCCCCTGGAAAATCTAATGGAAATAAATACAAACCATCTCTCAGAATTCTCAAAGGATTCTCACACTTGCATCCCACAAATGCTCCTTCAACATAGAGATCTCACCAAGATTCACCACTCTAGACAACTGAACTGTGTGTTTCCTGAATAATCACAGCTTCAACCTTTAAGCCCAGACCAATCTCCCTGGCTCGGGGAAACTGACAAGTTGATTCTAAAATTCATATGGAAATACAAGGCGACCAGTATAGCCAGAATAATCATAAGAAAGAACAAAATCGTAGGACTCTTTTCCCGGTATCAAATCTTACTACACTTGACAACAAAGCTACAATAATCAATACTGTGTTGCACTGGAATAAGGAAATAGATAGATATAGATATAGATATATCCAGATTCAGATATCTATCTATCTATCTATCTATCTATCTATCTATCTATCTATCTGTCTATTCACAAGTTAAAAACAATCTCATAGACAATGTAAACTTTTCGCACATACTCACAAAATCTAATATAGGTTTTGTTGTTTCTGCTGCTGAGTATAATGAGTGTTCCCTGCAAAATAAACTATAAAACCTGGACATGATACAAAAAACAACTACCTAAAAGAACTGAAAAATGAGGAGAAGTAGACTGATCTGGGTGGGGAGTATGTGCTTGTATGGAGAAGGAGAGATGAGGGGCTATTCAAGTTTGTGCCCATCTCTACTCAGTGGTTGACACAGCTGGTGTGGAAACACATGTAGAAAAGCCCACCTTCTGGCCTGGGAACATTAACATTCAAAGGTGAAATAGTTTAAAAACAATCCCTCTCTTTATCAAGATGCTTGCTTTTGCACCCAGCTGTCACTAAAGGGAGCCCACGCTACACTGAGAGGCTGTGAATAGGTGATTTTGCCAACAGCTAATGTGCCAGCTGATAGCCAGCATCAGCTAACAGAAATGTGAGATGAAGGTGTTGCAGAAAAATTAGACCAACAAAAAACTAGGTAACACTCGGAGAGTTGGAGAACTCAGGTTTATTACACCGGTGGTCCCAGAAGTGCTGGCATTCTGAACATCTGGGCCCTGAGCTCAGAGATAATCTTACTTTTATAGAGCTTATCCACAAACAAGCAACGGGGATACATCTTTTATCTAGACAGAACAAGCAAAGAGGAGGGTGATTTCAAGGTCACCCTGCCTTTTGGCCTATGACTCAAGCACGTCTACAGAAGCAGAACAAATTGCTGATTATAAGGTTAGCCATTTGATTGAAAAATTCCTCCTCAAAGGAACTGTTAGATGATTCCAGTTCCCAGGCTCCCTGCTACCCCAAGTAACACCAAGTGAAGCAGAGATGATGTTCCCAATGAAAACTGCCTAAATGGAAAATTTGTGCCCAAAGTAGATGTTGATTTAAGCCACCTAGTTTGGGGGTAATTTTTTACACAAAGAGAGATAATTGTAATGTTAGGTAAAATAGAACTCAAGGGAAAATGTACTTTGGGGATCCATAATTCAAAGTATGTCACTTTACTAGAAAATTATAAGGTAATATAACCTCAAATAAATCATATAATAGATATTCAAAATGTGTAAAATAATTGGTAAAATTAAAATTATGTCCAAATACATAATTATGAGAGATTTTAACACATCATCTTTCTTAGTTGATTGAGCAAGTAGATACAAAAATTTGTTAAGTAAATTGAGGCTTGATCTACAAAATTAGAAAAATTAGTAAGAATATACATAAAATATGGTCTACAAAGTTTAAGTTCATATATTTAGAGAAACATATCTAACAAATATAAAATACATTTTATTCCCAAGCATACATGAAATACCAAAAATGATCATGTGCTAAGTTATAAAGTTATTCTTAGGAAGCTTAAATGAATTATATTCTACAGACTACAATCTCCAAACTTAATCAAGTAATTTACCAGATGAATTTTAAAAAATCACATTTTTCTAAAAATTTGAAATTAGAAGTGTCAAAATTTAGATACTCAAGAGTAACGATAAAATTATTTTGCAAATTAGAACATATTTAGAACTAATCAATAATAAAAATGTTATAATGTTTTCATTTCTGGACTATAGGTCAATATGTACTTACAGGGAAATGTAAAACATCAAATGCTAATTTAGGAATGACATTTTTAACATATTTTTTAAACCTGCATAACCAGTTCCAATTATACTACACAAAAGGAATTAATAAAGTAAGAACAAAAATGAATTAAATATAAAGAGTACTACAAATAAGTCAGCAATATTTAAAGTTAAAACATTGATCAAAACTAAAATAAATTAAATTTTGAGTGGGTTTATCAATAATGAGTAGAGAAAAAATACAATACTGTATTCAGAATAAAAAATAAATATAATTGGAGACATAGGTATGTTTAAAAAATAATAATGGGATTTTGTCTGTAATTTGGAAAATCACATAAAATGAAATTTTTGGAAAACTATAATCAGAAAATATAAACCTATTCTAAATTTTTCAAGTTTTGAGTCAGCAAATCAACTCATACTTATACATGGTGCAAAATCCAGATAATTTTATATACAAATTCTGCCAAAAAAATAGGAAGCATAAAATTGATGAAAATATATTAGAAAAGTAGTCTCTCGGTCCCGACGTGGCTATGTAAGAATAAATAAGTCGTGAGTAGCTTTGCAAAATTTTCTAACTAATAGATTAAGAGCTCACCAACCTCTGCCAACTTTATCACTTTGTGTGGAAATACCTTCTCCTGTTTTAGAATCAACGAATGCTCATTTGTCCTTGCTTGAAGATAGTGGCCAATCTCACTATTATATTTGTCCTTGGCTGGGAGTGGACCGAGTCCTCCTACTGCTGCACAAAAGAATTGCGTGTGGGTAGATTGTCCTACAAAGCACAATGGCCACTGGGAGACACAGGCTTACCATGGGCAAGCCACACACACTACTGAATCTGATCTTGCTTTGTTTCCCCTTATGTAAGTAAAGCATTATTATATCCAGTGCTTGATTACTTATATTTTTTCTTAGTGACTCCAGTAACAATATACAATGAGCAGAAATGTTTGGACTCCTTCTTTGGAATTAATAACTGGTGCACAGTACTCTGCTTAACAAAATAGAATTCAGTAGATAAAACATAATAATATCTTTATTGATTTAAATATTATGGCAATGTTATTCTCTCTTAACGGGTCTTACTTGAGCAACTAGACATATTTTAATTCTTAAGTAGTTCCCCATAATCACTTGTAATTTAAATACATTCAGGCTGTGCAATGTCACAATCTAAATCTTTTACTCTATAAGTGGTATAATATTCTGGATTTCAGTTTCACTTTTTATGGTGTACACATTCTATTCTGTAGAACAGCTAAATATATTTTATAGAGCAAAACTTTCTTCCATTATTATACAAGTCCAAGTTATAGATAGACTAATGCTTTTTTTTTTTTTTCCACACATCAAGAGAATTAGACCTAACATCTCTAGGGAATGGAAAACTAGTTGCCAGAGGGAAGAGGTCTAAATCTTTTCAATGTGGTGATTTCATTGGCCTGAATATTTTCCTTAATGAAAAAAATATATATATTTATATTTACATTTACATTTATATTTATACATTTGATAAAAATGGGACTTTGAACATTCATAAATTTAAAATGGACACCCAGTATTAAAACACTTTTAATTTTGTTTTGTTTTATTTCAAAACCACATGAGAGGATTTTCTTCATTCTGTTTTTTAGAAATAATGGGAAAAATATATTACCCTTCTTATATTCATGGACATGAAAGAAACTACATCATAATGTTTCTCTCCTATATTGGCAGTGTATAAAAAAAGATATTCTCATATTTCAAACTGAATGGTTAGCAGGGGACTTAAATCGACTAGAAAGACAATAAAGAAAATTACCAATGAGTTTTTGGAAAGAAAAATTTACTAATACATTTCTCTATTGCATTTGACTGTAAGTGAAACAATAGTAATATTTTATCACTGCAGATATAGTGGCCTTTTTGTATTAGTAGCATGTTTTTCTCAAAACTCTGTGATTGTATCATAGGATATAGTACTTACTCTCTCTTTTCTCCTGTCTCTTTACAAATAAAATTATTGCCTTAGGAAATAATTGATTTAATATAACTATCTAGTATAGATAATTTTCTCTTTGTACACACAAGGACATATGAACAGAATTCTGTGTTGTACTTTTTCTGAATCCTATACAGACAAGCTCACAAAAATCATAAAATCCCTTGAAATCAAATTGAAGAAATTATTCTTTTACTCAAAGGAGTAAATCATTAATTCCAAACTAAACAGAACAGTTTGGATGATGACTGTATTAAGCTTTTGAGACATGTTAAACACATAGTGTGGAGGTAACTTAAGATCATTCATACTAACTACACATCTTTAGATAACTTCAATGATTCTAACTGCAAATTTGCAGGTGGCTTGGTAGGCTCTACCTCAGTCATGTATAATGAGTTTATGCATATGACACAATGTTACCTCATCAATCATTTATAAAGAATGATCTTGATTCCTCATAACTTATTTTTATGTAACTTCCTGTAAGAAAAAATGAGACTATATTGGAAGCATATATTCACATTTGTATATATGTGTATCTATATAATATAATATTTATATATATATAAAATTTCAATTTATTAAAGATAAATTTTAAAGAAATGAAAATTTAAAGTAGAAAATACCAGAAAAGTTTTCAAGTTAGTTGAAAGAAACTATCTATGTTGTTCAAAATCTTTTTCAACTATTAAATGATTTTCAATTTTCTAGCTCATTTTCAATTTTTGGACTATTTACTTGTTACTTTCACTAACATTCCATGCCATATCCTTTACTATTTTGATTCAGATTTACACAAACCATTAATATTATCTTTAAAAAATTTGTAATTTGTAGCACTTCTCAAAAATCATTACAATAAAAAATAAAAACTAAATTTTTGAGTACTAAACATATAAAAAGTTCAAGGTTAATTTCTGTACAATTATTTATATATGAATGTATAAATCTTTGGCATTATGTTATTACAAGTATCTGTAAATATTCTATTACACATAATTCTGATTATCTAGTTCAAAAATAAGTTTATTTAAATAATAATACATAAAGTAAAAATTTCTCAGATTTAAAAATCTTTTTATATTATTGTTTTTCAATTATGGGACAACAAGTTCAAGGGAAGAATTGGGAGAAATTGTACAGTTTGTTAGTAAATATTGTTCAATATAAAGATAAGTCTTTTCAACCTACATTTATTCTAGACTCGGCTTTTGGTCAGGTTTATACTTTGAGTTTTCACATGTGTTCCAAACTCTCAGCAATGATGAATACAACATAACAATGTGATTAAAAATTAAAATCAAAAATTAAAAACATGAAATTAAATTATTCATATAGAAGATGTAGTTCAACTGGAACTCTTTTGCATTGCTTGTGGAGTTATAAAGTGGTACAACCACTGTGGAAACATAAACTTTTATTGTAAGTTTACTTTAGAATTTTTGTAGGTAACTCAAATTGCCTCCTTGAAGTAAAAGTGTAGATAAGAAGTATAATGTTTTGAAAAAATAAAAGAAAACAAAACAAAACAAAAAACAGCAACAAATGGTGAACATCTGTTATCTGAGACTAAAATTATGCAAAAATGTATAATTGGGTATAAGAAAATGAAGAACTTCAAGAAGTAACTGGGCAACTGTAGCTACATAAAAATATATTCCTAGTATTGTCTTGATGCAATCATCAAAAACCTGAATCTGAACTATAGATGGAAATCTGACAGAGCAACCTCAAAGTCTTTGGACAGGAGTGATTTTGAAGAACAGATAAAGAGACATAAAACAAAATAGGCTGAGTAGTGTAGTGTTTTGTTTTTCTTTTCTTATTTTTTGCATTATCTATTTTTCTCCAGGCATATATATAACACAAAATTAGACTAATGTTATGTCTATAATATACACAACATTTACTATGACCAGACACTATTATAGATACTTGTTGAATATTAACTAATTTAATCCTTTAATAAGTCTTATGTAGCAACTGTTATAAATGTGAACACAATAAGGCTGAATTTCTTATTTCTTGAACTTACAATTCACTTAAATTATTTTCTTTGCTTATTTATGTAAAAATAACTCAAAAACTATTACAAATAAAAAAACAATATTTATAAATTATCATAAGATTTTGCCTTTTGGTGTCCAGTATATAATATGAGAAATATTGATGTGTGTATATTTAGTTGTATTAAAGATATAGTTGTTTGTTAAACTAGCAGATAGGCAAATTTTCCAAATAATAAGCTACATGTGTTTGTAGGTAAAGATATTTGTTTGTATTTAAAAAAATAAATTTTAAAAATGTTTTTGTGTTTAAGATTTTTATCTACTTGAACGTTTGTGTACACGCATGTGAACATGTGTGTGTGCGTGTGTGTGTGTGTGTACAGATGTCTAGGAAGAAGGATAGTGGAGACAAAGACAGTAAAGGATATTTCTACCAGTTTTTGATCTGAGGCATATTTTGAGCCACATTATAGTGGTTTGAGGTATGACAACTGGTTTAATGAGTAGACTTGAGGACATAAGAAAAGTACATTTGAAACAAAAGGCACAAGCATTGTTGATTTGAGTGCTGAAGAAAGAGTTGAGAACAGGACTATTCCTTGCCCTGCCGTGCTCTGGCACACTGTGGGCCTAGGTAGTGCCTTGGAATGCTACAGTTCCCATTAGATAGAGATGAGTAATTATGGCCATCAGAGGACTGACTTTTTTTTTTTTTTTTTTTCCCAAGGGCACTAGAAGCTGTGAAAGCAATTCAGGCCACTCAAGTGGGAAGCAAATATTCAATGAGAAGACTGGGGCTAAATATATGACATCCTTAAAGAATCATTGGAAAAGGTTTAGAAACAAAGTTGTTAAGGTCTAAGATGTGGCAAAAAGCAATGTGGGGACAGAATTTGTTTAAAAAATTAATGTTACCACTTACCCTATAAGTATAAAAGGAAATTGTGAATATACGTGTTATTGTTCTAAGAATTTACTCTTGCAAAAATAACAGTAACACAGCATCCTACATATTCAATTATAGTGTTTAATGTTATATTATTATTTATAATATGAAGTTTTAAAGTTAAATTTGCATTAACTAGAACAAATGATGTGATAGTATTAAGAAATTCAACATCAGCCTTCTGAATATTTGAATATTCTTCCGACAACTGAATGATTTTCTGTAATTTCTTGCATAGAGTTCAAAAAAAGTTTTCTGTCTTTCTCAATTTTCAGAAGAGCTCTATGAACTACAGCTAATACTTAAACTTTATTTTCCACTTTGCACTCTGTTTCATAAGACTTTGCACATTGATGTTTCTAAGAGCAGTTTCAGTAAAATAAAAAGTTTTATCTTTTGGGGAGGTGGTGGTGTAGAATTTAATATACTTTGTTTTATTATCCTTTTATAGAACTTACCAATGAATCACTTAATGCAGTTGACCATAATTTGGTAATCAATTTTTACCTCCTAAGTCATTATAGACCTTAGAAAGGAAAGCAATCGACATGCATGTTTATGTAGACTATATTAAAATTTGCTCTTAGTTTTCTATTTTTTATAATAGTAATAAAAATGCAAGTCAGTAAACATGGATGAGGCAGATAATTTGCAGTATTTAGCAATTTCAACAGATTTATATATTTTTAAATCTCTTTATGCAAAATGTTTTTTTGATATACATTTTTCTTTAGGCCTTTAATATATAAATGATATATAAATATATGTGTCTTATATAAGTGTGTATATACAGATATATGTTTGTATACAGAAACCTTTCCTCAGTGATTTTTTTTTTAATTTTAGTAAGCTACAATGTAAAGTAGAATGAATTTAGCTGCAATTTTTTGCAGGAATACAACAGCAGTGAAAGAAGACCCTTGCAGGACTTTAACAAAGCCATCAAAGATTTTTAGATTCTCCTCCTTTATTCATTCATCAAATGCTTATTGAGTACCTCTGAATACAAAGTACTGTGCTAAGCACATAGGGATGACAAAGATTAATTAATCATTATCTGAAACCTCAAAGACTTGACTTTAATAGTCAGAATTAGATAGAAAATTACCACAATAAAATGTGGCATGCAAAATGCTCTGAAAGCACATAAGACAGAGAAATTTAATATGTTATAGAAAAGGCAAAGGGAACTTACAGTAGAGAACTACTGAGACGGTACGTGAAGAATAACCGGGAGGTAATTAGACGAAGGTGAATGGACAGACACTCTTGGCATACAGAACTAAAGGTGAAATATCCAGGACTATGAAGGAGAGCCATATGTGTGGGAGGTACTAATGTGACTGGAAGTTGTCAAAGAAATGTTTGCCTAGAGATTGCAAAATTTCATGCTAGTCTATATACCTATGAATTTTAATTTCTATAACAAATTTACTCATGCTGGTATCTCTTATACTCATTGTATTTTCTTCTCTTAAACCTATTAACTTTTAAAATCCTTCAAATTTTATGTACTATTCGAAAGTTGATCTTTTCAAAAACGTAAAATAATTTCCTCTGCTATATCAACTTTGTCTTACCTAATTTATATTGTATGGCTCTCATAACATAGGCCTTTGTTTTTAAGTCTATGTAATATATAATCCCATTATTCTAAACTTTTATATAGATTGAGAAAATAATTATAATTAGTACATTGAACATAATAGAAACTCACTAAACATCTGTAAAATATAGTGATTCCCACTAATTTAGATGTCATGGTCACCCAAGCAATTTTGCAGAAGAGCACAAACTGACATGCCTAAACTGTGATAGTTATGCTCAGAATTTCCTCCCCAGACTCACAGCTGAGTTTCTTAAAGCTGCCTTCTTTAAACCCAGTGTTGTCTTTTTCTTCATGGCTTCTCCATTCCTGTTTATCTCAGGAATGCAGCTATTTCCGGCTGTTGCTCAGAGGTATATTTACCCTGGACCTAATGAAGACTAATCTTACTTATGCTAGCCCCTTTCTAGGGCCAGAGAAGCATTCCAGCAATGTTCCAGTACTTTCATGGACATATATTTTGATAAAATTTGTAAAACTAAGATGATAATTATAATCAGTTAAGACTGTTCCTTCATACTCTAATTTTCCCTGTCACATTTTCACTAATTCTGTGTGGTATTAGAGAAGCTACTGTTAAAGTTGAGAATTCATATTGAATTTTGTTTCATATATTTATGTGTGGTCAGTCTCTCTCTCTTTCTCTCTCTCGATTATTGCTAAACATACAACTTAGATTATTGCTAAACATCTGAAATAAAAACAGCTTCCAGGAATAAGCCTAGCAACCACTGTCCCCACTCCCTCGATGTCATGAAAAAAAGGTAAAGGATGGGAGATGACATGGAACTAGAAACATCTTTGAGGTCCAGGACCAGAAGTATGTGGTTAGTGAGTATTTCAGCTGTGTGAAGGGAATTTAAAACCAATTACTGCAATAAAACTTGAAAGGCATTAAAATCTTCACATATATGTAAAACTAAATCTAATAAGATATCCTTTAATTTAACATCGATACTAAACATATACTTGTTACTAGAAGACTTTTGAGACACTGGTTTCTCCTTTATTTTAATAATACAGGATATTTTCAAATATTGAACCCTCACTAGCATCTCCACAGCTGTAATACATCCCTCCATGAATCACAAAATGCCTGTAACATTCACATTTAAGAGCATGCAATTATACTATATTCAACATTGAGCCTCAGCTATATTAGAAAAAAAAAATAAGGTAAATAAAATGTGCCTAGGTACAGAAAATTTTGAAAAAAATACATTGTATTTTATCTATCTCTAAATGGTAGCCTCTTTGAATCAAGTGTTAAAAACAGAAACTTGTTTTAAAGATATAAAATAAAATGTTTTAAAAAGTTTCTCTTAGATGTTAATCGTCCTTGTTACCTACACTTTATAGCACATGTTTCTGCTCTGGATGCCTTTTGATGATTTTGTTTGGTTTCTTGTGTCTGTTTCTTACATATAATCTCAGAGCAAGTAAACTGTCTTGTGCCTGTACTGTTTTTTTTTTAATAAATAGGTGAAGATATAAATGACCTAGATTAGACTATTGTTAATGTATTGTCATATCAGAGTGCATGGAACTGCAGAGTATTCTATTTTTCAAATTTCTGTTGATAGGCTTTCTCATCACAGAGAAACTGAGCAAAAATGTCAGTGCTACAATGATTCTTCTGCTATATTTTGGTTCTATTGTGACCCAAAATGTTTATAATATAACTATAGAATTACAGAAGCTTGGAATTAAGCCTCTGAATCTTCTATCAGGAATGATCTCTGAAAGGAGAGGAAGAGTTAAAAGAAACCTTACAGGATAAAATTTTATTTGTATGCTGCCTTCTCTTAAGGGAATGAAGGAAATATACCAGTAAAGATGGCTTTCCACCAGTGGTCAGGGGGCTTCCTAGAAGCCCAAAGAAATGTGTAGGTGAAGGAATATCATGCATTTAGGGAGAATTTAGTAATGTGTTACAGAGACATGGAGTGGATTTATTTTTAGTATGTAGGTCACTGTTTTCTTGTAAATGTCAAGAATCAGAGGTTTGGGGGTGACTATTAAGAAGTCTATAGATGGTAAGAAAATGGAAATAGCAAGTGTCTTTTAAAAAATTTGGCTTTGAGAAATTAAGAAATATGAGGAAGATAGAATGTTTATAAAAGAATGTGTGTGTGTGTGTGTGTGTGTGTGTGTGTGAGTTTGCATAAACGTGACACTCATAGAAAAACGAGAGCTTACACATTGAGCTGTTGGACAATAGCCAGAGAAGACTGAATAGATAAGAGTAATAAACAAAAAGGGTACTTTTTAAAGAGAATATATATTTCAGTAAAGATGGGGTCATCTTATTCCTTCAGTAAAGAGTTTACCTGCCTTGCAAACTTCTGGCTTGCAGGCAACTTTAATCCTATCTGTAGGGCATTTAGCAAGAATGGCTCCCAACATCTACCATTGTGTGTGTATGATCTATGGGACATATAGTATAATAACTGATAAAATAAAAATTTCCATACAGAGAATACAAAACATGAGCACATTCTATGAGGTATTTTTAAACTCAGCAAAAAGAAAGAGAGCCATTTTTTGGTTATTCTATTGTCCATTGCTCTGGATGCAGCAACGAAGATGCAAGTCTGCCTTTTGGCCATGATAATTTATTTTCTTTGGTGAAAGATCATTTATTTTACTTCTTTTGATTGTCACCTGACATTTGGAAGATGATGTTAGTCACTTAAATAATTTAAGTGGTTGTTTAAAAAAATGAATGAAAATTGTATGAGAAAGTGTCTGTGGCTGAAGATATGATCAGGTTGGGAAGATATGCTGTGGCCTCTTGTTGAAACTGAATGGATGAAACTATGTTTTCTGCATGTGTCCTTTCCCTTCTGCTCCCTTTTAATACTCCTGATGGATATTATTAGTCTTCCAAGGGTGTGCTGACTCAAAGAAGTTGCAGACTAGAGTTACGCAGGTTGAAAGATTCAGAAACAATATCATAGAGAATCTATCTTCAAAATTTAGATTAGGCTTTAAATGAGGAAGGTGAGACTAGGAAAGAGATCATTTATAATTTAAAATGACTAAATTCTCAAAGTGTGAGCTGAAAGAAGGATTTTCTATCAAGAGCAGGGAACAGAGAAAAGATTGTCAACTCTAGAACTTCCATTTTGATTCTATTATAAACAATAGACATATGACAAGTTTAGACTTTTAAGTATGTGTGCATGAGTGCGTGTGTGGGTGGGTTGAGAAGAGAGATACCTGTGGTCAGAATAAGGTACCTTATTGCCACTGAGGTGCCACTGTTGCATCTATTTTGCAAAGGTCCTAAATCCCATTCTCCCTGCTCAGAGAGGGAATCTTAAAGTATTCCTTGGCTAGTTTGGTCCTGTAGACTTCATGTTTTCTGCTTTCTCTGAGAATACATACAGAATTTTTGGAGTCTAGTGGAAGAAGAACTGTATGTGTGCTTACAAAAATCCCATGCAACTATAACGTGGGAGTGTGTTCACAGTAAAATTAATTAAACTCTGATTTAGCAATCTCTGTAGCATATATTCTTAGAGTGGAATAACATTACCAATATTTCTTGGTAACGATGGCATGTTTGTGAAATCTAAAGTGCTCTGTTTCTCTATGGCATATTTCATCCATGACACATTATTAATGTTGATTACATAATTGTAAATGAATGAAGAAATAATTTCAGAATGTCTCATAAATACCACTTGACAATATTAATTCTCTTATCTAGTTAGGTATATAAATAAAGATTTTTCTACAGATCTAAAATGATGTTCATCGAAAGAAATCAATAAGATAAACTGTTACACAGAATCTGGCATTTAGTTCAAAATACAAACCAGATAAGCCTGTCTTAATTTATTTATTGCAGGATATATCATCTTGTAATTATTTCTGTATATGTGTAACTGAACTTTCACCAACCCTTACTTTACTAGCAATTTTTTTCTCTTTTTTTCAGAAGTGTCAATCTTTATGACTATATTTCCTTTATGTATGGTTCAGAAATAATATTAAATAATTTGTTGATAGCTTAACAAATATTATCTGAGATTCTAGAGACAACTTTTAGAAATTCCTTGGAGAAAAAAAAAATCCATCAAATATTTCTAATCATGATGGAGTGAGAAGAAGGGAAGGAAACCAGATAACATACTCAGTTTTTTTGCTTTTTCCTTTCTGTTCTTTGTCCACTTCCATTGAAGGTGACTTCATCTTTGTATTCACTTTATAAAGTTGTTGACACAAATGCAAATAAAGTATAAGTTGAATTATCTTAAGAGAATTTTCAACTCAGGAAAAGAGTTCAGTTATCCAAAATGAATTTTGAATTGATTAAATATATAAAGAGACATTATAAGGAGTGCCATGCTTCTTGTCTAATCCACAGAATATATATATTCTTTTTCTGCAGATATATTTTAATTTGTCAGGGGGTTAATATAAACAAAACAAAACAAAACAAATCAGTTTTGATTACACCCTTTAACTACTTTTATTTACCAAGCACCAATTTTTCTTAGACCCATTTCTCATTGATTCTTCAACAAATATTTATTGAGCACCTACTATATGCTATGTATGAGAACAACTCTGGGTACATAGATTTTAACAGATGATTTTATGGAGTTTATATAATTCCTGAATCTCCTATTCCATTCTCACAGAACATCCGTGAAGTATTGAAGTCATTATTCTTGCCCATTGCTCATTCAGAGCTGTATAAATGTAAGCTGAGGTCCTATCAATACAAAGTAAAGAAATGAGGAGTATCAGCTAAGTTTTGTATTTGGTTGAATGGTCACTATTGTAGGCTAAATATGTCCACACAAAGTTAATATATATGTATATATTCTAAACCAAAATATATCAGAATTTAACTGTTGTAGGTGATATGGTCTTTAAAGAGGTAATAAGGAAAAATACAGATGTATTGATGGACACTGACACAATATCGCTGGTGCGCTTATAAAAAAGGAAATTTAGACACACACAAGCATAAGGAGAACAGTTCATCTACAAGACAAGGAGAGAGCCCTCAGAAGAACTAGTCCTGGTGATACCTTGATATCTGATTTCTAGTCTCCAGAACTGTGAGCAAATAAATTTCTGTTGTTTAAGCTACCTAAAACTTTGTTAGAGCAGACTTAGGAAACTATTATAGTGGCCCCAGAAAACATACCCCCACGTCCTAACCTCCAGAACCTATTTATGTGACCTAATTTAGAAAGTAATCTTTGCAGATATTATTTAATTAAATATCTCAACATCAGATCACCCTAAATTATCTATGTGGGTCCTAAATCCAATAAAGGTCCTTAAAGGAGGAGAAACACACAAAGTATGGAGGAGAAAATCCTGTGAAGAAGAAGGCAGGGATTAGGATTTTGTGAACACAAGCTAAGGTACACTTGGGACTACCAGAAACTAAAAGAAACAAAGAATGATTTTCTCCTAGACACTTTTGAGGGAATTTGGCGCTGTAAATGCCTTGATGTAGGACTTTTGGCCTCCAGAAATGTGAGAAACTAATATTCTGTTGTTTTAAGGCATATAGTGTGTGGTAATTTGTTATTGCAGCTCTAGGATAAAGAAGCCTAGATTTTTCATCTGAAGAATGCTTCTTCTGGATTTCCAAGTTCAAACTCCTTTCGCTCCACTGTACCACACTAACTAAAATTTCTGAAGAAGAGGCCAGTATAAAATGTTAGAATACAAATGTGATTGTTGATTTTATATATGCCTTCAGAATTTGCCAACAAAAGTGGCTTCTTTTAAAAATAATTTGTGGACTTTTTCTTTTTTAATCTTGTCTGTTATTTGAATTAAATCTTTATACTGTCATCTTTCCCATAGCTAAAACTTCTAATTTAGTCTGGACCTGTTGCAAAATTTGATAAAAATTAATGTTTAAAATCATTTATGACGGTGCAAACTGTCCGTTCCTCAATATTCCCAATTCTTTCTATAACTTTCTCATGATAACTTAAATATTATTTTATATACTGGGAGTGACCATAACCAATCATAAAAAAAATATATTTCTAATAGATCCTAAATCTAATGAGCTCTCAAAGAAACAAGGTATAGAATGAGAAAGCTATGAAGAGGCATTCAAATTATGTTCTTTGATCACTTCTCATGGTGCTCTAAAGAGAAATATAATAGCAATATGAGTGAGAAAGCAATCATACTGATAATCTAGCTCTTTTATTTGTTGTAAATAAATGCCCAGAGAGGTTAAATGTTTGACCTTGATTGTATAACTCTAAATGAAAAAGTAGCAAATAAACCCATTTCTTTTCTGGGGTAAAAAAAAAAGCAGGACATCAAAAATTGGAGATTAGCAAGTAGACAGAAGAGCTCTAGTCAGACTGGTTGGCAAGAATCCTGTGAAACTGCCTCCTGTGATTCAGAAGGGGCAGTCAATATCAAGCACCTGCTTGCACCAGTGCTTCTCAGTAGGTTGGCTTCCGCAAAGACAATTTTGGTTAAGATCTTGTCTTACTGAAATGAGTAAGGTAAATAAACAAGTCATAGGTCTTTAAATAATAGTAAAAATGAGCCATAATGTCAGGAGTTAGGAAAATTTACTGGAAGCATAGTGCTACCATTAAAAGAAGAAAGAAAGAAAGAAAGAAAGAAAGAAAGAAAGAAAGAAAGAAAGAAAGAAAGAAAGAAAGAAAGAAAGAAAGAAAGAAAGAAAGAAAGAAAGAGAGAGAGAGAGAGAAAGAGAGAAAAAGAGAGAGAGAAAGAAAGAGAGAGAAAGGGAGAGAGAAAGAAAGAGAGAGAAAGGGAGTGGGGAGGGAGGGAGGAAGGAAGGAAGAAAAGAAGGAAGGAAGGAAGGAAGGAAGGAAGGAAGGAAGGAAGGAAGGAAGGAAGGAAGGAAGGAAGGAAGAAAGGAAGGAAGGAAGGAAGGAAGGAAGGAAGGAAGGAAGGAAGGAAGGAAGGAAAGAAGGAAGGAAGAAAAAGAAAGGTGAATGGTGGATTATTTTAGCTGCAGTTATCTAGAGAAAGTAAGTAATTTTGTTAAGCAAAATGGATAGCAAAAAAACCCCACAAAGTTTATAAACAATATGATACAGTCCAAATGTCAGCTTAGCCACTAAATAACTAAGAGCTATTTATTTTTCTAAGCTTCAAGTGACTTAATACCTACTTTGAAATAGTTATGTAAGAATTAGAGATGTTCTAAAAGTCCAGAGAGTGTCTATACATATGCAATGCTATATTATTACTTTTTGACTATGTAATTTAATTAAGAATTTGTCCAGAGACTAGACTCTGTCACAGTCCTAAGCTCATAAAGAAATTAACGGCAGTAATGTCTGAACTTACATTTTGGCACTTCAAGTTTTTAAAGAGTTAAAATATGGATAGTGATAAATGGTCACCCAACTCCCACTATTTCTTCCATAATAACATCTTAGACTTCATGAGATTTTTTGCGTAAGGTAAAGCACACAAAATCAGGATCAAATTAAACATGCCGTAGTTTCAATTACTTGACTACCAATTGCAATATCAATAAATGGATAGTTCAATAGAAGTACTTGCAAACCATGTTTCCCTCTTTAACACTGTGAGATAAGTTTACTGATGAGTTTTATATCAGAACTTAATAAACAATATTTTTGGAAAATAACAGCTTTGAGGCAGGAAGTAGACCCTAGTAAGTTTCCTGGAGTACAAGTTAGGATGGAGAGAGAATAGAACTGAACAGATAGCATGTTGGAAAATGATCCAGTATACTTATGAGCTAAAACTGGGATGCCACCCAGGAATTTAGCATAATTGTCAGCTAACACCGGCTTAAGCCATAGGTCAGTAAAGTTTGTTCCCATTTTCAATCAATAAATTTTCAAAAACCTTGATTGTTTTTATATTATGGATTCTGATTTATGATTTATTTGTGAATTAGTAGACTGACACGGCTCTCTGTGTATTATCTGTGGGCTCATACTGAACACTCATGATAAGAAATTGTCTGGAAAGAGGGAAATAAATATATATAATATTGACATGATCTAAAACCTACTTTCACTTTAATCCTTCACTTTTGTTGCTGATGAATTAGAATTTAGAGAGATGAAATGGCAGAGCCATGACCAGAACAAAATGATTCTGACATCAGGTTCAGAGTTTGTAGCATGAGCTGACAGTTGTCTTCATTGTCTCAGGATTCCCTGGTCCCTGTAGCTTTGATTGCTGTTCTTTTTGGCCACAGGATATATTGGCCTCGTTTGTAATTTCCTGATTGACAGACATCCATGATTCAGAGAACACAGAACAAAAGAGCATTAGGGGATTCCATGAGCAGGTGTTAAACCTATTACAGAAAATATTTTTCTTTAGTATCCTCCAATCTTCTGACTTCAGAATTTTTAAACAGATGTTTTAGACAGATTTTCTCTACCTTTTGTGTTTCCATGGGGTTATCTCTCACCTGCTTAATTGTTCTTTGTCGAATAAAAGAAAAAGAACATGAAATACACCTTCTCATTTCCCAGGTGTGAAGAGTTTCTTATTTGATTTTTTACATTTTTATTCACTTTCCTTTGAAGGTGAGAACTAAAACATTTCTCTATTAGATTTTAAAACTCTTCAATGCATGGGCTACCATTCCAAGTTCTGCATTTTCTTAGTGTTTACAAAATTTCTTGAATGTCACAGCTCTTTAATCAATATCTTCCCTTTGTCCAAACAAATAACTTTTTGATTTAAGTCTGGCAAGAAACTGAAACAAGAATAGTGAGTGTAAGTATAGTCATGTGGAAAGCCTGGGTTTAATAAGCTGATAGAAACAAAGAAATGTAATAGTTAGGAAAAAGGAAACTACATGTCATGTAGGATTCTTGGTTTGATATCACATAGCCATCACACTTCTGTGAATGTCTTGCACACTGGTAGGGTAAATTCATAGAAATTTATAAATATACATTAACTCTGACTTGCTTTCCAGAGTCATTATTTTAAGGGAAGAAGTAGTCATGCATAATAAGCGTGAGTCAGCAGGAAAGCCTTGGATAGAGAAGT